>JABWTJ010000092.1:2322191-2922191 GCA_016801875.1 Solanum sitiens | reverse complement strand
GAATAAGAGTAACTCATGTATATATCAACGCAAAATAACAATAACAATCCTTATAAAGCCATAAGTGCAATGACCAAGCAAAGCCCCATAACCCTACTTAATCAAGTAAACTTCCTAAAGATCATAATTAGTAATTCACTTCACATAGCACAATCTTCAATCTGATATGATATTTCTTCTCCAACAATAATAACCAATTCCAGGTTCATAACCATTTAATTAACATATAAAGTCATTTACACTATATCATCATTTACATACATAATATTAACTTCTCAAAGCTCCTATCAAGGCAAACTAGTGCAAGGCATAGGTAGAGTCCCATACCCCTACCTAGGCTAAAGTCAAACTCCTCAAGTCACTTCGATTAGTTTATACTTCATACATTCATTTTAGTTTAGGGAATTCTTGCCTTAACCGACATAGACCACATGAGCTAATGTGGAATCCGGTGTCATGAAACCTTACACCGATGGAAGGTGGTCTACCGGCCAAAGTAGAACCCAATACAAACATAGCTTTCTAGGTGGATCCACTAGCTAGTATCCTATGGTGGCAACATAGTTCATGAACTAGGAGATAGGTATTCCCTCTTCATACCATGTGGTAATTGGGCCTCTTATCATGGGAATCCCTCGAATGACATATCCCACAATCAAGGGAAGTTAACATCACATGGGCAACTCTAGAGTGAAACTTTCCTCTTCTTGAAAAGTCATCACCTCCCATTGTCAAGTTCACTCGGTGCTAAGCTAATTCCCTTTTTGTTGAAATGCCTTTAGTCTTATTATAATCATAAGCTTAATTTAGGTTATAGGGTATAACCCTTGTATATTCATCATCATAGTTCATTAAGAATTGCATGAGAAATAGTCCTTTCATCACAATTCATATAAGTGAGGTTAACATCTTTCATATCACATCATAGTAGGGCACATTAATACACATCACCATCCTTATAACATGTACACCCTAAGAAACCTCACAACCAAAGCATAAGACATTCCAATCCAATCATCATACCATCCTATCACCCTAAACAAGTTATACTCCAACACAACATCATGACTTAATCACAATTAATCAAAATTGAAGTAAGAATAGAATGGTCAAAACTTACCAACACTCCTCCATAGTTCATCATAAGGGCCTTACCATAAAGCCCCGACTCAACCCAACTTGAGTCATCACACCAATATCATCCAATAACCAACATGATGATGAACTTAGAAGAGTCACTATAATATAATTCAACACTAAACCAAAGCTTGAAAACATGATGTCTAAATCTATCTTCTTAACCTAGATCAATATTTCAAGAATTAGCATGAAAGACTAAAATTCATCACAATAGGTTTATGATCAATGTAATAACAACAATTAAGGATGATTTAGCCAATAATAAAGTCAACTGAGACAAACCCAACATAATTCATATCAAGATCAAACCTAGGGTTAAGGGTTAAGGGTCATAATCTACAATCTAGACCAAACCATCTCAATTCATCCCAATTAAGTTGCATTACATGATAATCTACTCATTGTATCCTAAATAAATTATAAACAACTCAATTCATAACATAAATTTCGTAATTGAATAAAACCCATATGAAAACTCAACTTTTGGAAAACCTTTGAAGGAGCCCTTTGAGGAAAGAAGTCTCAAAGGTGAAATAGATCCCATATCTTAAGGTTTGATGACAATTTGATGGTAAATTCTCCCCTTTCCCGCCCCCAAAGCCCTTTCTTAGATAAGTCTTCAATGGTGTCTTCCAATAGAGAGAGAAAGTAGAGAGAAGGTAGAGAGATTTGTTTTTAGAGTTGTGTTGGGTTAATGAGGGTTGGGAGTATTTATATTGGGTCTTAAATCAACTTAATTAAACTCACTTAACCCTTAATTAAACCACCTAACCCTCTAGCTAATTAATGAAACCATTTAATATTTGGCAGCAAAACTCGACCCTCACAGACGAGACCCCGCTGACCTATCTGTGAGTCGACGGGCAGTCCCCCCTCCGTCCTTCACTCCATCGTCTTGGTCAGAGACTGTGCAGGCAAGGGCTCCTTAAAATCACCTAAGTGTGGGACGACGGTAGCATCGATTCCCCGTCGATCCACACACGCCCTGTCAACTGCCTCGTCGATGCACACTGCTAGGCAGTGTTGCATCAAAACACAAGGGTCCTCCTCAAGGGCCCTTGGTTGGTACTTGGGGAGTCCTACCTAGACGTTTCGACTATGAAACATCCCTAACACGCGTTACACATATATTAACCAAATTTCATTCAATTACGACTCTTAAAAACTAGTCAAATGACTAAGACACCCTAGCACTCTTTGTGAGCCAACTTTTCGGACGTCATGGACGTTCTTGAATATTTTGGTTCTTAGACACCTTGATTGACCTAAATTCATTTAAATTTACTTAGAAATAGTACTTAGACTTCATGACACCTAGGTTAGGCTTTACGACATGTCTTGAGATTTCGAAATGTTACAGATGCATTACTAAACCTAAAGCTTCTAAAAAAATAACGCCAGCTCAAGAGAAGTCCAAAGGAATTGCGATAAAGGAGGATGCAGTTACGTCAAAAGGAAAAGCTTTAAAACTACCCATAATTACTGGTAAAGGCAAGGGCAAGAGGCCCACTTCTTCCAGGATAACCATTACCCTGGACCCTGATATTCCTTCATGGGCTAGGGGATTTTGCAAAGCGGTGCATGTCTTTCTAGAAGACTCACAATCAACAGACCTTGCTGAAGTTGGCACTGTTCTTCCCCCGAGGTGACCTCAGGCACTGATGCCCAGGATCTGGGTGAGACATTAGGCACTGATTCCAAGACAAATAGAGAGACTCTGTATACAAGATTTTTATTTACCTCTCTCTCCGTCTTTCTCTAATTTGACCCTTGGATCTTTGTTATTCACATTTGAGGAAAAATATTTAATTGTAATGGGGTGAACCCTCCTTCTGTGTGCTTTTTTGGTTAATGCTTGTGTTTTGTGTTTATATTTGGGTTGTTCTGTTTAAATTGTGTTATACACTACTTTTTGTGGCTATTTAAGCTTAGGCCTCCCTTTTTGTATTAATTGGAAATTGAAAAATGGTTTTGGCCCTTCAAAAAAAAAAATACAAATATTTTCCACCTCTTGTATGCACTTGAATGTGGTTGTTCCTCGGCAAATTTGAATCTTAGTTTCGATCAATACCATTGACTTGAAAAGTGCTTACAATCAAACGAACATGAATGCATGGCTACGATTAGACTAAATGAAGTTGTACAAACAATGTGTTAACTGTTTACATGTTGTTGTGATCAGCCACGTATGAAATTCATTCTTTGGTGATGACGTTGCACACTAGAAAAAGTGTGGAGTCTTGTTTGAATTTAGTGTCGATGCCTTGTGCGATAAGCAAACCTTGAACCATGCATGAAAACACCTAGAATTTTCCCCATTGGTCCAGTTGATTAAGTAAGGCTTTCTCGTGATATGATCTTATGCAACTTTGTAGAGTGTGAGCCAATTTGACATATACCTCTTTTGTGACCTACCTTGTGAGTGTGTGAACCACTCTAGAACACCTCTTGAACATTACCTTTATTTGTAAGAAACTTGATGAAAACACAACCTTTCTCGATCCATTACCCATAATCCTCATGATTGTTGGTTTTTTTGAAATTGACAACTTAGGCCAAAAATCCTATGTTGGGGTGTGGTGAAAAGAAAAGGAAAATCAAGGAGTGCAAGAAAATCCCTTCTATCCATGTCTTGATAAAAAATGGAATACCTCCATATAAAAAAAGAGAATAGAGAAAAAGAGAAGAAAAGAATGAAAAAGAAAGTTGTGGAATAAATTTGGGAATACAAAAAGAAAAGGGGGTTTCCAAGAGACTATGGAAAAGTGAATAAAAGGATGAATTGTGAGCACTAATGAACTTGACAGAGAGAACGAAAGTAAGTGTTGTAGACACCACATGAAATCATAGTCACTGAGCCTAAATGACCATACCTTTTCACTAAACCCCATTAAAAGATATTTTCGATCTTGAGAGAGCTGAAATAAATGTTGATTGGAAAATATGGGCAAACCTATGGGTGACATTATACATTTTGTTCTTCTTTGTGAGAGTGAGCGTTTCTTTTGATACCAGAACTTTAAATGATTAAATCCATGTGTGTGAGAATGAAACCATCATTTGTGTTAGGGCATTCGAATGCTTTTATTGAGCTTGAACTTGCATTTGAAGCAAGTATTGCAAACTTGAGAATCTTTGGTAATGGTGTGTCACAACTTGAATCTTTGGGTACACAATTGATCCTTGCATTAGTAAATTGAGTCTTATTGTGTACATTCACTATTGAATCTTGTGTACCACTATTTGAGATATCCTTTTTGCACTGCTGAACTTGAATTTTACTTGAGGACAAGAAAAAGTTTATGTTGGGGTGTTGATGAGTTCACAAATTTGACTCATTTAGGGCTATATTTTTATAGGATTAGTGTCCTCAAATGCTTATTTTGTCTCAATAACTTATGAATAACCTTGATTTTCAGGTATTTTGAGTTTGAGGCAAAGTATGAACACTATTTGACAAAAAGAAATACAAAGGCTGAAAAAAATAAAGAAATGGAGGTATGAAGATCGCCGAGTCCACTTGGCGAGACATCGACATTCCTAAAGATAGACTTTTATTCCAGTGTGTTGATTTTTGAAGGAAAGGATCAAATCGGAGGTGAAAAGGTGTAGTTGGCATGTCGCCAAGCAGTTCCACGAAGTAGTACTATGTCGCCTAGTGATCCAAAACACGAAGATGCTAAAGTATAGAGCAAGACGACAATAAACTATACCAAAGGGAAAATCGCCGAGTTGATCGACAATTCCGACTATCTGTGCCAAGTGATCCACTGCAGCATAAATCTTTGAAATCTATAAATACTCATTTAGAGTTTTAGCTTAGTATCAAATTTTTAGCTTTGAACATTAAATTATTAGACTTTACTTTTGAGTTTTAAGTTTTGAGAGGATTTTGAAGAACCAGAAGATTCAAAGGGTTTCATTTCCTAGGATTTAGACTTGGGTCTCTTGGATTCTTCACTTTTGGCTTGTATCAAGACTTAAATCTTCATACCCATTTGAATGCAAACTCATTTTGGTATAAATTGCTATATCTTATACATGTCTAGCTAAAACCCCGATTCTTGGGGTGTGATTTTGTGTATATGGGTTAAGTTAAATGTTGGGTCTTTCTTGTTGATTTTTTTATCATGGTTTAGGTGGGATTTCATTTAGTAGTTGTGTTGGAACTTAATGAAGTTGTATTTGCAAATACGATTTCACCTTTATGTTTTCGGCTTGCTCGAGAAAGAGGTCGTAAAACTAAAACTACCAAATTTATGGCCGGTGGGGTTGGGTCGACATAAGGTTCAGCTCGAGATAGGGAACCCTAGTACTTATCCCACACACTCAGCTCGAGAGAGTGAGTGGGATAATGCAAAAGTTGTTCTTTATGTGGCAAGTAGTGTCCGAGAGGAACTCATTTTATTCGAGTTAAGTTTCTCGAGAGAGAGCTTACCCCCACTATAGTCCAGCCCAGTCAAAAATATTCAATGAATTTACTATTAAAAGCTTGTACCCAATAGTCTAGTTTAACCCGTATTCCTATCACATCCCAGTAATCCCACTTCCTTAATAAGTACTCTCTGTATTTTCCTTGTTTTTGCTTACTTGTGACAAACCCCCATTGTTAATTGACGCTTGCATCATCTTTTTTTATTTATCATGTTTTTAATCAATAATGTGTTTAGCTATGACGAATTAGAACTTAATTTTATTTTATTATTGATTCTCAAAACCACTCCCTTGGGGCTCGACCTTAACCCTTTGTTGGATTGCTTTATTATTTATGAATGTAGACACTTGCATTGGAAATTGTGTCTTGATTACACAAACATCATTTTTGTAACACCCCGTATCCAAAACATATCAAAAATCAGTTTTTCAGAAAAATCTGCAGGTGCAACCAACGTGGCCATCAACGGACCGTAGCCTGACCCACAGTCCATCCTGCACAACCGTCGATGGGATTAGAGACTCCCAAAATTCAGCCCGGAAAAAAATGGTTAAGTCTTGATCGACGGACGGACCTATGGTCCATAGGTCAGACTATGGTCTGTAGTTCGTGACCGTTGATCGACACCCCTTTTCAACCACTCTCTGACAAGGACCACGTTGACCAGCATGGTCCATAGGTGGACCCACGGTCCGCAGGTCTAACCGTAGGTGGGAATTCGCAGACAGTTAAGGGGCAAATGCAGTTGGGTCAACTTCAAATAATCATTAATCTTATCACAAAATGAATTAGGTATTCCATGATATACCAAAAGATAGATAATTGAATTAGCTTTCCATAGCCACCAACCTTGCTAAAATCAGAGCTCCGAGTAAAAAGGTATGCCCATTATAGTAAAGGCCTGTCGAACAAACCCAACCTACGGACCAAACGACGGACCGTCGATTGAATAACGGACCATCTGTCCAGGTCGTCGTGTGGTCCGACAGCAACTTACTCAGGGGTCTTTTGGTATTTTCCCACTTTGTTTAAACTCTAAGATACGTCGTTTTGACCCTAAATCATCATATTTTAGTCAATTTAAGCCTAGAAACATAACTAAAGCTTACCTAAGTCAAATCATTAATCAAAACTTAGAAAATTTAGACGCTAGAAAGGAGAAAAAGGTTAAGAACCCTAGTTCAAGAACGCAACAAGGTTTCAGCAGTTCCAGCCCCGAAACCTAAATATTTTTCCATGAATTTCATCACTAGGTATGTGGGATTTCACTAGTGGGTTCCTTTCACCCATTGGGTCCAGTTTTTAGTCAGTTCTTGATTCTCTTATTATGATTAAACCTAGGGTTTCTAGAACTTTGATAGAACTTCATGAATTTATTTAGTATATGTTCCAAATCAGATTGTAAAGTTATTATTCAGATTATCGCATGAATTTCAGAACCCTAGCTTTTTATTTCTTTAGTTCTCGAATTACACATGCTAGGTCAGATATTTCAGTTACTTCAGATATACATGCCTCAGTTATTAATGCATCATTATTAGATTAAATGTTGCATTCTCAGTTTGCATGTTCAGTTTTGAGCTATCCAGTATTTTACAGAATTTCAGACATAATCAGTTAACTACATAAATCAATGCGAGTAGCATAATATCGAGTTGGACTAGGGTTAAGCGTACCCAACTAGTCCCAGAATTACTAGCCAAGTAGGTTGTAAGTCCCCTCTGTGGGCAATCAGTTTAGTGATCACGCCAACATGCCTTTATACCTTTGACAGGGTATATAAGGTCCTCTCGATGGGGCGTATACATCGGACTCCACATTTAGCTCATGTGATTTTATTATCGGTATTAGTAGCTCCCATAGTTCAGTCAGACTCTACTGCATTGACCATTTATCAGTATATTCAGTATTCAGTTTCAGCATGTTATAAATTGGTCATTGCATTCAGTTAGCTCAGAATTCTCTATATCATGTTCAGAGTATTATACTTGCTTTTGTGCTTGTTCAGTTATGTTTTGTTTCAGCTTTATTCTATCCTACAAGCTCATTACCCTTGAATTACTGATGCATACGTGCGCTACATCTTCTTGTGATGTAAGTTCAGGTTCTCAGCATCCATATCACGCATAGATCGATTTCCGATCTCCCGTTCAGTAGATTTAGTGGTGCGTCCTCATTCTCCGAGGACAACAGTGATGAGTTTCATTTCAGTCTTTTAATCATTTAGTTTCAGTTTTTGCTAGATTTAGTTGGGGCTTGTCCCAGTATTTCTAGTTCAGTTTAGAGGCTATTTTTAGACATAGTTAATTTCAGCTTAGCGTTGAGTTAATATTTCTTTGTATTAAACTCATCAGATTTCATATATCTCAATTTTAGCATATGGTATTCCCCATATTTTTATTTTAAGTATGATTTAGCTTCCGCAACAATTTATATTCTTTAGTATGCTCATGATCATGCCAACAGGGTTAGCTTGGGATCACTTGTGGTCCTAGGTTCCGTGTCTGCGTCTCGGGGGTAGCTCGGGGCATGACAATTTTCCTTCAAGCTAGGGTTTATGGGCTTATAATCAAGTTCTTCTTCAAGAAAATTGTTATTTTAGGTATTTAAGGTTATTATAGTGTTGGAGTAGTTCTTCCTCACGCTCTACATCTACTTTCAAATTAGTAAAAGACTAATCTAGGGTTCTATCTCTAAATTTGAGTATCCTTGAGATGAGTAATATCATTGAGTTTTGAGTATTGAGTTTCTATATTTTTGTTGGGTTTCTTGAGTTGATCTGTTCATGTTTATATTTCAGCATGAACCATATGAATTTTGTATTCCTTAGATGAGTAGTATTGTTGAGTTCTGAGTGTTGAGTTTTCTATATTGTTATTGATTCCTTGAGTTGATTCATTAATTTATACATTAGCATGAACCCTATTTGAAGTTATATGAGTCTTTTAAAGCAAATATTTTTGTTTTAAACTGTATTTTTGATATAGTAAATAGGAGTTTGAGAAAGAGTTTTAGCAAACATTTGAGCAAGAGTAGAAAAGGAACTAAGTATTTCCCAAATGTTCCATTTTTACATGAGAGAAAGAGTATTCTTACATTGACCAAAGAAAAATATTGTTTTCTAAATGAGACATGAGTTCAAAGTTATTTCAGACCAGTTACTTATTTAAGAGGATAGTTTGAGAAATTATATCAAACCAGAGAAAGAATATTTTTATCCATTTGAGCATGAGAATATATCTTATGTGGAGTAGTATTGAGCTTCAATATGAGGATGAGTTCAGGAAACTTAAAATCCTCATAAGCCAACATGGGTACATGATCATACTTATTAGATGAAGCCTTATTGCTTAATGGATCTACTTAGTTTTGAGATACCCTATACCCCGGCATAATATAGGATAGTTCTGGCAGCGTGGGCGAGATGATGTATCATTACGTAGCTCATAGCGATGGTTGTCGGTTAGAGAATCTCTCAAATAGAGATATAAATGTATTTTTATTATATAACCTAATATGTTGAGTTCATAGATGAGTAAGTAATTTTTGTCAAGGTTTAATGATTTCACATTTTTATTTCTTTACCTTCAGCTTAGTATATATCTATATCTATTGCAGTCCTTTTATTTAGTTAATAGTTATTCAACTATATTACATACTCGTAAATTGGATGTACTGATGTTATTCAACCTGCATCTCTTAATTATGTAGATACATGTTCTTAGGATCCTCAACAAGAGTAAGTTGAGATCACTTCATCCGCTCATCAACTTTTGAGTAAGACCTCATATCTTCCGGAGCACTCCATTTTTATGAGTTGTTAGTAATAGTTCTTTTGAGGAGTCGTGTGTCTTTTGTCAATACTCATCTTTGTATAGTAGAGGTTTCATAGATAGATAATTTTGGAGAGTCTTTCAGTTTGAGATGTTTTATTTAAAACTTATGTTCCATACTCAGTATATTCATAGAGTTTTGAGATTTATTAGACGGTTCATATAGTGTTTCTTTCAGTTTTATATTTTTGTGTGCATGAAATAGTCTACTTCTTGTAGTCAGCCAAGATGAGGGTTTGCTTGGGGGCTAGCAATGGTTATTGAGTTTTGGCCACATCCAGGGTGTAGGCTTGGACTGTGACAATTTCTAAGTTAATGTGTAGCTTAATTTCATATCTAGGGTTGTGGAAGCGATGATAAATTATCAAAGCAAGTTAATGTAAAAAGCGATTCTTAAATGATTTTTATGCATGTATTGTAAATCTCTTCATTGTCATTGCTTTTTAATGTTGGAAAATGTTGCCTTATTTGTACTTGCCCGACCACAGAAGTAATGAATGTGATAAGAGACGAAACAACAGAGATTTAGCGACTACAACAGTTACCTAATAGCTTGAACCACCGTTGTGAGAGCTAATATGGGTCAATCATAAGGGTTATTCAAGGACACACTCATAAATTGGCCACGTTGCGTGATGAAATTCCCTATGTGGACCTTGGAGATACATAACTTACCAATCGTGCATGCTAAAAATTGATACGATCACTAGTACAATATTATTTCTATGTTATGAAATCATGGGGAACATTTTCATAGTTACTCCTAATAATCTAGATACAAATAAATATTTAGTTCCAAGCTATTGTTATTTTTATTTTTTTGTCTCAATTCAGATCATCCCCCTTATAAATAACGACTATCAAGTTAAATTTTGCTATTGAAAATATTCTTGCAGATTCTCTCTTGGATTGACCCCAGCCATAGTTGGGTAAATTTATTGCTAACAGACGTTTCTATTTCTTTTTAAGAAGTATATTTTGACATCATCAAAAAAGTGTCATTTAAGGGAATGTGACTTAGAAATTGTCTTTAATATTTATTTGAACTTGTAATCGTTATTTGTTTATAGTTATTTAGTATTATTTTTATTTTCTTTTCTTTATTACTATTTTATTCTTGTTGAGATGTCATCGGAAAAAGTATGTAGTGATATGTGTTCTTGGGATTCATGTAATTTTGGTATTATGGATTCTAAGACGTTATTACTTTTTGCAATTGATGGTTTGTATGAGGAGTAAAAGAAGGTTTGATACTCTTTACTAGTAATAAATATTAACCTCGAGTATGAGATTGATATGTTTGGCTTGGATATTCACAATTTAGATGTTGAGTTGAGTGCAAAGATTGATGCATTTCACACCCAATAAGTTAGTTTATAATATGTGAGGAAGAAAAAATCTTATAAGCTAACTTGAAAAGCTAAAATATGAGGTTAATTACTAGATCATGCTTTTATTGATGTTGTCACTATTAAGAAGAGTACTAGAGTTATACAATAAAGTAGATAATGTTATTTTTCAAAACTCTAGTATGTGTAAATACGAGGATGTAAATAGCACTACATTTCATGATTTAGCACATTGGACCTATTCCAGTCATTTGATACATTATGTTTAGATAATAAGAAATTAATCAAGCTATCGAAGCATGTGGAAGAGTTTATAGAGGAGGAACAATGTGTCTATATTCTTGAATTTGTTGTTTTAAACTCAAAAACTTGTGTTCCTTGTTTAAGGGATAATAATTGCAACATACAATTTTTTATTGCTTGATTCCTTTATATTTGAAGTTAATCCAAAACTCAAAATATGATGGGTGACTTGTACGAACCACTAAATGGATTGTACAAGTCACCAAGATTCATTTAGTGGCTCGTCTAGGTGACCTTCACCTTGGATGCCTTGGTCAGTCTTCATGATGCCCAAAATGGGATGTTATCCCCTAAAAGGACCGTCTAAGGTCTCGTGTGAAGGGTCCATAATCCATTATGGGTTCGTGGAGTTGCTTGCTTGCCTTTTTTAGCCATTTCTCAAAGTACAAGGTGTTACAGCCTTTGGGTCATTAGTCAAACCAAAATACATTACCAAAACCTCATAATGACCATACCGAGTCTTGAAAGCTTTTTTCAGAATATCATCTTCCTTTACCATCAATTAGTGATAACCCGATCAAACATCAATCTTAGAGAAGTAACTTGCTCCTGGTAGTGGAATAAACAAATCATCAATACTTGGAATAAGATACTTATTCTTTATGGTGACCTTAGTCAATTGCAAATAGTCAATGCACATTCACAAGGAACCATCCGTCTTTTTAACAAACAAGACCAAAGAAACCCATGAAGAGATACTTTATCTAATAAAACCAGTATCTAATAAGTATTTTATTGGCCCTTTAATTTCTTAAGTTTTGTCGAGGCCATATGGTAAGGAGGAATAGAGATAAGTTGTGTATCTGGGATAAGGGCAATACTGAAGTCTATTTCCCTTTCAAGAGGAATACCATGAAGGTCATCGAGAAACACTTTTGGAAACTCATTTATAATCAGAATGGACTCGAGAGTAGAGTTTCAAAATGTATATCTCTAACCCTAAAAAGATGATAAATGCAACCTTAGAAATTATTTTCCTAGAATTTAGGCAAGATACTAGCCGACCCTTAAGAGCATAAGTTCCCCATTTCCATTCTAAGATAGGCTCGTTCAAAACCTCAAACGTGACCAATAGGCTCCGAAAGCATTCAAAATGAATTAAATGTATACCAACAATAACATCAAATCCTAACATATAAATTTCTACAATATCAACATGAGTGACTCTATTAAAAACACAAATAGGGAAATTTCTATAAACTCGTTTTACAGCAATAGAATCACCAACAAGTCTAGAGACCATGAAAGGGATTGGAAAGGATTCCAGGACTATTATCAAATCTCATAGACATATAATGTGTAAAAAATGACAAGTTAGCACCCGGATCAAGCAAAACATATATATGAAAATGAAATACTTTCAACATACTGGTAATAACATTCATAGAACCCTCATGATCTTGTTGAGTCTAAAGAGAATAACATTTATTCTGAAGAGGAGCACCCGTACTAGAACCACTAGGATGAGATTCCCTAACATATTTTCCCTTTGTAGTTTGCAATGGAGATTCCCTCATCTTGTGACCAATCTTCTCACGACCAAAGAACACATCTGTACTGGCTAAGCAATTTTCCAAGTGACTTTTTCCTCACTTTTGGCATGTGGGAATTGAATATCCATTTCCACAATTTCCTTGAGCCTTAAGCATAGACACCCTATATGTTTAAAACTTAGGAGACATAGAACTTGAAGAACATTTATCGGAGAACGTTTTCCAAAATTGAGAATGACCATGTCAATTTAACCTAGAATGAGAAAAGTCACCATCACCGATCATTGCCCTCTGTGATTCCTTAGATTTCTCTTTTAGATTTTCCTCTTCAATTTGTTAGATATGTATCTGTCACTTAGAGATATCAATATCCTTAACCAATATGGTAGTACGACACTCTGTAACCACCATTTCAGACACATTTGACACAAACTTGCTCATCCTTTCCTGAATCATAGTCAGAGAATACTTAGTAAATTCAGTAAACTTCAAAGCATACTCTTTCACACTCATATTTCCTTGTCAAAAATTAATAAACTCAAGAAACTTTGCCTCCCTCATCTCAAGAGGAAATAAAAAATCAAGAAAAACCCCTTTTAATTTCTCCCAATCAAAAGGATCTGCATCAATATCCCTCTCTTCCTTCCATTGTTTGAACCAAACTTGAGTTGAACCCCTAAGTTGATAAGAGGTCAAATCCGATTTTTCCAACGTTAACCCTCCAATAATCTCCACTATATATAAACCTTATCAATGATATCTTGAGAATCCTTATCATCTTTTGACCCATGAAACTCTGGGGGATTCATCCTTGTGAAGTCTCTCATCCTTATCACTATCGTACCCACAACTAGGTTCACAGGGGCAACAACTTCTCTATTAGCTAGAATCGTTATAGCTTGATCCCATACTGGAAATACATATTGGAATTTGGCATGAGTCACGTGTTCAACAAAAGGGTCAATCAAAACATGAAGAACTTTGGGATCCACATCATTAGCCACATTCCTTCTCACATAAGCCCTTTTGGAAGCCATATCCTGAAAAGCACCCGGCAAGAGTTAGGAGAGAGACTTTTATAGAGTTGACTCTATCGCACAACATTAGAGTAGTGAAAAGAGAGCATTTTCCTAAATCTCTAGTAGCATTTCATTCATAAATAAGGTGCATTTCACACATAAAAAACCACTCTACTCAACGTGGCTTGTCAGACATCCTAGAACCTTTTCTAAAACCTAATGCTCTAAAAATACATTGTCATGACCCAAAGTACACCTTAGAATTTTGATGGCGAATAGAATCGACAGTCCCTAAACAAGTCACTTGACATAAGCATGACAAAAAGTAATTACAATAGAAATAATAGGCAATAAAAGTCTCATATCAGAAGAAATTTTAACATGAGTGTGAAATACGAAATTGTGTCTGACATAGCATTACTAATATAATAAGAGTGGTTGAGACGTAACCCGTACACCACATACAAGTATGAAACTGAAAATACAACTAAGATACTAAAATATCAAAGGTATGGTCCTCAAAGCATTAGGACTCACCAATTCATGATCAATATGAGTAATCCCGATATAAGCACCTCTGGGAGGAGAAGCATCGGACCATATATAATAAAAGATTATAGGCACAAGTATGCATTAGTACATTGAATGTACTAAATATGGTAAAATGCATGAAAATGTACATGATCATAATAAGACTTTAAGCATGATATACATGACCAAGTTTAAACATAGTAAGGAACTTTTATGAAATTCGTGAATTATAAACAATGTCAGTGTATTGTTACAACTTAAAGAAAGCTTTACATAAAACCTTTGAATAATACCTAGTTCCTTTGTGCTAAGGTCACTAGAACTCCCTCGCAAAAGGTTGAGTTGAAAGCTTCCATACCGGTTCAGTTTTGATGTAAGATTCTACTTGGGTCAACTTCAAACAATCATATCTCTTAGAATATAAAGTGATACATGGTCGTAACCTATAAAAATAAAGATATTTGAATTTTCTTTCCAACATCAGCAAGTTTGCGTCAATCCGAGTTTCAAGTAGAAAGTTATGACCATTTTAGTAACCTGATACTGTGCAGTGACCAATTAGACAATAGGAAAATATTAAAAATGGTCGTTTTTGTATTTTTACCTCTAATAAAACCCTGAATGAATTTTTTGACTAATTAAAGTACAAAACCAATCATATTTTCACCTCTTAATCCAACATTATCTCCTCTCTCAAACCCAAAGGAAAAATCAAAAGAAGAACACTTTCATAAAAAAACAAACAAGATTCTTCTTCAAGGTAAGTCCTTCTCCAAGAATTTCATTTTTTCCAATTAAGATTCCTCCTTACAGTTATGAATTACTGATGAAAATTATAATTCTTGCCCATAGATATTTAAAGAATATAATTAGAGTATCTCATGAAAGGTTTTCTTGATTGTTCTCGAATGATTCCACAAATTGGACTCATTTAGGGATATATTTTGATAAAATTAGTATCCTCAAATACTTATTTTGTCTCAATAACTTATGAATAACCTTGAGTTTCAGGTATTTTGAGTTTGAGGCAAAGTATGGACACTACTTGGAAAAAACGAACACAAAGGCTGAAAAGAATGAAGAAATGAAGGCTTGAAGATTATTGAGTCCATTTGGTGAGTCGCCGACAGGACTAAAGATCACCTTTTGTTCCAGTGTGCTGAGCTCATATGGAAAGAATCAAATCAGTGGTGAAAAGGAGCAGTCGGCGTGTCGCCAAGAAGTTTCGCGAAGCTATACTATGTCATATTATGATCCAAAACATGACGATGTTAAAGGATAGAGTAAGACAAATATAAACTATACCAAAGGGCTAATCGCCGAGTTGTTGGCGATTCTGACTAACTGCGTTGAGTGATCCGCCGCAATACAAATCTTTGAATCTAAAAGTACTCATTTAGAGTTTTAGCTTCATATCAAATTTTTAGGTTTGAACATTAACTTTTCAGACATTGCTTTTATTTTTGAGTTCTAAGTTTGGAGAGGGTCTTGAAGAACTTGAAGATTCAAAGGGTTTCATCTCCAAGGATTTGGACTTCAGTCTCTTGGATTCTTCACTTTTGTCTTGTATCAAGATTTAAATCTTCATACCCATTTGAATGCAAACTCATTTTGGTATAAATTTCTATATCTTATAAATGTCTAGCTAAAACCCAAATTCTTAGGGTGTGATATTGTGAATATGGGTTAAGTTAATTATTAGGTCTTGCTTGTTGATAGTTTAATAGTTATTGATATGTGATTTCGTTTAGTAGTTGTGTTGGAACTTAATGAAATTGTAGTTGAAAATATGATTTCACCTTTGTGTTTTTAACTTGCTCGAGAGAGTTCGTAAAACTTGACTACTAAATTGATGACCGATGGGATTGGTCGACATGAGGTTTATCTCGAGAGAGTGAACCCTCGTCCTTCTCCCACACACTTATCTGGAGAGAGTGAGTGGGCTAAGGCGGGGTTGTTCTTCATTCGGCAAGTGGGTGTCCAAGAGGAACCCATTTGATTCGGGGTAAGTTTGGTCGAGAGAGATCTTACCCCCACTATAGTCTATCCTAGTCACAAATATTCAACGAATTTACTATAAAAAGCATGTACCCAATAGTCTAGTTTAAGCTGTATTCCTATCACATCCCAAGAATCCCGTCTCCTTAATTAGTACTCTTTGTATTTTCATTGTTTTTGCTTACTTGTGACAAACCCCAATTGTTGATTGATGTTTGCTTCACCCCCTTTGATTTATCGTATTTTTAATCGATAATGTCTTTAGCTATGTAAAATTAGAACTTAATTTTATTTTTCTATTAAGTCTCAAAACCATTCCCTTTGGACTCGACCCCAACCATTGGTTGGGTTACTTTACTATTGTACGATCATAGACACTTGCATTAGAAGTTGTGTCTTGATTCCGCAAACATCAAAATGGCGCCTCTGCCAGGGAGTGGTGTTACTTGAGAATTATTAGATTAGTAGAATTTTTTTCTTATTAGTTGTATTTTAATAACTTAAATTATAGTTTGGTTTGGTTTGTTTGTGTTCAAACAGAGGAAGTGAGTATGGCGAGCAATTTCATGAGATAATTGAGCTCCTTAATTAGCATTTATGATGTTTCGGGATGACATCCTAACCTTCAAGCAATTGTAGGATGAAAGGATCCATGAGTCATGGATAAGATTTTAAAAATTGCTAATTCAATGCCCCACTCATGAAATACCCGATATAGTCCTCCTTGGCTATTTTTACAAAAGTCTTTGTCCCGGAAACAAGGTGTTGGTCGACCAACTCATTCCGATTAGTATTGCAAAATAGCCATATGCGATTGCAGCCCAATTGCTTGTCAACATGGCCAAAATAAACCAAGAAGTAGAAAAAGACTTCATGTTGTCCGCACTTATGACTTAGATGGATGAGTTGGCCAAAAAGATGGTGAAGATCGAAGTTCAGTGCAAGAGGAAGGTTAAATATTTCCCTCCTCATGAGCGAAGAAGTCCCAAGGACAATGAGGTTAAACGCATTGAGGGAATGCTCTCAACCATTCTCCAGTAGGTGAATTAGCAAGATAGAGAGTTGGAAGAATTGAAAGAAAACATTGAACGAATGAAACGGATGATTTATCTCATTTCAGAGCTGTCCAGCTACTCGAGAACCGTATGAGTCATGAGTTTCCTCATCTCCACTGCCAGAAAAATAGGGGGGTCGCCTCGTGATAATATGGCTAACCCCAACAATAAAGCTTGAATAGTGACTTGCTCATGCCACGATGTTAACTAAGGCACTTCTTGGGAGGCAACCCATGGTCTTAAATGTTACAGTTTTTGCTTATAATTAATGGTGTGTTGGTTGTGCAGGTGTTAGTGCGGAAAATGTTTGGAATATACAGTTTGGAAAGCAAAAGGTCCAGTAGGTGTATCGCCAAAAAGGTCGGCGTGCTTGACTTGACCAGCCGTTTGGCTCAACCCATGTTTATTTCAAATCCTGTAGAACTCCGCAAACTAAAGAATAGTTCGGCGAGTCACCAACCTGGTCGGTGACCACGAGTCAAATGTCGTTTTGACCCCTAAGAAACTGGAGATTCTATGGAAATCGATGGGGTAAGCCACCCTTCGGTGTGTCACCGAGTAGATCGACAAGTGCGACTAAATTTGTCGAGTGGGCGATAACTAGACAGTTTTGTAGGGCAGAAGTTTAAAAGTTGCAAACTCATTCCCTGTCCCTCACTTCTTATCTGCCCAGACTCAAACGTGCACTCTAGTTTCTATATTTCTCATATCTTTAAAGTATTTTTAGTGTTGATTTGTGCTTGGGAAGTCGATTACATTTTTCGCCTAGCATTTCAATCATTTCGTGATCAACACAAAAGGTCGATTTTATATGGACCAGATTTATTTTATTAAACTTTATGCTCATTTGTAATAGCCAGGTCTTGTTGGAGTGTTCTGACCTTGCTGGATAGGATTAGATTTTTTACACGTATGTTTTAATTTGATAATTTGCTCGAATAGTTCTGACTGTTGAATTCCAGTGATTATATGTCTTAATCTGGTTATAAATTTGAAGGGGTATGTTTGGGTGCTATAGGACATACCTTGATTGCACTAGTGCATACTTTGATTTTATGTTCATGGGTTACAGGGTTGAATTCAAGAAGTTGGGGTGAAAGTAGGCACGTTGAGTCGTTTGTCGAGTTGGGTCTAGCTCGTCAACCCACTCGGCGTTTCGCCTAATGTCCCTATATATCCCTTAAATTTTATGCTCTATGTGTTGACGGGTTCTGTAACTTTCGGCGAGAAGTTGAGGGTCACCGAATATTTTTGGTAACTCGTCGAAAAATCTCATTTTATCATTGTCAACTTCCTCGGATCTCTGTGACCTGTAGCTTTCAGCAAACTAAATCTAGATCGCCGAATGATATCGACAACTCGCCAAAAGAGTAGCCTATGCTTACCAGTGCTTTTGTCAAATATTTCTCCAACTTCTCTTCGAGATTTTTGTCACATACGGGTTTACCCCTAGATATAACCGGCGTTGTCGTCCTCTTTGAGGACTAAGACAAGCCTCTTAGTCTTAGATCATTGCATTCATCGATTAAAAATACGGGAGAATTAAAAACTTTTTAATTATATCTAATCGGAGGTTTACATAGACCTCTACATACACATAATGATATTAATATCGAGTATACATAGACTCGTTCGTATAAGAAGATTACTTAGTCTTCTACTTTTATTTCATACACATATATAAGATCGAATTAGAGTCATAAAATCCATCTTATCTCATAAACCATCTAGTAAAGAAAATCTCAACATGGGCATAGCCCTACAACAATAAAAGTAAGCTACATATAGGCTTTATACAACTTTGTCTCAAATGAAAGATAAAGTCAATACAAAGGTCGTAATAACTAACAAAATCCGTAAAGAGAATATCGGCATCATCCTCAGGAAAATGAGGACCTACCACTTGGATGATAGAATATCCAAGTCTTCTTTCCAATCACCTCAAATCAAACTTCAACGATCGGAACCTAAAATATTTGGGAAAAAGGGAGAAAATGGGGTTAGTACGCCACATGTACTAAGTGTGAGACCATATGCACATATACCATCCTAGCATGCAAAAAGGGGACATTTAATGCAATCATGTCATTTAAACCAATCCTTTAAACATGCTAAACAAGTTAATTATGTCATATACTTATCAACATACTTAACCCATAATCTCATAAGACTCTATCACCAAGTAATAACATCACAAGCATGAATAAGAGTAACTCATGTATATAGGAACGCAAAACAACAATAGCAATCCTTATAAAGCCATAAGTGCAATGACCAAGCAAAGCCCCATAACCCTACTTAATCAAGTAAACTTCCTAAAGATCATAATTAGTAATTCACTTCACATAGCACAATCTTCAATCTGATATGATATTTCTTCTCCAACAATAATAACCAATTCCAGGTTCATAACCATTTAATTAACATATAAAGTCATTTACACTATATCATCATTTACATACATAATATTAACTTCTGAAAGCTCCTATCAAGGCAAACTAGTGCAAGGCATAGGTAGAGTCCCATACCCCTACCTAGGCTAAAGTCAAACTCCTCAAGTCACTTCGATTAGTTTATACTTCATACATTCATTTTAGTTTAGGGAATTCTTGCCTTAACCGACATAGACCACATGAGCTAATGTGGAATCCGGTGTCATGAAACCTTACACCGATGGAAGGTGGTCTACCGGCCAAAGTAGAACCCAATACAAACATAGCTTTCTAGGTGGATCCACTAGCTAGTATCCTATGGTGGCAACATAGTTCATGAACTAGGAGATAGGTATTCCCTCTTCATACCATGTGGTAATTGGGCCTCTTATCATGGGAATCCCTCGAATGACATATCCCACAATCAAGGGAAGTTAACATCACATGGGCAACTCTAGAGTGAAACTTTCCTCTTCTTGAAAAGTCATCACCTCCCATTGTCAAGTTCACTCGGTGCTAAGCTAATTCCCTTTTTGTTGAAATGCCTTTAGTCTTATTATAATCATAAGCTTAATTTAGGTTATAGGGTATAACCCTTGTATATTCATCATCATAGTGCATTAAGAATTGCATGAGAAATAGTCCTTTCATCACAATTCATATAAGTGAGGTTAACATCTTTCATATCACATCATAGTAGGGCACATTAATACACATCACCATCCTTATAACATGTACACCCTAAGAAACCTCACAACCAAAGCATAAGACATTCCAATCCAATCATCATACCATCCTATCACCCTAAACAAGTTATACTCCAACACAACATCATGACTTAATCACAATTAATCAAAATTGAAGTAAGAATAGAATGGTCAAAACTTACCAACACTACTCCATAGTTCATCATAAGGGCCTTACCATAAAGCCCCGACTCAACCCAACTTGAGTCATCACACCAATATCATCCAATAACCAACATGATGATGAACTTAGAAGAGTCACTATAATATAATTCAACACTAAACCAAAGCTTGAAAACATGATGTCTAAATCTATCTTCTTAACCTAGATCAATATTTCAAGAATTAGCATGAAAGACTACAATTCATCACAATAGGTTTATGATCAATGTAATAACAACAATTAAGGATGATTTAGCCAATAATAAAGTCAACTAAGACAAACCCAACATAATTCATATCAAGATCAAACCTAGGGTTAAGGGTTAAGGGTCATAATCTACAATCTAGACCAAACCATCTCAATTCATCCCAATTAAGTTGCATTACATGATAATCTACTCATTGTATCCTAAATAAATTATAAACAACTCAATTCATAACATAAATTTCGTAATTGAAAACCCATATGAAAACTCAACTTTTGGAAAACCTTTGAAGGAGCCCTTTGAGGAAAGAAGTCTCAAAGGTGAAATAGATCCCATATCTTAAGGTTTGATGACAATTTGATGGTAAATTCTCCCCTTTCCCGCCCCCAAAGCCCTTTCTTAGATAAGTCTTCAATGGTGTCTTCCAATAGAGAGAGAAAGTAGAGAGAAAGTAGAGAGAAGGTAGAGAGATTTGTTTTTAGAGTTGTGTTGGGTTCATGAGGGTTGGGAGTATTTATATTGGGTCTTAAATCAACTTAATTAAACTCACTTAACCCTTAATTAAACCACCTAACCCTCTAGCTAATTAATGAAACCATTTAATATTTGGCAGCAAAACTCGACCCTCACAGACGAGACCCCGCTGACCCATCTATGAGTCGACGGGCAGTCCCCCCTCAGTCCTGCACTCCGTCGTCTTGGTCAGAGACTGTGCAGGCGAGGGCTCCTTAAAATCACCTAAGTGTGGGACGACGGTAGCATCGATTCACCGTCGATCCACACACGCCCCGTCAACTGCCTCATCGATGCACACTGCCAGGCAATGTTGCATCAAAACACAAGGGTCCTCCTCAAGGGCCCTTGGTTGGTCCTTGGGGAGTCCTACCTAGATGTTTCGACTATGAAACATCCCTAACACGCGTTACACATATTTTAACCAACTTTCGTTCAATTACGACTCTTAAAAACTAGTCAAATGGCTAAGACACCCTAGCACTCTTTGTGAGCCAACTTTCCGGACGTCATGGACGTTCTTGAATATTTTGGTTCTTAGACACCTTGACTGACCTAAATTCATTTAAATTTACTAAGAAATAGTACTTAGACTTCATGACACCTAGGTTAGGCTTTACGACATATCTTGAGATTTCAAAATGTTACAGATGCATTACTAAACCTAAAGTTTCTAAAAAAAATAACGCCAGCTCAAGAGAAGTCCAAAGGAATTGCGATAAAGGAGGATGCAGTTACGTCAAAAGGAAAAGCTTTAAAACTACCCATAATTACTGGTAAAGGCAAGGGCAAGAGGCCCACTTCTTCCAGGATAACCATTACCCTGGACCCTGATATTCCTTCATGGGCTAGTGGATTTTTCAAAGCGGTGCATGTCTTTCTAGAAGGATCACAATCAATAGACCTTGCTGAAGTTTGCACTGTTCTTCCCCCCGAGGTGACCTCAGGCACTGATGCCAAGGCTCAGGGTGAGACATTAGGCACTGATTCCAAGACAAATAGAGAGACTCTGTAGACAAGATTTTTATTTACCTCCCTCTCCGTCTTTCTCTAATTTGACCCTTGGATCTTTGTTATTCGCATTTGAGGAAAAATATTTAATTGTAGTGGGGTGAGCCCTCCTTCTGTGTGCTTTTTTGATTGATGCTTGTGTTTTGTGTTTATATTTGGGTTGTTCTGTTTAAATTGTGTTATACACTACTTTTTGTGGCTGTTTGAGCTTATGGCTCCCTTTTTGTATTAATTGGAAATTGAAAAATGGTTTTGGCCCTTCCAAAAAAAAATACAAATATTTTCCACCTCTTGTATGCACTTGAATGTGGTTGTTCCTCGGCAAATTTGAATCTTAGTTTCGATCAATAACATTGACTTGAAAAGTGCTTACAATCAAACGAACATGAATGCATGGCTACGATTAGACTAAATGAAGTTGCACAAACAATGTGTTAACTGTTTACAAGTTGTTGTGATCATCCACGTATGAAATTCATTCTTTGGTGATGACCGTTGCACACTAGAAAAAGTGTGGAGTCTTGTTTGAATTTAGTGTTGATGCCTTGTGCGATAAGCAAACCTTGAACCATGCATGAAAACACCTAGAATTTTCCCCATTGGTCCAGTTGATTAAGTAAGGCTTTCTCGTGATATGATCTTCTGCAACTTTGTAGAGTGTGAGCCAATTTGACATATACCTCTTTTGTGACCTACCTTGTGAGTGTGTGAACCACTCTAGAACACCCCTTGAGCATTACCTTTCTTTGTAAGAAACTTGATGAAAACACAACCTTTCTCGATCCATTACCCATAATCCTCATGATTGTTGGTTTTTTTGAAATAGTCAACTTAGGCCAAAAATCCTATGTTGGGGTGTGGTGAAAAAAAAAGGAAAATCAAGGAGTGCAAGAAAATCCCTTCTATCCATGTCTTGATAAAAAATGGAATACCTCCATATAAAAAAAGAGAATAGAGAAAAAGAGAAGAAAAGAATGAAAAAGAAAGTTGTGGAATAAATTTGGGAATACAAAAAGAAAAGGGGGTTTCCAAGAGACTATGGAAAAGTGAATAAAAGGATGAATTGTGAGCACTAATGAACTCGACAGAGAGAACAAAAGTAAGTGTTGTAGACACCACATGAAATCATAGTCACTGAGCCTAAATGACCATACCTTTTCACTAAACCCCATTAAAAGATATTTTCGATCTTGAGAGAGCTGAAATAAATGTTGATGAGTCCACAAATTTGACTCATTTAGGGCTATATTTTTATAGGATTAGTGTCCTCAAATGCTTATTTTGTCTCAATAACTTATGAATAACCTTGATTTTCAGGTATTTTGAGTTTGAGGCAAAGTATGAACACTATTTGACAAAAAGAAATACAAAGGCTGAAAAAAACAAAGAAATAGAGGTATGAAGATCGCCGAGTCCACTTGGCGAGACACCGACAGTCCTAAAGATAGACTTTTATTCCAGTGTGTTGATTCCTGAAGGAAAGGATCAAATCGGTGGTGAAAAGGTCTAGTTGGCATGTCGCCAAGCAGTTCAATGAAACAGTACTATGTCGCCTAGTGATCCAAAACACGAAGATGCTAAAGTATAGAGCAAGACGATGATAAACTATACCAAAGGGAAAATCGCCGAGTTGATCGACAATTCCGACTATCTGTGCCAAGTGATCCACTGCAGCATAAATCTTTGAAGTCTATAAATACTCATTTAGAGCTTTAGCTTAGTATCAAATTTTTAGCTTTGAACATTAAATTATTAGACTTTACTTTTGAGTTTTAAGTTTGGAGAGGATTTTGAAGAACCAGAAGATTCAAAGGGTTTCATTTCCTAGGATTTAGACTTGGGTCTCTTGGATTCTTCACTTTTGGCTTGTATCAAGACTTAAATCTTCATACCCATTTGAATGCAAACTCATTTTGGTATAAATTTCTATATCTTATACATGTCTAGCTAAAACCCCGATTCTTGGGGTGTGATTTTGTGTATATGGGTTAAGTTAAATGTTGGGTCTTTCTTGTTGATTGTTTTATCATGGTTTAGATGGGATTTCATTTAATAGTTGTGTTGGAACTTAATGAAGTTGTATTTGCAAATACAATTTCACCTTTATGTTTTCGGCTTGCTCGAGAAAGAGGTCGTAAAACTAAAACTACCAAATTTATGGCCGGTGGGGTTGGGTCGACATAAGGTTCAGCTCGAGATAGGGAACCCTAGTACTTATCCCACACACTCAGCTCGAGAGAGTGAGTGGGATAATGCAGAAGTTGTTCTTTATGTGGCAAGTAGTGTCCGAGAGGAACTCATTTTATTCGGGTTAAGTTGATCGAGAGAGAGCTTACCCCCACTATAGTCTAGCCCAGTCAAAAATATTCAATGAATTTACTATTAAAAGCATGTACCCAATAGTCTAGTTTAACCCGTATTCCTATCACTTCCCAGTAATCCCACTTCCTTAATAAGTACTCTCTGTATTTTCCTTGTTTTTGCTTACTTGTGACAAACCCCCATTGTTAATTGACGCTTGCATCATCTTTTTTTATTTATCATGTTTTTAATCAATAATGTGTTTAGCTATGATGAATTAGAACTTAATTTTGTTTTATTATTGATTCTCAAAACCACTCCCTTGGGACTCGACCTTAACACTTTGTTGGATTGCTTTATTATTTATGAATGTAGACACTTGCATTGGAAATTGTGTCTTGATTACACAAACATCATTTTTGTAACACCCCGTATCCAAAACATATCAAAAATCAGTTTTTCAGAAAAATCTGCAGGTGCAACCAACGTGGCCATCAACGGACCATAGCCTGACCCACAGTCTGTGCTGCACAACCGTCGATGGGATTAGAGACTCCCAAAATTCAGCCCGAAAAAAATTGGTTAAGTCTTGATCGACGGACGGACCTATGGTCCATAGGTCAGACTATGGTCTGTAGTTCGTGACCGTCGATCGACACCCCTTTTCAACGACTCTCTGACAAGGACCACGTTGACCAGCATGGTCCGTAGGTGGACCCACGGTCCGCAGCTCTGACCGTAGGTGGGAATTCGCAGACAGTTAAGGGGGAAATGCAGTTGGGTCAACTTCTTATAATCATTAATCTTATCACAAAATGAATTAGGTGTTCCATGACATACCAAAAGATAGATAATTGAATTAGCTTTCCATAGCCACCAACCTTGCTAAAATCAGAGCTCCGAGTAAAAAGGGATGCCCATTATAGTAAAGGCCTGTCGAACAAACCCAACCTACGGACCAAACGACGAACCATCGATTGAACAACGCCCATCTGTCCAGGTCGTTGTGTGGTCCGACATCAACTTACTCAGGGGTCTTTTGGTATTTCCCCACTTCGTTTAAATTCTAAGATACGTCGTTTTGACCCTAAATCATCATATTTTAGTCAGTTTAAGCCTAGAAACATAACTATAGCTTACCTAAGTCAAATCATTATCAAAACTTGGAAAATTAGAAGCAAGAAAGGAGAAAAAGGTCAAGAACCCTAGTTCAAGAACGCAATAAGGTTTCAGCAGTTCCAGCCCCGAAACCTAAATATTTTTCCATGAATTTCATCACCAAGTATGTGGAATTTCACTAGTGGGTTCCTTTCACCCATTGGGTCCAGTTTTTAGTCAGTTCTTGATTCTCTTATTATGATTAAACCTAGGGTTTCTAGAACTTTGATAGAACTTCATGAATTTATTTAGTATATGTTCCAAATCAGATTGTAAAGTTATTATTCAGATTATCGCATGAATTTCAGAACCCTAGCTTTGTATTTCTTTAGTTCTCGTATTACACATGCTAGGTCAGATATTTCAGTTACTTCAGATATACATGCCTCAGTTATTAATGCATCATTATTAGATTAAATGTTGCATTCTCAGTTTGTATGTTCAGTTTTGAGCTATCCAGTATTTTACAGAATTTCAGACATAATCAGTTAACTACATAAATCAATGCGAGTAGCATAATATCGAGTTGGACTAATGTTAAGCGTACCCAACTAGTCCTAGAACTACTAGCCAAGTAGGTTGTAAGTCCCCTCTGTGGGCAATCAGTTTAGTGATCACGCCAACATGCCTTTATACCTTTGGCAGGGTATATTGGGTCCTCTCGATGGGGCGTATACATCGGACTCCACATTAGCTCATGTGGTTTTATTATCGGTATTAGTAGCTCCCACAGTTCAGTCAGACTCTACTGCATTGACCATTTATCAGTATATTCAGTATTCAGTTTCAGCATGTTATAAATTGGTCTTTGCATTCAGTTAGCTCAGAATTCTCTATATCATGTTCAGAGTATTATATTTGTTTTTGTGCTTGTTCAGTTATGTTTTGTTTCAGCTTTATTCTATCCTACAAGCTCATTACCCTTCAAGTGCTGACGCATACGTGCGCTACATCTTCTTGTGATGTAAGTTCAGGTTCTCAGCATCCAGATCACGCATAGATCGATTTCCGATCTCCCGTTCAGTAGATTTAGTGGTGCATCCTCATTTTCCGAGGACAACAGTGATGAGTTTCATTTCAGTCTTTTAATCATTTAGTTTCAGTTTTTGCTAGATTTAGTTGGGGCTTGTCCCAGTATTTCTAGTCCAGTTTAGAGGCTATTTTTAGACATAGTTAATTTCAGCTTAGCGTTGAGTTAATATTTCTTTGTATTAAACTCATCAGATTTCATATATCTCAACTTTAGCATATGGGTATTCCCCATATTTTTATTTTAAGTATGATTTAGCTTCCGCAACAATTTATATTCTTTAGTATGCTCATGATCATGCCAACAGGGTTAGCTTGGGATCACTTGTGGTCCTAGATTCCGTGTCTGCGTCTCGGGGGTAGCTCGGGGCGTGACAATTTTCCTTCAAGCTAGGGTTTATGGGCTTATAATCAAGTTCTTCTTCAAGATTCTTCAAGAAAATTGTTATTTTAGGTATTTAAGGTTATTATAGTATTGGAGTAGTTCTTCCTCACACTCTACATCTACTTTCAAATTAGTAAAAGACTAATCTAGGGTTCTATCTCTAAATTTGAGTATCCTTGAGATGAGTAATATCGTTGAGTTTTGAGTATTGAGTTTCTATATTTTTTTTGGGTTTCTTGAGTTGATTTGTTCATGTCTATATTTCAGCATGAACCCTATGAATTTTGTATTCCTTAGATGAGTAGTATTGTTGAGTTCTGAGTGTTGAGTTTTCTATATTGTTATTGATTCCTTGAGTTGATTCATTAATTTATACATTAGCATGAACCCTATTTGAAGTTATATAAGTCTTTTAAAGCAAATATTTTTGTTTTAAACTGTATTTTTGATATAGTAAATAGGAGTTTGAGAAAGAGTTTTAGCAAACATTTGAGCAAGAGTAGAAAGGGAACTAAGTATTTCCCAAATGTTCCATTTTTACATGAGAGAAAGAGTATTCTTACATTGACCAAAGAAAAACATTGTTTGAGACATGAGTTCAAAGTTATTTCAGACCAGTTACTTATTTGAAGAGGATAGTTTGAGAAATTATATCAAACCAGAGAAATAATATTTTATCCATTTGAGCATGAGAATATATCTTATGTGGAGTAGTATTGAGCTTCAATATGAGGATGAGTTCAGGAAACTTAAAATCCTCATAAGAAAACATGGGTATATGATCATACTTATTAGATGAAGCCTTATTGCTTAATGGATCTACTTAGTTTTGAGATACCCTATACCCCGGCATAATATAGGATAGTTTTGGCAGCGTGAGCGAGATGATGTATCATTACGTAGCTCATAGCGATGGTTGTCCATTAGAGAATCTCCCAAATAGAGATATAAATGTATTTTTATTATATAACCTAATATGTTGAGTTCATAGATGAGTAAGTAATTTTTGTCAAGGTTTAATGATTTCACATTTTTATTTCTTTACCTTCAGCTTAGTATATATCTATATCTATTGCAGTCCTTTTATTTAGTTAATTGTTATTCAACTATATTACATACTCGTACATTGGATGTACTGATGTCATTCGACCTGCATCTCTTAATTATGTAGCTACATGTTCTTAGGATCCTCAACAAGAGTAAGTTGAGATCACTTCATCCGCTCATCAACTTTTGAGTAAGACCTCATATCTTCCGGAGCACTCCATTTTTATGAGTTATTAGTAATAGTTCTTTTGAGGAGTCGTGGGTCTTTTGTCAATACTCATCTTTGTATAGTAGAGGTTTCATCGATAGAAAATTTTGGAGAGTCTTTCAGTTTGAGATGTTTTATTTAAAACTTATGTTTCATACTCAGTATATTCATAGAGTTTTGAGATTTATTACACGGTTCATATAGTGTTTCTTTCAGTTTTATATTTTTGTGTGGATGAAATAGTCTACTTCTTATAGTCAGCCAAGATGAGGGTTCGCTTGGGGGCCAACAATGGTTATCGAGTTTTGGCCACATCCAGGGTGTAGGCTTGGACTGTGACAATTTCTAAGTTAATGTGTAGCTTAATTTCATATCTAGGGTTGTGGAAGCGATGATAAATTATCAAAGTAAGTTAATGTAAAAAGTGATTCTTAAATGATTTTTATGCATGTATTGTAAATCTCTTCATTGTCATTGCTTTTTAATGTTGGAAAATGTCGCCTTATTTGTACTTGCCCGACCACAGAAGTAATGAATGTGATAAGAGACGAAACAACAGAGATTTAGCGACTACAACAGTTACCTAATAGCTTGAACCACCGTTGTGAGAGCTAATATGGGTCAATCATAAGGGTTATTCAAGAACACACTCATAGATTGGCCACGTTGCGTGATGAAATTCCCTATGTGGACCTTGTAGATACATAACTTACCAATCGTGCATGCTAAAAATTAATACGATCACTAGTATAATATTATTTCTATGTTATGAAATCATGGGGAACATTTTCATAGTTACTCCTAAGAATCTAAATACAAATAAATATTTAGTTCCAAGCTATTATTATTATTTTTTGTGTCTCAATTCAGATCATCCCCTTTATAAATAACGACTATCAAGTTAAATTTTGCTATTGAAAATATTCTTGCAGATTCTCTCTTGGATTGACCCCGGCCATAGTTGGGTAAATTTATTGCTAACGGACATTTCTATTTCTTTTTAAGAAGTATATTTTGACATCATCAAAAAAGTGTTAAGGGAATGTGACTTAGAAATTGTCTTTAATATTTATTTGAACTTGTAATCTTTATTTATTTATAGTTATTTAGTATTATTTTTATTTTATTTTCTTTATTACTATTTTATTCTTGTTGAGATGTCATCGGAAAAAGTATGTAGTGATATGTGTTCTTGGGATTCATGTAATTTTGGTATTATGGATTCTAAGACGTTATTACTTTTTGCAATTGATGGTTTGTATGAGGAGTAAAAGAAGGTTTGATACTCTTTACTAGTAATAAATATTAACCTCGAGTATGAGATTGATATGTTTGGCTTGGATATTCACAATTTAGATGTTGAGTTGAGTGCAAAGATTGATGCATTTCACACCCAATAAGTTAGTTTATAATATGTGAGGAAGAAAAAATCTTATAAGCTAACTTGAAAAGCTAAAATATGAGGTTAATTACTAGATCATGCTTTTATTGATGTTTTCACTATTAAGAAGAGTACTAGAGTTATGCAATAAAGTAGATAATGTTATTTTTCAAAACTCTAGTATGTGTAAATACGAGGATGTAAATAGCACTACATTTCATGATTTAGCGCATTGGACCTCATTCCAGTCATTTGCTACATTATGTTTAGATAATAAGAAATTAATCAAGCTATCGAAGCATGTGGAAGAGTTTATAGAGGAGGAACAATGTGTCTATATTCTTGAATTTGTTGTTTTAAACTCAAAAACTTGTGTTCCTTGTTTAAGGGATAATAATTGCAATATACAATTTTTTATTGCTTGATTCCTTTATATTTGAAGTTAACCCAAAACTCAAAATATGATGGGTGACTTGTACGAACCACTAAATGGATTGTACAAGTCACCAAGATTCGTTTAGTGGCTCGTCTAGGTGACCTTCACCTTGGATGCCTTGGTCAGTCTTCATGATGCCCAAAATGGGATGTTATCCCCTAAAAGGACCGTCTAAGGTCTCGTGTGAAGGGTCCATAATCCATTATGGGTTCGTGGAGTTGCTTGCTTGCCTTTTTTAGCCAGTTCTCAAAGTACAAGGTGTTACAGCCTTTGGGTCATTAGTCAAACCAAAATACATTACCAAAACCTCATAATGACCATACCGAATCTTGAAAGCTTTTTTCAGAATATCATCTACCTTTACCATCAATTAGTGATAACCCGATCAAACATCAATCTTAGAGAAGTAACTTGCTCCTGGTAGTGGAATAAACAAATCATCAATACTTGGAATAAGATACTTATTCTTTATGGTGACCTTAGTCAATTGCAAATAGTCAATGCACATTCACAAGGAACCATCCGTCTTTTTAACAAACAAGACCAAAGAAACCCATGAAGAGATACTTTATCTAATAAAACCAGTATCTAATAAGTATTTTATTGGCCCTTTAATTTCTTAAGTTTTGTCGAGGCCATATGGTAAGGAGGAATAAAGATAAGTTGTGTATCTGGGATAAGGGCAATACTGAAGTCTATTTCCCTTTCAAGAGGAATACCATGAAGGTCATCGAGAAACACTTTTGGAAACTCATTTATAATCAGAATGGACTCGAGAGTAGAGTTTCGAAATGTATATCTCTAACTCTAACAAGATGATAAATGCAACCTTAGAAATTATTTTCCTAGAATTTAGGCAAGATACTAGCCAACCCTTAAGAGCATAAGTTCCCCATTTCCATTCTAAGATAGGCTCGTTCAAAACCTCAAACGTGACCAATCGGTTCCGAAAGCATTCAAAATGAATTAAATGTATACCAACAATAACATCAAATCCTAACATATAAATTTCTACAATATCAACATGAGTGACTCTATTAAAAACACAAATAGGGAAATTTCTATAAACTCGTTTTACAGCAATAGAATCACCAACAAGTCTAGAGACCATGAAAGGGATTGGAATGGATTCCAGGACCATTATCAAATCTCATAGACATATAATGTGTAAAAAATGACAAGTTAGCACCCGGATCAAGCAAAACATATATATGAAAATGAAATACTTTCAATATACTGGTAATAACATTCATAGAACCCTCATGATCTTGTTGAGTCTAAAGAGAATAACATTTATTCTGAAGAGGAGCACCCGTACTAGAACCACTAGGATGAGATTCCCTAACATATTTTCCCTTTGTAGTTTGCAATGGAGAATCCCTCATCTTGTGACCAATCTTCTCACGACCAAAGAACACATCTGTACCGGCTAAGCAATTTTCCAAGTGACTTTTTCCTCACTTTTGGCATGTGGGAATTGAATATCCATTTCCACAATTTCCTTGAGCCTTAAGCATAGACACCCTATATGTTTAAAACATAGGAGACATAGAACTTGAAGAACATTTATCGGAGAACGTTTTCCAAAATTGAGAATGACCATGTCAATTTAACCTAGAATGAGAAAAGTCACCATCACCGATCATTGCCCTCTGTGATTCCTTAGATTTCTCTTTTAGATTTTCCTCTTCAATTTGTTAGATATGTATTTGTCACTTAGAGATATCAATATCCTTAACCAATATGGTAGTACGGCACTCTGTAACCACCATTTCGGACACATTTGACACAAACTTGCTCATCCTTTCCCAAATTATAGTCAGAGAATACTTAGTAAATTCAGTAAACTTCAAAGCATACTCTTTCACACTCATATTTCCTTGTCAAAAATTAATAAACTCAAGAAACTTTGCCTCCCTCATCTCAAGAGGAAATAAAAAATCAAGAAAAAACCCTTTTAATTTCTCCCAATCAAAAGGATCTGCAGCAATATCCCTCTCTTCCTTCCATTGTTTGAACCAAACTTGAGTTGAACCCCTAAGTTGATAAGAGGTCAAATCCGATTTTTCCAACGTTAACCCTCCAATAATCTCCACTATATATAAACCTTATCAATGAAATCTTGAGAATCCTCATCATCTTTTGACCTATGAAACTCTGGGGGATTCATCCTTGTGAAGTCTCTCATCCTTATCACTATCGTACCCACAACTAGGTTCACAGGGGCAACAACTTCTCTATTAGCTAGAATCGTTATAGCTTGATCCCATATTGGAAATACATATTGGAATTTGGCATGAGTCACGTGTTCAACAAAAGGGTCAATCAAAGAAAACCAGCACAAACTTCCTTAAAAAAGAATGAAACACAGAGTGCATAAACCCTTGAAATATGGTATGCGCATGTGATAACCCAAAGGGCATCACCATGTATTCAAAATGACCTGCATGTGTCCTAGCAGTTGTCTTTGGTATACCGTCTACTGCCGTTCTCAATTGGTGGTAACCTCATCTCATGTCAATTTTAAGAAAAAATTCTAGATCATCCTAGCTCATCCTATAAATCGTCCAGAATAGGAATATCAAAATTTATTCTTTATAGTGTATTTATTTAAGTATCGATGATCCACACACATCCTCTAAGAGACATCCTTTTTTCCAACCAAAACCACAAGAGAACCAAATAGGCTACAACTACGCTGAATCATCCCTTGATCCATCTTGTGTTCTACTAATCCTTCAATGATATCCTTCTTCACAAAGGGGATACATATGGTCTCTTGTTCATAGGCTCAGTACCATGTTATAGCACAATTCTATGGTCGAAACACCTCTAGAAGGGGATAAGTGAGTAGGCTACTCAAATAAAGGGTGAAATTGTTATAAAAGGCTTAACAAGCGATTGTCTGTCTCTAGTGCCTAAACAATTGCATACTAGTGTAACTCAACACATAGATGAAACTACTTGTATCATGCACAATTGAGACTGATTACCTGAGATTTTAGCCAACTTCCTATCTCTTGAAGATGTAATTTGGCTTCCTGCTCCTCCAGACAATGCTTCTTTCCTTTCTAATGAAATTCCATTTTGATCTTCCAAAAATTCATTTTATATCGCCCAAAGTCAACAACCACTGAACACCCAAAACCACTCAACAAGAACCTAGTGGTAATAAGAAGAAATCAGCTGAAAACTCAGCACCTTGTGATAATTGACTTCATGTATCAGGACACTACTTCATGTTCAAGTTTCAACGATCGCGAATACTAATATAACCCAACCAAGGGTTGGGATCGTTCCCACAGGAAGTGATTTCGAGAAATAATAGAAAAGTAAAACTATGTTCTAATCAATCATAGCTAAAAGACATCATCGAATAAAAGCACACTAAATCAAAGGGTGACACGAATTTCAATTAACGATGGGGGAGTTTGTATTCAACTAATAGCAAAATAGCAAAAACATAAAGATACGAAATTGAGAGACGAGATTCTTAGGATGTGAAAGGAATGGGCAGTAATAAACAACCAGGTACATGCTATTGATAGTAAATTGTTGTAAATTTGTAACTAAGCTAGACTTTAGAGGGGGTAAATTTTCTCTCAAACAATTTACCCCGAATCAAATTAGTTTCTCTCGAGCACCGATTTGCATCAATTCAGCACAAACTTTGCCTTAGCCCATTCTCTCTCTTGAGTTGAATATGTGGGAGAGGATCCAGGATTCACTCTCTTAAGCTGAACCCACAACGACCCACTAATCACACACTATCAATTCAATATTTTTGGTTTTAAAACCTCTCTCGAGCAAGTCAAAAATATGAAAATAAAATTGTATTTGCAACTACAATCCCATTTAAATTCAAACACAACTACTGAACGAAATCACATTTAAACAGGAAATTAACTATTAATTAGAAATACCCAACAGTAAATTCAACTCATATTCACATAATCACACCCCAAAATTAGGGTTTTAGGTAGACATGATAAAGAGATAGAAATCGATACCAAAAAGTGTTTCCATCAATTGGGTTTGATTGAAAATATCTTTAAACACGTCAAAGATGAAGACTTCAATGCCCACTTATGATTTCTTGAAAGTGGAAACCTTCAAATCCTCAAAGCTCAAGAACAATGTCTCCAAATACTCTAAAATTGAAAATGTCTTAAAATTCAATATTTTGTTCCAAAATTTGATAATAATTGGATACTAAGCTACAGATTTAAATGGGTATTTATAGTTTTAAAAAAATTATGAAGTACTACTCGGCGCAGTTAGTTGGGATCGCCGATACACTCAGCGATCAGCCCTTTGGTATGGTTCATCACTTTTTTACTTTTGCCTTCATCATCTTTGAGGTTCTGTAACTTAAGGAGATAAGACACTGCATTGCAGAAATGCTCGATGACCCGCCGACTGCTTCTTTCTGTCGCCGACTCAATTTTCTCCTTCAGGGCTCAACACACTAGAACTTTGGGCGAGATTAAGGTCACTCACCGACTCGTCTAATGGATTAGGCGATCTTTAGGTCCTTATTTCTTCGTTCTTTCAGCTGCCTTGTTCCTTTTTGCTCACTTATGTCCATGCTTTGTCTCTGCGTTCAAATACCTAAAACTTAGGGCTTTTCATCAGTTATTGAGACAAAATATGCATTTGTGGACACTAAATCTATCAAAATAAAGCCCTAAATGGTTCTGAATTGTGGACTCATCAACACCCCCAACTTAAACTTTTGCCTATCCTAAAATAAAACTCAAGTTCAGAAGTTCAAAAAGGATGTCTCACATAGTGCTACACAAGACTCAATCATGAATGTACACAACAAGACTCAACTTACTCATGCAAAGATCAATTATGTACCCAAAGACTCAAGTTTTGACACATCATTATCAAAGATTCTCTAGCTCACAATACTTTCAAATGCAAGTTCAAGCTTAACAAAAGTGTTCAAATGCCCTCACACAAAGGATGATTCCATTTTCACACATAATGGTATGATCATTAAATATTCCAAATTCAAATGCAACGTTCACACTCACAAAGATGAACACAGTGCATGCTTTCACCCATACGTTTGCCCATATTTTCCAATTGACAATTACTTTAGCTCACACAAGATAAAAAGGTCTTTCAAGGCTTGTGATGGGGATGAGTGCAAAGGTATGATCATTTAGGTTCACTGACTTTTATCCTTGTGAAATTTGGTGCTCACTACACTTTCTTTTCTTTTCCTCATCAAGTTCATACGTGCTCATAAGTCATCCCATTATTCATTTTCCATGGTTTGTTGAAAAATAAACCATTTCTTTTTGCATTTTTCATAACTTTATTTCACAAATTTTTCTTTTTCTTTTTCATTATTTTCTTCTTTTTCATCTCTCTATTTTTTGTATTGAGGGGTTCCATTTTTCTCGACACATGGATAGAAGGAAATTGTCTTACATTCCTTGATTTGTCTTCTCCTTTCACCACACCACCACAAATCATGAGGATTATGGGTAATGGATCAATAAGAGGTTATAATTTTATGAAGTTTCTTCCAAGAAAAGGTTATGTCTCAAAGGGTGTTTAAAAGAGGTTCACACAATCACAAGGTAGGCCACAAAAAGAGGTATAATGTCAAATTAGATCACACTCTTCAAAGTTTCCTAAGATCATATTAAGAGATAGTCTTACTTAGTCGACCATACCAATGGGGGAAATTATAGGTGTTATCATGCATGGTTCATGGTAAACTTATGACTCAAGGCATCGACACTAAAGTTAAACAGACTCCACACTTTTTCTAGTGTGCATTGGTCATCACAAGAGAATCAATTTAATAATTGGCTAATCACAATGAGATGCAAAAAGTTCACACATTGTCTATGAAACTTCATTTGGTTTCATCGTAGACGCACATTCATGTTCTTCGATTGTGAGAACTATTTGAGTCTTTGGTATTGGTCAAAACCAGTACTCAAATTTACAAGAGAACAGTCACATTCAACACATATAAGAGGTGGCAAAAATTTTTGGAAGGGTCAAAAATCATTTGCATTAAAGCATACGGATCCACAAGCTCAAACATCCACAAAAAGTGGTGTATAACACAATAGTATAGCTCACAAACCAAATACATAATCAAAACATCAGTCAAAAAATAAAGGTGGGCCTCACCCCACCACAAATAAAAGTATTTGTCCTCAAATGCAAACAAAATTATCCAAAATGTAAAATTAAGTAAGACAAAGAGGGAGATAAAGAGGGGATCATGTCTATGTAGTCGCTCCATCTATCTGGCCATTAGTGCCCAGTGCATCAATATGGACTTGGGCATTAATACCCAGAGTCACCTCGGAAGTACCAGCTCCACTAAAGAAAGTGAAAAGTGTATTTGCTAGGGAAGCTGCACAACTGCATCTACCATGGCTGCTTCAGCTCAGTTAGGTCCTCATCTGCAGCTCCCTCGGTATCCTTAATCATCTTCTCATCAGTCTCTACCTCCGACTCAGGATCAGCTATCTACGCTGTCACATCCCGAGAGCATACCCTAGAAAATATGGCACTCTGGGAGTGCAACTGGCGTACTTGACCTCTCGGAGGTCTTGTACAAACCCTTTCGCATCATTTATCGCATATACATATATGAAAAGTAGTGCGAAATTTAAACTTTTCACAAACATGCGATTAGTCTTTAAAGAACTCTTTCATATAAAAACCATAGGAAATACTAAGTCTCATTTCATCAAATCCTCGACACAAAAGTACTTGGGACACGGCTCATACAATAGAAATATAGTACTACTAAGTCTATTACAATGCTTCAATAAAATAAATCAAAGACATATATGCCCTCGAGTCAAATAAGGACATACTTCAACTTGATTGAAAGATCCTATAATCCAAGATTCTCACGCAAAAGCACCTTTACCTACGAATCACTTTAGAGATAGATATAAGCATGAATTAGTACAAACACATGTACTAAGTATGGCTTGATGCATAAAATCATGATAACGGACATTTAATGGAAATATGTTGTTTTTGATTAAAACATCATAGTATAAGCATAAGAACAACATTTAACACTTTAGGAACACATAAGATAACACTTAAGCATTTAACCACATTTTTAGAAGAACCTTACAGTAAGCCATATCACTGTTATAGTGAATTCCTTCACTGTTACAGTGAAGTTATTCCACCTCACTTTGAACACTTTCTAGAATGCAATCTTTTCACTAAAAGCTATCCTATGACCCACTTAAGTAAGACAAAGAGATACCGCCTATACACCCTCTCTAAGCACACCTAAATGATCCTTAAGACCACCTATAATGATATACACACACTTACAATACACCAAACACATAAACATGTATAACATGACATTCACTTCACCAAGGTTATCAAAGGACTTACTTAAGTAATTCTAGAAGAGAACGCCCATACACCCTCTTCAAGATTACCTAAATAATCCTTAAGACTTCCTTAGATTACATCATGTCTAAGGTATCAAGCAACTTCCCTAACTAGAGTCATTCTCAAGACTTCCCTAGATAACACATGAAGAGATCATCCTTTATGCCCCCTTCACACTTTAACTAGGAAATCCTTAGGGTTACTCTAGACTAGGTATTAATTCATTTACAAGCTTCCTAACATAATTCATTACTTCATTAGTTCATTTAAGAAACATTTATCACATAAATGACATTCAAGTAATGGTCTTGGAGAAGACCTAGGGACTCTCACTAATATCTTCAAAGCCTATTGTGAAATGTCTAGATAGAGTCCCATACCACCACCTAAACTTCATAGAATTTCTCCAATACTAGTAGGTATCCCATATGATGAGAATATGCAATAACCGATATAGACCATGGTCGCAAAGAATTGAATCCGAAGTTGTGACCTACTCCGATGGAGGGTGTTCTACTTGCCAATGGTAGAACTTGGACACATCCCATGTAGGCACATGGTTAAGGAATATGAAGGGCTTATTTGTACTCTAGTCTCATTCTTCACTAGAGCTACTTCCCAAACCATACTCACTCGGTGCTAGACTTTGTTCTCATAGAGTAATACATATTAAGGATCACATGAAGAGGTTCCATATCTAGTTCATAACCCAATTACATTCACACTACCAAAGAGGTCCCCTAGGGCTGCCTTACAATGGCGACGAAGATAGCTTAATGACTTTCCTAAGGATGATATGATGTCGTTCCATCCAACCAACCTAAATCCATCATTCATTACAAGAAGGATACCATTACGTCTTTCGACTTCAAGGTTCATAACCTTACCACTAAGTTGAAGGTTCCACATAAAGGACCTTGTTAGCATCATTCAAGGTCTCATGTCATTCTTACATACAAGACTAAGAGGATTTAGCATCCTAAGTCAAGACATCTCATACTCACATTCATGAATGTATCAAGTAAGGGACACAAGTCTACCACACACTGACACCAAGACTTCACTTTATTACATATAGCATAACATTATAGAAGCACATAAGAATAACCATTATCATCTATAAGTCACCCTATACACTACTATAACATCATCAATATAACCATCATAGACTCACAAAGTCAAGTAGGAATAATCATGCATCAACTCTAAGACTACACACATAAAGACATAGTCATAGTCTAACATGACACCTAATATCAATAGAAGAACACATACTTTCACTTAATCACAAGTACATATATATGATCATACTTCATATAATTCAACAATACCAATCATCATAATATATCAAGTACTTGCCGACAAGGCCATGATCATCATAATACATAAAGTAACGCCGACAAGGCCACATCATTCACAATTACAACACATAGCACCGCCACCATAAGTGGACCATTCCAATCACAACATAATTCAAGACCTACATTACTTAAATTAAAGAGAATTAGGGCAGCGTACCACCAATCCATTCTCACCACTTCAATCCATAGCTAAATCATCCAATTCAATACCAAAAGGTCTTTACTCATGGCCATGATCATCAATTCAACACAAAAATCATAATAGTCAATGAATCTAGGTCAATTCAATATAGATTTATCAATCTAAGACATCTTAGACATCAATTCAGTACAATTCTTACATCATTTAATAGCCCTTAGAAAACTACACTAGAATTCATAAGCATTGATGCAAGATCATCACATCCAAAATATAGACAATTTGAAGAGATTATGTTTTGCATGGGTTTATGAAGATTTTAGGTTAGAATCACCTAATTAACATTAATTCAATCATAAATCAATGATCTAAAACGTTTTATGTAAAGACCCATGGCTAGAATTCAATGTAAAAGATTTCATGGTTTGGATCATATTTGAAATTCATTTGAATTGACTCCTTGAAGAAAGAAATTTCAAGTATGAAGAACCATACCTTAATTGTGAAGAACATCCCATAAGATTGATGGAGAAAAACATGGAAAATCTATCTTCTTTCTTGGAGCTTCAAAACTTCATCAATGGAGGGTTTGGGAGAGAAACAATGGAGATATTTTGTTTTAGACTTGAGGGTTATGATTTGAGGGGTGAATTGGGGTTTATATAGTTCTAATAACTAGCCCCTAAAATACCCAAAATACCCCTGAACTTATAGGACCTTTTAACCAACTCAAACTCAACTTAAATTTCCGGAATCTTCGTCGGGGAACAAGTCCGCGATGCGGAGCTGTTCCTGCATGATTTATTTGAAAATAACTTCCGGGGAATTTGAGTATGCGTTGTGTCCTCCATACGGAGAAACTTTTGGCACTTTGGTGGACCAAGTCCGCGACGCGGACCTATTTCACCAAGGAACAAAAGTTGCTGCCGTTGGTAGCTTGTTGGCCCAAGGTTGGGTCCTCCTCAAGGACCCTTTGGTTGGTCCTTGGGGAGTTTTAATCGTACGTTGCCACCTCGATTACTCTCATATACAATTTAAGAACCTCTAACATCAATTTGAACTCAAAAGAACACATAAAACTTGACGAAACACGTTAAGACACGAAAGCACGTTTCAAGGCAAAACTTTTGAACGTCTCGGACGTTCTTGGACGTTTGACCTGCAAACTTCATGAAACTTGACACACTGACTATAAACACTATTATAACTCATATAAGGACCTCATAAGCTCATTAAAAACACATATAATCACATAAACATGCATGAGGCACATAGGTGACTAGTCGTCGAACGTCTTGGTCGTCCCTTGACGTTTGACTTCCAATGCACCTAAATCTTTAGACACTGTCCCATTACCACATTATATACCATTTTAGGACCTTAGACAATCATGAAAAACATGTTATGCTCTAGTTTTACCTATGTCATTTTAGAGGTGTCACAATCTCCCCCACTTGGACAACATTCATCATCGAATGACACTTGTCACTCTCAGAACACTTACATGAATAGATATTCAATTTTCACCTCATAACCATATAACATAACACATTATACACTACAAACATCTATAAGAAACATCAATTTCACAAAATCATGAGACTCACAACACAACAATAAACTAGAAGAAATTCTATAACTCATCATGCCATAAGACTCACATCCTTCACTCCAAATAGCAAAACTCCTTTTATATTCATTATAATGCTCATATACATCAGTTCTAACCACATTACACAATTTTCGACCAAAGAATGATTAGTCAATTTTTGCAAAATCTTACAGTAAATTGCCAATGCTACGTGAACATGCTTTAAATTTTCAAAAATGCAACATTTAGGCAATTGATGACACAAACATGCTAATATGAAATATAAACCATATAAACACAATTTACAACTTAATAATAACATCATGAAATACACAACGCAGGGAGTCAATGAAATTCAATTCCAACAAGACTTCTAAAAACCATGCACATGCAACATACTTCTATGACCATCTTGCTCATCTACCAACCATACTCCCCCACCTAGAAGGAACTCATAAAAAAAAAAAGAGGATACTAAATCTTACCATCATCATCATTACCCACATCGGTCCTTGCTCCTCTAGTCCGGAGTGCATAGAAACGCCTCTTCTTTAGAGCATCATCTTTCGGAACATTAGGAGCAACTTGCTTACCATCTCTAGTAGGACAATCCCTCACTTTGTTTCTATATTTAACACATCCAAAACAACTCCTGGTACCCAATAGTCATTCCCCATAGTGTCTCTTTCCAGAAGTAGCACATGTAGGCTTGCCATTTTGAGAACCACCTCCTTTCTCAAATTTCACCTTAGCACTCCTAGGTTCATCTTGACTAGAAATCTTCTCCTTGAACATAGGTTGACTTTGGTCACTTGAACCACTCCTTTTCAAGTTTCTAGAAATCCTACCAAGTTTAGACTCCTCAATTGATTGAGCATAAACCATGACTCGAGATAGGGTCATATCATCATGTAGCATGGTCGTAGGTCATTCTTCTCTCACTAGGTCGGCAACCCCGGTCACAAACCTACTCATCTCATCCCTAGGATTAGACACTAAGGATGGGGCATATCTAGAAAACATAGAGAACTTATGGGGCATATCTAGAAAACATAGAGAACTTCAAAGAGTATTCTTCAACACACATATTGCCTTGCTTGAGATTAATAAACTCATCTACCTTTACCTCCCTCCTCTCACGGGGAAAGTACTTTTCTAGAAAAACTTCTTTAAATTCCTCCCACTCAATAAGACCCAACTCAACCGGCCTACTATCCTTCCATTGAGTGTACCACACTTGAGCAACCTCTCTCAATTGATACGAAGTTAACCCCGCCTTCTCCGAAGAAGTCACCCCCATGGCACTCAACACCTTATACACTCCATCTAGGAACTCTTGGGGATCCTCTCCCACCTTAGAGCCAAGAAAGATAGGAGGATTCATCCTCACAAAATATCTCAATCTAGATGTCATAGTGCTCAACCCAACATTCACTCTAGGTCCAATACCCATATTCACATGGGTAGTCAAAGATCGGGCTAAAGTAAGTAAAGCCTTTCTAATCTCCCCATTAGTCATTTTAGGGGGAACCATCGGAACATCAATACCTCCACCCACAATAGGGACTTGATCACCTTGAGAACCTTGATCACCTTGAGCAACTTGATCAACTTTCTCAACTTGCTCAACTTGAGGAGGAATCTCCTCATTCACATCATTCTCCTCAACTCTCCTAGGCGGTGTCCTCCTCGTATTCATCTCTTATAACACAAGAAAAACCATAAGAAAAGAACACTCATAACTTCTAAATCTATATGGCATGACATAGGAGTAGAAAATAAGGGAAACTCTATCGTACTATATCCTTTCACACATAGATGTGTCGCGACTCACACCGATGGTCGAGATTCTACTAGACGTGACTTGATGAGATTTTTGGATTCCTAAGACCACTTTCATAACCTATGCTCTGATACCAAGCTTGTCACATCCCGAGAGCATACCCTAGAAGATATGGCACTCTCGAAGTGCAACTAGCGTACTTGACTTCTCTGAGGTCTTGTACAAATCCTTTCGCATCGTTCATCGCATATACATATATGAAAAGTAGTGCAGAATTAAAACTTTTCACAAACATGTGAATAGTCTTTCAAAAACTCTTTCATATAAAAACCATAGGAAATACTAAGTCTCATTTCATCAAATCCTTGACACAAGAGTACTTGGGACACGGCTTATACAATAGAAATATAGTACTACTAAGTCTATTACAATACTTCAATAAAAGTAATCAAAGATATCTATGCCCTCGAGTCAAATGAGGACATACTTCAACTTGCTTGAAAGATCCTATAATTCAAGATTCTCTCCCAAAAGCACCTTCACCTATGAATCACTTTAGAGATAGATAAAAGTATGAATTACTACAAACACATGTACTAAGTATGTCTTAATGCATAAAATCATGATAACGGACATTTAATGGAAATATGCTCTTTTTTATTAAAACATCATAGTATAAACATAATAACAACATTTAACACCTTAAAAACACATAAGATAACACGTAAGCATTTAACCACATTTTTAGAAGAACCTTACAGTAAGCCATATCACTGTTACAGTGAATTCCTTCGTTGTTACAGTGAAGTTATTCCACTTCACTTTGAACACTTTCTAGCATGCAATCTTTTCACTAAAAGCTATCCTAAGACCCTCTTAAGTAAGACAAAGAGAGATCGCCATACACCCTCTCTAAGCATACCTAAATAATCCTTAAGACCACCTATAATGATATACACACACTTACAATACACCAAACACATAAACATGTATAACATGACATTCACTTCACCAAGGTTATCAAAAGACTTACTTAAGTAATTCTAGAAGAGAACGCTCATACACCCTCTTCAAGATTACCTAAATAATCCTTGAGAATTCCTAAGATTACATCATGTCTAAGGTATCAAGAAAATTTCCTAACTAGAGTCATTCTAAAGACTTCCCTAGATAAGACATGAAGAGATCATCATTTATGCCCCCTTCACACTTTAACTAGGATATCCTTAGAGTTACTCTAGATTAGGTATTCATTCATTCACATGCTTCCTAACATAAGTCATTACTTGATTAATTCATTTAAATACTCATCACATAAAGGACATTCAAGTAAGGGTCTTGGAGAAGACCTAGGGACTCTCACTAACATCTTCAAAGCTTATTGTGCAATGTCTAGATAGCATCCCATACCACCACCTATACTTCGTAAAACTTCTCCAATACTAGTAGGTATCCCATATGATGAGAATAAGCAATAACCGACATAGACCATGGTAGCAAAGAATGGAATCCGGAGTTGTAACCTACTCCGATGGAGGGTGTTCTACTTGCCAATGGTAGAACTTGGACACATCCCATGTAGGCACATGGTTAAGGAATATGAAGGACTTATTTGTACTCTAGTCTCGTTCTTCACTAGAGCTACTTCCCAAACCATACTCACTCGGTGCTAAGCTTTGTTCTCATAGAGTAATACACATTAAGGATCACATGAAGAGGTTCCATATCTAGTTCATAACTCAATCACATTCACCCTACCAAAGAGGTCCCCTAGGGTTGCCTTACAATGGCGACGAAGATAGATTAATGACTTTACTAAGGATGATATTATGCCTTTCCAGCCAACCAACCTTAAATCCATCATTCATTACAAGAATGATATCATTACGGCTTTCGACTTCAAGGTTCATAACCTTACCACTAGGTTGTAGGTACCACATAAAGGACATTCTTAGCATCATTCAAGGTCTCATGTAATTCTTACATACAAGACTAAGAGGATTTAGCATCCTAAGTCAAGACATCTCATACTCATATTTATGAATGTATCAAGTAAGGGACACAAGTCTACCACACAATGACACACCAAGACTTCACTTTATCACATATAGCATAACATTATAGAAGCACATAGGAATAACCATTATCATCTATAAGTCACCCTATGCACTACTGTAACATCATCAATATAACCATCATAGACTCACAAAGTCAAGTAGGAATAATCATGCATCAACTTTAAGACTACACACATAAGGACATAGTCATAGTCTAACATGATCACCTAATATCAATAGAAGAACACATACTTTCACTTAATCACAAGTACATAGATATGATCATACTTCACATAATTCAACAATACCAATCATCATAATATATCAAGTAGTTGCCGACAAGGCCATGATTATCATAATACATAAAGTAATGCTCACAAGGCCACATCATTCACAATTATAACATATAGCACTGCCACCATAGGTGGACCAGTCCAATCACGACATAATTCAAGACCTACATTACTTAAAGTAAGGATAATTAGGGCATAGTGCCACCTATCCATTCTCACCACTTCAATCCATAGCTATATCTTTCAATTCAATACCAGAAGGCCCTTACCCATGGCCATGATCATCAATTCAATACAAAAATATAATAATCAATGAATCTAGGTCAATTCAATATAGATTTATCAATCTAATACATCTTAGACATCAATTCAGTACAATTCTTACATCATTCAATAGCCCATAGAAAACAACACTAGAATTCATAAGCATTGAAGCAAGATCATCACATCCAAACTATAGCCAATTTGAAGAGATTATATTTTGCATGGGTTAATCAAGATTTTAGGTTAGAATCATCTAATTAACATTAATTCAATCATAAATCAATGATCTAAAACGTATGATACAAAGACCCATGGCTAGAATTCAATTTAGAAAATTTCATGGTTTGGATCATATTTGAAATTAATTTGAATTGACTCCTTGAAGAAAGAGATTTCAAGGATGAAGAACCATACCTTTATTTTGAAGAGAAGCCCACAAGATTGATGAAGAAAAACTTGGAAAATCTATCTTCTTCCTTGGAGCTTCATAACTTCATCAATGAAGGTTTTTGGAGAGAAACAATGGAGATATTTTGTTTTGGACTTGAGGGTTATGATTTGAAGGGTGAATTGATCTAATAAACGCCAATAACTAGACCCTAAAATACCCAAAAGACCCCTGAACTTATAGGACCTTTTAACCAACTCAAACTCAAATTATATTTGCGGAATCTTCGTCGGGGAAAAAGTCCGCGACGCGGAGCTGTTCCCGCATGATTTATTTGAAAATAACTTCCGGGGCAGTTGAGTCTGTGTTGTATCCGCTACGCATAGAAACTTTTGGGACTTTGGTGGACCAAGTCCGCGACGCGGACCTATTTCACCAAGGAACAAAAGATGCTGCCGTTGGCAGCTTGTTGGCCCAAGGTTGGGTCCTCCTCAAGGACCCTTTGGTTGGTCCTTGGGGAGTTTTTCCCGGACGTTTCCACCTCAATTACTCTCATATACAAGTTAGGAACCTCTAAGATCAATTTTAACTCAAAACAACATATTACACTTGACGAAACACGTTAAGACACACAAGCACGTTTCAAGGAAAAAATTTCAAACCTCTTGGACGTTTGACCTCCAAACTTCATGAAACTTGACACACTGCCTATAAAAACTATTATAAATCATATAAGGACCTCATAAGATCATTAAACACAGATATAAGCACATAAAAATGCATGAGGCACATAGGTGACTAGTCGTCGAACGTCTTGGTCGTCCCTTGACGTTTGACTTCCAATGCACTTAAATATTTAGACACTGTCTCATTACCACATTATAGACCATTTTAGGACCTTAGACATTCATTACAAACATGTTAGGCTATAGTTTTACCTATGTCATTTTAGAGGTGTCACATGCGCACACTAAACTCGTCTATGGTGGTATCCAGAGGCATCTCTTGCACATCTAGGATCTTCACTATTCCAAAGACCATGGATAGATTGGTGGAATTCATATAATTCACATCCTCCCGCAAAATAGCTATAGCGGCCTTTATGGTCGTCACCTCCGTAGTGGCTCCTTGGTCACAGTCACACACTGTTATTATAGTCGCGGGGGCATCAATGGTAGCTCTCAATAGTGATATGGTATTAGTTATTGCAGTCTGATTCATGTCCGAGATGGAGGCCTCGGGTATGGAAATTTGACGATTGACATATATGGGCAAGCTATCTCATCCGGAGTTATAATGCTTGAGTGATCGGAGCATGAGAGACATCAGCAGCAGTAGGTCTGGGAGGTAGCAAGCAAAAGAAAAAACTGGAGTATCAGAAGGGGTAGCAGTAGCTATATCTTAAGGCCAGGGGCCGGAGTAGGCAATGATGTCTCTGTAGGTATGGAGTCTGTGTCCACGGCTAGGAAAGGGTCCATCAAGGCTTCCTTCTGCTTCTTTTCCACACGATCCTTAAGATACTAAGCTTTGATGCTCTAATATTGGTAGAGGAGATGGGAATCACTTCCACATCCTTATTGGTATATTTAGGTACCCGAGCATGTCGAAGAGCTTGGTGATCAATACCAGGAAGGGAAGGGAGGTCTGGCGCTACCTTGCATGAGCATCTCTAAATCAATGATCCTTCCCAAGTTTAGATTTGCTCCCTGAAGTAACCTAAGCAGGTTGTTTTTGCGTGGTGAAGTACAAATTCATTCTATATAGGCATGATTGTGCTACTGATAAAACCAAATTAATACCTTGCTCCCACAGTTAGGTCATTCTTCTTGATAACTGCCCCAGCCTCAAGCCACTTAGAAGTATCATGTGATATCAACGGGTCCAACCATTTGTTCATATCCTCCAGTACCGTCCTCCTGATCATAAACTGATGGTTGTCTTCACGTTTTGCGCTACATCCCAGAATTGTATTTATAGTAGGAACATCAAATTGCACATTCTTTACCATGACAACTACGTGGTCAATCAGCTTAAATTTAGTTTTTGACTTCTTCCCGTGTGGTATCAATGCACTGTACGCGGTGTAGAACTTTCTGACCTATCTTGGAATATACGGGCCATGGGGCTCTATGAAAATCTAGAAGTTATGATATTTTATACATCTCATAATCTTGGGGTACCTATTAATTACTCCATACGTTGAGAGACTCTTGAATTTGTTCATTTACTTGGGAGGAAGACCCTGAATTGGTGGTGCAAGGACCATTGTTTGATCTCGAACTGGAGGAGGAAAAGTGGTGGCTTGAGGATTACTGATCCTAGATGGATCATTCAACTTTTTAGAGTGCATCCCATCTATGTGTGCTATTATCAAATCATCATCATCAAAAAATTTATACTGGTGCTCTTGGTATTCATCCTCACCTTCAGAAGCGGTGAGGTGTGTGGCTTAGATGTCGTCACTGTCGGAGCTGACATTTGGTGACTGAGGTGCCTTCTCTTTGCCCCTGCCTTTCCCACCAGTTGTGGGAAGTTTGGTAGCTTTACTCTTGGATACAGTTACACCCTTATTAAGTTTAATTCCTTTAGCCTTGTTTCAGAGTGGCATGTCTCTTCCTGCAACCTTAGGTCTAGCCATATCTACAAAATATCGGGAGGAAGTTAGAATTATTTCAATAACTTCTCAAAAAATAGTTGCAGATTGACTCAATGAACAAGTCAGCGAGTTGCCATAACGCTTTGGCGAGCTAAATCAAGCTCGCCAAAAGGATTGGCGTTAGAAATCTGGCAAGTCGGCGATAGGAAGAGCCTTTTGGCAAATCACCGACAGCTTTCGGTGATCAAGGTCTAGCCCACCAAAAGCTACAGTGCAAATAGGAATTTGGGATGCAAATAAAAGGCGATTAAGAAGTCTTTTGGCGAGTCGCCCAAAAGCCTTCGGTGTCCTCACGCTTCTCGCCGAAAGTTACAAAACCAAACCACACATTTTGCATGAAATTGAAGTCCATATGGGGATATAAGGCGTACCGCCGAGTGATTCGACGATCTCGAATGATCTAACGTGCCTATTTTTAACCCAACTTCTCAAATTAATCCCCACAACCCCCGAAACAAAGTTAAAACATGTACAACTCAAATTCAAACAAGACCCATAATACCCATTTCCTCAAGATACTCAGTCTTTCACCCGATTAAACTCAACGACATGTAAGCACAATCCTACGAAACTTTAATTCATTTTTATGCACCTATTTATGATAATTCAATATTAAAGATGATTAGGTCAAGATTATCGAGTTAACAACAGACTTTCGATCATTCTAACACTATCAGAGAGGCCCATCATATTTCAACAGGATAAAATCTATTGCATAAGAGTACGAACTATAAAGTAAATGTGAGGTTTGGAAAACCAACCTTTATTGTTGATTAAAACAAGACTCTAATGCTAGGCGGCAAATTAATCCAGATCTAATCACCAATTGATCAACTAAAAATACTTATAGAATTTGGTAATATCTAAAATACTAACTAGGTGTGAGTTTGGGAAGATGAATAATGAGGGAAAATGAAAGAGTTTGAAATTTAAACTTTTGGCCTATTAATAAACTGTCAATTTCTTTCCCATTCGGCGATGTTGATCGTGATCACCGACCCACTCGATAACATGCCGTTTGGTCAATTACCTCACCAGTGTTACAGGATCTGCAGTTGATATTGGATCCGATCGGTGAATCAAGATTGATATTGCCGACCTTATCGGTGAATTGCCAATAACTACCTGGGTTCACCGAGTTTTGCAGACTCTACCTTAACTTTGTCTTAAGTCTAATGGCGGTTTGGTTCGGGGTCTCCGACCTCTTGGACGATGTACCGACTGGATATTTTTGCTCGCCATATCTTGATATTCATACATGTGTTGGTTTCCCACGTCATTAACCTTATATGACTTGGCTACAATATGCTTTATGTCCACATATGTGCCATGTCTTGATCTTTTCTTCTTCTCTCTTCCTCTGTTCAGTTGAAAGATCAAATGTGTACCCCATATCTCCTACCTCTGCATCTCTGTTGTGCCATAATTTGTTGTTCTTTGAGACCTCATCTAATAGTTGCATGCTCTCTGCAAATTATTTCCTCATAAATGAGCCTCTACAAACTGCATCAACAACATATTTAGTCACATAATTTAGAGGCCTACAAAAGGCCTGTTTAAGATGTTTTTCGATAAGATCATGGTTGGGGAATTTTTTCATCTTTTGGCTGAATCTCCACCAAGTATCATGCATTGCCTCTTCTCGCAGCTGCTTATGTGTACTAATATCACCTTCATCTGCAGCTCTTTGGATTCGGGGAAAAATCTTTCTAGGAAAGCTTCCTTCAACTCATTGGCATCTCGTTCTACCTGTTAGTCGCCTCTCCAGTAAGAGACAACGGAAACAGCCTCAACTTCATAGTTATTTAGCTCACTCCAGGGATCTCTTGTGAATTACAGATTTCCAAAAAAAATCATTAAGTGTTAATTTGCATCATCACCATCTAAACCTCTAAACATAACTTTCAGGTTCAGCAATTGGATCATAGTGCTAGTGGTTGTGAACTTAACACTTGGAGGTAGTGCAGGTAACACAATAGCACCCCTGGCTCCAGCTCCATCCAAGTCAGCATCATCTTCCTCATACATCATGTGGCCAGGAGGAGGAGCTTTACCCCTTGGATCTACTGGTTGGCGATGTGGAGGGATTAATCCTTCTACCCCCTATGTTGTCATCTACTGCCCTAGGTTGATTTATTCCAGCAGGTTGTTGAGCACATGGACTAGGTTGATTGATTCCATCCGTTTTCTAGACATTTCTCACTGCATCAATTTCAGCTTTTAAGCCCAATTTGTGTCTCTGAGTCTTTAGTTCATGTGCATTAACCATCTTGCGAAGAGTCTTTTGAAACTCAGGGTCGTAAGGATGCAATGGGGATCCTTTAATTCTAGTGTTTGGCATTCACAAACAAGCTCACCTGAAAAAGACACAAAACACAAACCAAACGTAAAATTACAAAATATAACTACAAATCGAATAAAATCTAGTAAAACACTTATGAGTTGAAATTTCATGGCATCGGCACCAAAATTTGATACATCCAAACTTAAATTTCAAATAATAAGTATAAGCGGTCATTGTCAAATTATAAAACTCAACTAGTGTTAAGGTCGATCCCACAGAGAATCTCCTTAAAGATAAGGTTTCACGATCGCGTTTATTCGAATGCGATTATGATCTCCAAAAAAAACATAACTAAAAGTAAAATTGGGTTTAGTTGAATGTTTCTAATTACAAAAACGTACAGTAAAATTTCAGATTTCATATTTACCAAACTTCTTGTTGTAAAGTTGATTTGGTTAATTTAAAGAAACTAGTTTTGTGTTCACTATGACATGAGTTCTAATGCTCATCTGTAATTTGAGTGTCAGGCAAATCAATTTTTATTCAACCCTTGCGAGTTGAACTTATCTAACGCTTCTCAACCTATTTAGATAATGACCACTTCTATGCTCTCGAACTCAAATTGTTAACAAGATTCAACCTTGTTAAATTGGTATGGTGTTAAAGATCTCTTATGTCAAACTCCAACTTTAACTCTGATTTGTTAACATATGTAATGACCCAAGAGAACCCCAAGTCCTCACACGGCGTAATCGACCTCTCGAAGGTCTTGTACAGTCCTCTTAGAATTCATTCATCGCATATATATGAAAAGTAGTGCAGAATTTAAACTTTTGACAATAACAGTCTCATCATATGCCCATTTCACACAAGTCAATATAATAGGGTCACGACCCTTTCATCAATTTGAAAAGAAACTTATAGTCTATTACGAAATCTTTTAGAAAATAAAAACTAGAATTAAGATCCATGCCCTCGATCATATGAGGACATACCAATCTTGAGAGAAATCTACTTCCCAAGCTTTAACTTCTAGAAAATCCTCACTTACCACCTACACTTGTAGACATAGAGCAACATATGGAATTAGCTAAATTAATGCACTATGGTTAGTATGTACAAAAACCATGCAAAAAGGGACATTTACTAAAAGATATACTTTTCATGCTATTTTGATGAAACCTTAATCATGGATCTCAAGAGACATGATACAAGTCAACAATCACATATAATACATATTCCACATTCAACAAGTAAGCATTTTCATCACTTTAGACACTCTACCTAAGATTACTCTAAGACTCACCTAAGTAAGACATGAAGAGACCACCCGAACAGCCTCTTCAAGCACACTTAAGTGATTCTCAAAGCTACCCTAGATAAGCATTTTTCAGTACAATATTCTTTTACTAAGCAAGCATTATTCATTATAGTCATTTAAGAGACAACTAAAAAAGTAGGGGACTTCACATAATGGTCTTGGAAGACCTAGGGAACTCACTCAAGCATCTTCAAAGACTATTCGTGTCATGTGTAGATAGAGTCTCATTCCACTACCTACACGTTATAGGACTTATCCAATACTAGAATGCACATCCCACATGATGAGAATAGGCATTAACCGACATAGACCACACTAGCTAGGTATGGAATCTGGTTTCATAAGACCCCACACCGTGGAAGGTGTTCTACTTGCCAAGGGTAGAACTAGGACACATCACAAGTAGGCACATGGTTTAGGGGATATCAAGGGCTTCTTTGTACTCTAGTCTCATACTTCAAGTAGAGATGCTACCACAAGCATATCCATTCGGTGCTTTGCCTTGTTTCTCATAGAGTAAGTTCATTCACGTAAGAGTATTTGAGAAGGAACCATTTCTTCATCCTACCAACTCATAATACCTCTACCAAGAAGGGGTCCACAAGGGCTGCCATTCAAGGTTCATTAGGATAGATCATTCTTAACCTTCTTTCATATTCAATGTTCCATATTAGTCTTTCATATGAGGGTAACTACTTTAGGTCTATCAATCCTAGACTTTCATTCTTTCATTCATTCGACAAGGGTGCCTAAGCCTACCAAGTCAAGAGATTACATTCATCATACCATTTATTCAATATAATCCAAGTACCAAGGAGGGACAACTAAGTCTACCAACACAAGGTACAACATCATTCTATAAGGAGTCTTCTTAGTCCTTCATTATCATATATCAATAATTAGATAAGTACTTCCAATCATAACATGATAGCATCCATATAAGACTATATAGGCATCACATAAGTACCTTCACATTATAACTTTACATATACCATATCATCTTTCACTTTGTACACCCATATAAACCATAACATGATAATACTATAATTCACATAATAATACCGAGAAGGCCATGTTCGTAACATTTATAAATATCGAACACCATCACCATAAGTGGACCATACCAATCAATAGAAATTTGATATCAATTATAAATTAAATAAATGAATTAGGTCAATTCACCACCTTCCAATAGCCATTATTATCATTCCTTAGCCTTTCCAACAAATTCACACAACAAGAAGTCTTACCAATGACAATGTACATAAGACTAGGCCAACAATTCCTCCATATCAATGATCTAATAAAACCCAATATAGATACCAATTCTATAAGGAAAATTATGAACAATTCCAACAATGATCAACATACAAATCAATAGCCCATAACAGTCTAAACATGAATTCAACCTAATTAGATCATAATCAATACACCCACTTTAGAGCCAAATTAGGAATTCAAGGAATACATGGGTTCATGGAATTTTTTTATCATAAAACCATCAATTAACGTTGAATACTTCATAAAACATCGATTTAAACATTTTTGTGCAAGAACCCATGCTTAGAATTCAAAATTGAGTTTCAAGGTTTTTGGTGATCTTTGAAAAAGTCTTTGGAATGTGCTCCTTGAATGGAAGAATAATCAAGGATGAAATAAACATACCCACTAGTTGAAATCCCACGAAATTGATGGAGAAACCCCTGAATATGTTCAATCCTAGCTTCAACTTGGGTTCAAGCTCCCATGGAGTCTTGAGAGAATTCTATTTGGGAGAGGAGTTTTGATTTTTAAAAGTGGAGTCTAATTTATTTCTAGGTGTTTAAGATAACTTATAATACATTTAAACACCTAAAATAACCGTCTAGGACTTAATTAAGATATGGGGTAAATTTCCTAATTCACCCATAGGCTGGTCGTAACTCTGCAGAATGTTGCAGGTGTCAAACGACGACTCTCATTGATGGGGCGTCATTTGGATGACGGACCTCTTGTTGGTCGTCGTTAATGACTAAGGCTCCTTATTTGGGGGATAAGATCCCACGACTAAGTGTGTATACACGCCCTGGTCTACTGGGTTTCGATGGGGTCGTGGTTCAAGGATGTTTTTGGTATCTTTTGGCGAATGCTTGGGTCCTCCTCAAGGACCCTTAGGGTGGTCTTTGGGGAGTCATACCTGAACGTTTGGACCCTAAACATGGCCATATAGATGCTAGGGTACCCTCATATCATTTTAGACACCAAACAACACATAAACATGCAAAGTCACACTAGCACACACAAGACTAGTTTCCGAACGTCTTGGTTGTTCTTTTGACGATTAACTTCAACTCTTTAAACTGACTTCTAAAGCTTTTATTCATCATTTTAACACCTTATTAACTCATAAAACACATGTGCGGATCTATTTTATCCTAGTTCACTTTGAGAGTTGTTACATTCTCCCTCACTTAGAAAATATTCATCCTCGAATGACACTAACGTTCTTCAAACATTATAAAGTTTCTAAAACTCGTGACTAGAAGCTCACAACCATACCATATCAAAACATTATACTCATAGGTAGGAGGAACAACAATTCCATATAACAAGACCCTCAAAACACAACAATAGAGTAGGAACAACATCTACAACTTATCATGCAATAAGACTACTTTTATTATTTCACATTAGAGGAGCTTCCTTCTCCACATATCATCATGCTCACAACATTATTTCTAAGCACATTATGCCCATTTCTCATAAAACACAATTATGCAACATTTACAAAAGTTCATTGTTAATCATGCTTGTAAGTTCACTCATGCAACATTTAGGCAATTCATTATAGATGCACATCATCATGAGATACAAAATCATTTGAGCTCATTTTAACATATAAACATAAATTCATGGAAACATGCCAAAAATTGTAAGGGAACCATGAAACTCATTTTTCACAAAAGAATCCCAATTCATGCACATGCTACTAGAAAGTTCTAACTCTCAAGCTTGAATAGAATAGAAGATAAGAGACAAAAATCAATCAACCCCACTATTCACCATACTCTCCCACTTGGGAAAAACCCAACACAACACATAAGGGGAAAACTATATCTTATCGGCACCTTCATCCGGATTTTCTTCTTTGTTAGCTTGGAAAGCATAGAAATGACCATGATTTGAAGGAACGGAAACGTACCCTCACTAAGAGCTTTCTTTTCCTCTCTTCCTCTACCCGCCATAGTAGGACAATCTGTCACCTTGTGATCATTCTTTCCACAACCATGGCACTCACTAGTACCGGCTAGGCACTTCCCAAAATGCTTCTTTCAACAGGTAGAGCAAGTATCTTAACCATTTGAGAACCACCACCCTTCTCATGATTAACCTTAGGAGCACCAGGGACATCTTGGTTTGGAGCTCTCTTCTTAAACCTAGGTTGATTTTGCCCATTGGTTCTTTCCCTCTTAATACCTCTACCCTCCTTTCAAGCTTAGATTCCTCAATGGATTGAGCATACATCATAATCCTAGATATATTCATGTCATTATGGAGCATTGTCTTATGACACTCTTCTTTCACAAGGTCAGCAACACCGGCCACAAACCTACTCATCTCATCCCTAGGGTTAGACACCAAAGATGGAGCATACTTAAACAATAGGGTAAATTTCAAGGAATACTCCTCCACACTCATGTTACCTTGCTTAAGGTTTATAAACTCTTCCACCTTTACTTCTCTCTTCTCACGGGGAAAGTACTTTCCTAAGAATGCTTCCTTAAACTCTTCCCATTCTATGGGACCCAATTCAATTGGCCTATTATCTTTCCATTATGTGTGCCACACTTAAGCAACCTCCCTCAATTGGTATAAATCCAACTCCGCCTTCTCCTAAGAAGTTACCCCCATAGAACTCAACACTTTATAAACACCATCTAGAATCTTTTGGGAATCCTCTCCCACCTTAGAGACAAGAAAAGTAGGAGGATTCATCCTCACAAAGTCCCTCAACCTAGAGGTCATATTACTCTCAAGAGCATTCATCATAGGCCCCACATCTTGATTTTCTTGAGCCGTCATGGCTCAGGCTAGGGTAAGAAGATCTCCTCTAACTTCCTCATTAGTCATGTCAAGGGGAACCACCGCAACCTCATTCCGTTGATTAGCTATAGGGACTTTTAACCTTGAGGAACTTGACCACTTTGGGGAACTTTTTAACCTCAGCCAGGAACTCCCTCATTCAACACTTTCTCATCCATTCTTATTTTGGGCATCTTGTATTCATATCCTATAAACACAAGAAAAGAGATTAGGAAAGACACTTATAACCTCAACTCTATGGCACGACACAAGAGTAATGAAGAAAGTTGAAATTTTATCGTCCTATAGCCTCTCTCTCATAGATGTATCGCCACTCACCACTGATGAAAAAGGTTCTACTAGACGTGGCTTTATGAGACTTTGAATCCTGAAGACTACTTTATAACCTTATGCTCTGATACCAAATTTGTAACGACCCAAGAGCACCCCCAAGTCATCACACGACGTACTCGACCTCTCGGATGTCTTGTACATGCCTCTTAGCATTCATTTATCACATATATATATATATATATATATATATATATATATATATATGAAAAGTAGTGTGAAATTAAAACTTCTCACAATAATAGTCAAACTCTTTTATAAAACGTAAGAAAGAAACTAAGTCTCATCATATCCCATCTTAGACACAAGTCAATATCATAGGGTCACCTTTCATCAATTTGAAAAGAAACTTATAGCTATTAGAAAGTTTTTAATAAAAGGGAAACTAGAACTAAGACCCATGCCCTCGATCATATGAAGACATACCAATCTTGTGAGAAATCTACTTCCCAATCTTCAACTTCTAGAAAATCCTCACTTGCCACCTGCACTTGTATACATAGAGAAACATATGGAATTAGCAGAATTAATGCACTAAGTATGGTGAACATTCAAGAAAAACATGCAAAAAGGGACATTTACTTAAAGATATGTTTTTTGTGCTATTTTAATAAAACCTTCATCATATGAGGTCAAGAGACAAGATACAAGTCAACAATCACATATAAGACATATTCCACCTTCAACAACAAATCCTTTTCATCTTTAGACCCTCTACCTAAGATTACTCTATGACTCACCTAAGTAAGGTATGAAGAGACCACCCATTCACCCTCTTCAAGCACACCTAAGTGATCCTCAAAGCTACACTAGATAAGCATCTTTCAATTCAACATTCTTTTACTAAGCAAACATTATTTATTATAGTCATTTAAGAAACAACTAACCAAGTAGGGGACTTTACATAATGGTCTTGGAAGACCTAGGGAACTCACTCTAGCATTTTCAAAGCCTACTCGTGTCATGTGTAAATAACATCCCATTCCACTACCTACACATTGTAGAACCTATCCAATACTAGAATTCATATCCAACATAATGAGAATAGGCATTAACCGACATAGACCACACTAGCTAGGTATGGGAACCGGTGTCATAAGACCTCACATCGTGGAAGGTGTTCTACTTGCCAAAGGTAGAACTAGGACACATCCCATGTAGGCACATGGTTTAGGGTATATCAAGGGCTTCTTTGTACTCTAGTCTCGCACTTCAGGTAGAGCTACTACCAAAAGCATATCCACTTGGTGCTTTGCCTTGTTTCTCATAGAGTAAGTTCATTCACGTAAGAGTATTTGAGAAAGTACCATTTCTTAGTCCTCTCAACTCATAATACCTCTACCAAAAAGGGGTCCACAAAGGTGGTCATTCAAGGTTCAATAGGATAGCTCATTCTTAACCTTCTTTTCACATTCAAGGTTCCATATTATTCTTTCATAGAAGGGTACCTACTTTAGGTCTATCAATCCTAGACTTTCATTCTTTCATTCATTCAAGACAAGGGTGCCTAAGCCATCCAAGTCAAGAGATTACATTCATCATACAATTTATTCAATATAATCCAAGTACCAAGGAGGGACAACTAAGTCTACCAACACAAGGTACAACATCATTCTATAAGGAGTCTTCTTAGTCCTTCATTATCATATATCAACAATTAGAGAAGAAGTACTTCAATAAAAACATGATAGCATCCATATAAGACTATGTAGGCATCACATGATTACTTTCACATTATACCTTCAAATATACCAATAATCCTTCACTTTGTACACCCATATAAGCCATAATATGGTAATACTACAATTCACGTAATAATGCTGACAAGTCCATGTTCATAACATTTATAACAATTAAACACCGCCACCATAAGTGGACCATACCAATCAATACCAATTCGATATTAATTATACATTAAAGAAAGGAATTAGGTTAACTCACCACCTTCTAATAGCCATAATCGTCATTCCTCAGCCTTTCCAACAAATTTACACAACAAGAGGTCTTACCAATGACAATATACATATGACTAGGCCAACAATTCATCCATATCAATGATCCAACAAAACCCAATATATACACCGATATAAGGCAAACTATGAACAATTCCAACAGTGATCAGCATAAAAATCAATGGCCCATAACAATAAACATGAATTTAACCTAATTAGATCATAAACAATACACCCACTTTAGAGCCAAAATTAGGAATTCAATAAATGCATGGGTTCATGGAAATTTTCATAATAAAACAATAAATTAACATTAAATACTTCATAAAATATCAATTTAAATCTTTTTGTGCAAGAACCCATGCTTTGAATTCAAAATAGAGTTTCAAGGTTTTTGGTGGTCTTTGAAAAAGCCTTTGGAATTGGCTCCTTGAATGGAACAAGAATCAAGGATGAAATCACCATTTCTTACTAGTTGAAATCCCACAAGATTGATGGAGAAACCACTGAAAATCTTCAATTCTAGCCTCAACTTGGGTTCAAGCTCCTCCGTAGTCTTGAGAGAATTCTATTTGGGAGAGGGGTTTTGATTTTGAAAAGTGGAGTCTAATTTAGATCTAGGTGTTTAAAGTAACTTATAATGCATTAAAACACCTAAAATCACCGTCTAGGACTTAATTAGGATGTGGGGTGAATTTCCCAATTCACCTCTAGGCTGGTTGTAACTCTGTAGAATGTTGCAAGTGCCAAACCACGAATCCCATTGACGGGGTGTCATTTGGATGACGGACCGTCTTGATGGTCGTCGTTCGTGACTGAGGCTCCTCATTTGGGGCCTAAGCTCCCATGACTAATTTTGGAGCCACTCCCCCTTTAGACGGGTCGTTATCTGGTCTACTTGGCGTCGAAGAGGTTGTGGTTCAAGGCTGTTTTTTACAGCTTTTGGCCAATGTTTGGGTCCTCCTCAAGGACCCTTAGGGTGGTCCTTGGGGAGTCGTACCCGGATGTTCGACCCTAAACATGACCATCTAGATGCTACTGTCCCCTCCTATTATTTTAGACACCAAACAACACATAAAACATGCAAAGGCCCACTAGCACACACAAGACTAGTTTTCGAATGTCTTGGTCGTTCTTTTGACGATTGACTTACAATCTCTTTAAACTGACTTCTAATGCTATTATACATCTTTTTAACACCTTATTAACTCATAAAACACATGTTAGGCTCTGGTTTATCCTAGTTCACATTGAGGGTTGTTACAACTTAGTCCAGATGTTTTCTAATGGATGTTTTTCTCTCGAACAAACAACAAATACAGGCTTGTCTAATGTGTGCACTCAATAGACTAAAATGTGATTGAAAGATGTAAACTACATGTTTTAAACAAAGATTACCTTCTACTCGTTTTACAAAATTGCAACTAGAATATAGTCATAGATCCCACAACCCAAGTCATTGTATTTAGCCACTCATGTTTTCATGTAAAGAATCAGTAATGAAAGATGAAACATTTTAAGAACCACTTACGACAATAATTAGCAGAACAACAATTCCTTCAGTAAGCTAATAGTCTGAAACTGATAATAAGAATCGAAAAACTCCAAAAATACAAAATCTAAGCTTGATATCGTGTTCTTCTTCGTAAAACCTAATATCATCAAAAATAATTCAAAAACGACCTAATAATTCAAAGAAAAAATTAAAAAGAGTCCTAATCAAATTAAGACTGAATTTTTGAGCCCTTTCACGGTCATGACCACGGCCCGTCAAGGGCTTCACAGTCCGTGAAGCCCTCAGTTGTCTTTCCTTAAAGCATCTCAAAAATGGGTCTTTAGTCTTGGTTACTAGAATTTGCATCACGAGCTGAACCACGGATTGTCATAGGGACCACGGCTTGTAAAGACGTCTGTGGTATTTATTTTGAACTTTCTAAAGATTTGGGTCTTTAATGTTGTACACTAGAACAAGGGTCATGAACTGGGCCACACACCGTCATAGAGTCCACAGCCTATAAGATTCAAGGACTTCCTATGTCATGTTTTATGTGAAGTCTTGTAATAGCTTAGTTATGATTTTATGTTATAAGGGTTGTGTCCTTATTATACTCTTATGATGTTGAGTCTAAGAAGGCAAAGAGACTTAGAGTCTAACTATGCATTATGTTATTTTATCTATATAATGAAAGTGATGTTCTAACATATGATGTGCTATGAAAGTTATAAATGTTCCGCTAAATTTACCTATTTTAATGTTATGAATGATAACTATGGGCTTGTATAAGACCTACGAGAGGTCAAGTATGCCATGTTACTTCTAGGGGGTGCTCCCCGGTTGTGACACTAGCAATGTTCAACAAGTCAGTATCTAAAATGTCATATGAAGATCCTAACAGTCAAACTTAAATTCGGGTGTTCATTTTTTTTACAGATTAGCTGTTGCACAACTCAACACATAAATTCATTCAAAAGAGTTGCAGTGTCAACCCTTATTATTTGTTTAACCTCTATGGAAGGTTGCTCACCACGCCCTCCCCAAAAGAAAAAAAAAGTTTGCCCTAAAAGTCAATTAAGAATAGTAACAGGTCTATGAGGAGGGGTCAAACCAAATGCACTCTAGCTGCTCTAGGCGCCAGTCTTTGGGTCAGCATTGGAACCCTTATCATCGGGTGCACACTCAGAACTTAGCACCTGAGTAGTTTCACACCCCGAGCTACCCCCGAGACGCGGACACGGAACCTAGGACCACAAGTAATCCCAAGCTAACCCTGCTGGCATGATCATGAGCATACTAAGGAATATAAACTCATGCGGAAGCTAAATCATAATTTAATCTGAAAAGATGGGGAATACCCATATTCTATAACTGAGATATTTAAAAACAATGAGTTTAATACAAAGGAAATATTAACTCAATACTAAGTTGAATCAAACTATGTCTGAAATAAGCCTCTAATTGACTAGAAATACTGCGATAAGCCCCAGCTAAATCTAGAAAAAGTGAAACTAAAGACTAAATTCTGAAAAGGAGCTCATAACTATTGTCCTCGGAGAATGAGGACTCACCACTGAATCTGCTCAACTGGAGATCGGAAATCGATCTAAGCGTGATCTGGATGCTGAGAACCTGAACCTACATCAAGAGAAGATGTAGCGCATGTATGCGTCAGTATTTGAAGGGTACTGAGCATGTAGGATAGAATAAAGCTGAAATAAAACATAATTGAACAAGCACAAAAGCAAGTATAATACTTTGAACATGATATACTGAATTCTTAACTAACTGGATCAATGACCAATTTATAACATGCTGAAACTGAATACTGAATATACTGATAAATGGTCAATATAATAGAGTCTGACTGAACTGTGGGAGCTACAAATAACCGATAATAAAACCACATGAGCTAAATGTGAAGTCCGATGTATACACCCCATTGAGAGGACCCAATATACCCTGCCAAAGGTATAAAGGCATGCTGGCGTGATCACTAAATTGTTGCCCACAGAGGGGATTTACAACCCACTTGGCTATTAGTTCTAGGACTATTGGGTATGCAGAACCCTAGTCAAACTCGGTATTATGCTACTCCCATTGATTTATGTAGTTAACTGATTATGTCTGAAATTTCTGTAAATACTGGATAGCTCAAAACTGAACATGCAAACTGGGAATGCAATATTTAATCTGATAATCATGCATTAAAAACTGAAGCATGTATAACTGCATAGCTGAAATATCTGACCTAGCATGTGTAATTCAATAACTAAAGAAATATAAAGCTAGGGTTGTGAAATTCATGCGATAAACTGAATAACAACTTTACAATCTGATTTGGAACATATATTTAATAAATTCATGAAGTTCTATCATAGTTCTAGAAACCCTAAGTTTAAGCATGATAAGAGAATCAAGAACTGACTGAAAACTAGGGACCCAATGGGTGAAAGAAACCCACTAGTGAAATCCCACATACCTGGTGATGAAATTCACGGAAAAACACTTAGGTTTTGGGGCTGGGACTGCTGGAACCTTGTTGCGTTCTTGAACTAGGGTTCTTGACCTTTTTCCCCTTTCTTGCTTCTAATTTTTCTAAGTTTTGATTAATGATTTGACTTAGGTAAGTTTTAGTTATGTTTCTAGGCTTAAACTTACTAAAATCTGATGATTTAGGGTCAAAACGACGTATCTTAGAGTTTAAATAAAGTGGGAAAAGACCAAGGATGAAATAACCATACCTACTAGTTGAAATCCCACGAAATTGATGGAGAAACCCTAGAAAATCTTCAATTCTAGCTTCAACTTGAATTCAAGCTCCCATGGAGTCTTGAGAGAATTCCATTAGGGAGAGGAGTTTTGATTTTTAAAAGTGGAGTCTAATTTAGGTCTAGGTGTTTAAACTAACTTATAATACATTTAAACACCTAAAATAATCATCTAGGACTTAATTAGGATGTGGGGTAAATTTCCAAATTCACCCCTAGGCTGGTCGTAACTCTGCAGAATGTTGCGGGTGTCAAACGACAACTCCCCTTGATGGGGCATCATTTGGATGACAGACCGTCTTGCTGGTAGTCGTTAATGACTAAAGCTCATTATTTGGGGGATAATATCCCACGACTAAGTGTGGATACACGCGCTGGTCTACTGGGTGTCCATGGGGTCGTGGTTCAAGGATGTTCTTGGCAGCTTTTGGCGAATGCTTGGGTCCTCCTCAAGGACCCTTAGGGTGGTCTTTGGGGAGTCATACCTGAATGTTTCGACCCTAAACATGACCATCTAGATTCTAGGGTCCCCTCCTATCATTTTAGACACCAAACAACACATAAAACATGCAAAGTCACACTAGCACACACAAGACTAGTTTCCGAACGTCTTGGTCGTTCTTTTGACAATTGACTTCTAAACTCCTTAAACTGACTTCTAAACCTTTTATTCATCATTGTAACACCTTATTAACTCATACAATACATGTGCGGCTCTAGTTTATCCTATTTCACTTTGAGAGTTGTTACATTGTCCCTCACTTAGAAAAACATTCGTCCTCGAATGACACTAACTTTCTTCAAACATTATCAAGTTTCTAAAACTCGTGACTACAAGTTCACAACCATACCATATCAAAACATTATACTCATAGGTAGGAGGAACAACAATTTCATATAACAAGAGACTCAAAACACAACAATAGAGTAGGAACAACATCTACAACTTATCAAGCAATAAGACTACTTTTATCATTTCACATAGGAGGAGCTTCCTTATCCACATATCATCATGCTCACTACATTATTTCTAAGCACATTATGCCCATTTCTCATAACACACACTTATGCAACATTTACAAAAGTTCATTGTTAATCATGCTTGTAAGTTCACTCATGCAACATTTAGGCAATTCATTATAGATGCACATCATCATAAGAGACAAAATCATTTAAGCTCATTTTAACATATAAACATAAATTCATGGAAACATGCCAAAAATTGTAAGGGAACCATGAAACTCATTTGTCACAAAAGAATCCCAATTCATGCACATGCTACTAGAAAGTTCTAACTCTCAAGCTTGAATAGAATAGAAGATAAGTGACAAAATCCATCAACCCCACTATTCACCATACTCCCCCACTTGGGAAAAACCCAACACAGCACATAAGAGGAAAACTATAACTTATTGTTACCTTCATCCGGATTTTCTTCTTTGTTAGCTTGGAAAGCATAGAAACAACCATGATTTGGAGCAATGGAAACGTACCCTCACTAAGAGCTTTCTTGTCCTCTCTTCCTCTACCCGCCATAGTAGGACAATATCTCACCTTGTGATCATTCTTTTTATAACCATGGCATTCACTAGTACCGGCTAGGCACTTCCCAAAATGCTTCTTTCAACAGGTAGAGCAAGTAGGCTTAACCATTTGAGAACCACCACCCTTCTCATGATTAACCTTAGGAGCATCAGGGACATCTTGGTTTGGAGCTCTCTTCTTAAACCTAGGTTGATTTTGCCCATTGGTTCTTTCCCTCTTAATACCTCTACCCTTCTTTCAAGCTTAGATTCCTCAATGGATTGAGCATACACCATAATCCTAGATACATTAATGTCATTATAGAGCATTGTCGTATGACACTCTTCTTTCACAAGGTCGGCAACACCGGCCACAAACCTACTCATCTCATCCCTAGGGTTAGACACCAAAGATGGAGCATACTTAGACAATAGGGTAATACTCCTCCACACTCATGTTACCTTGCTTAAGGTTTATAAACTCTTCCACCTTTACTTCTATTCTCACGGGGAAAGTATTTTCCTAAAAATGCTTCCTTAAACTCTTCCCATTCTATGGGACCCAATTCAACTGGCCTATTATCTTTCCATTATGTGTACCACACTTGAGCAATCTCCCTCAATTGGTATAAATCCAACTCCGCCTTCTCCTTAGAAGTTACCCCCATAGCACTCAACACTTTATAAACACCATCTAGAATCTTTTGGGAATCCTCTCCCACCTTAGAGACAAGAAAAGTAGGAGGATTCATCCTCACAAAGTCCCTCAACCTAGAGGTCATATTACTCTCAAGAGCATTCATGCTAGGCCCCACATCTTGATTTTGTTGAGCCGTAATGGCTCGGGCTAGGGTAAGAAGATCTCCTCTAACTTTCTCATTAGTCATGTCAGGGGGAACCACCGCAACCTTATTCCGTTGATTAGCTATAGGGACTTTTAACCTTGAGGAACTTGACCACCTTGGGGAACTTTTTAAGCTCAGACAGGAACTCCCTCATTCACCACTTCCTCATCCATTTTTCTTCTGGGCATCTTGTATTCATATCCTATAAACACAAGAAAAGAGATTAGGAAAGACACTTATAACCTCAACTCTATGGCACGACACAAGAGTAATGAAGAAAGTTGAACTTTTATCGTCCTATAGCCTCTCTCTCGTAGATGTATCGCCTCTCACCACTGATGAACAAGGTTCTACTAGACGTGGCTTTATGAAACTTTGAATCCTGAAGACTACTTCATAACCTTATGCTCTATTACAAAATTTGTAACGACCCAAGAGCACCCCCTAGTCGTCACACGACGTACTCGACCTCTCAGAGGTCTTGTACATGACTCTTAGCATTCATTTATCACATATATATATATATATATATGAAAAGTAGTGCAAAATTAAAACTTTTCACAATAATAGTCAAACTCTTTTATAAAACGTAAGAAAGAAACTAAGTTTCATCATATTCCATCTTAGACACAAGTCAATATCATAGGGTCACCCTTTCATTAATTTGAAAAGAAACTTATAGCTATTAGAAAGTTTTTTATAAAAGGAAAACTAGAACTAAGACCCGTGGCCTCGATCATATGAGGACATACCAATCTTAAGATAAATCTACTTCCCAAGCTTCAACTTCTAGAAAATCCTCACTTGCCACCTGCACTTGTATACATAGAGAAACATATGGAATTAGCACAATTAATGCACTAAGTGTGGTGAACATGCAAGAAAACCATGCAAAAAGGGACATTTACTTAAATTTATTTTTTTCGTGCTATTTTGATAAAACCTTCATCATAAGAGTTCAAGAAACAAGATACAAGTCAACAATCACATACAAGACATATTCCACATTCAACAAGAAATACTTTTCATCTTTAGACCCTCTACCTAAGATTACCCTATGACTCACCTAAGTAAGGTATGAAGAGACCGTCCATTCACCCTCTTCAAGCACACCTAAGTGATCCTCAAAGCTACACTAGATAAGCATCTTTCAATTCAACATTCTTTTACTAAGCAAGAATTATTTATTATAGTCATTTAAGAAAAAACTAACCAAGTAGGGGACTTCACATAATGGTCTTGGAAGACCTAGGGAACTCACTCTAGCATTTTCAAAGCCTACTCGTGTCATGTGTAAATAACATCCCATTCCACTACCTACACGTTGTAGAACCTATCCAATAATAGAATTCATATGTAACATGATGAGAATAGGCATTAACCGACATAGACCACCCTAGCTAGGTATGGGAACCGGTGTCATAAGACCTCACATCGTGGAAGGTGTTCTACTTGCAAAGGTAGAACAAGGACACATCCCATGTAGGCACATGGTTTAGGGTATATCAAGGGCTTCTTTGTACTCTAGTCTCGCACTTCAAGTAGAGCTACTACCACAAGCATATCCACTTGGTGTTTTGCCTTGTTTCTCATAGATGTAAGTTCATTCACGTAAGAGTATTTGAGAAAGTACCATTTTTTAGTCCTCCCAACTCATAATACCTCTACCAAGAAGGGGTCCACAAGGTCGGTCATTCAAGGTTCAATAGGATAGCTCATTCTTAAGCTTCTTTTCACATTCAAGGTTCCATATTATTCTTTCGTAGAAGGGTACCTACTTTAGGTCTACCGATCCTAGACTTTTGTTCTTTCATTCATTCAAGACAAGGGTGCCTAAGCCTTCCAAGTCAAGAGATTACATTCATCATACCATTTATTAAATATAATCCAAGTACCAAGTAGGGACAATTAATTCTACCAACACAAAGTATAACATCATTCTATAAGGGCTCTTCTTAGTCCTTCATTATCATATATCAACAATTAGAGAAAAAGTACTTCCAATCATAACATGATAGCATCCATATAAGACTATATAGGCATTACATGATTACTTTCACATTATACTTTCAAATATACCATATAATCCTTCACTTTGTACACCCATATAAGCCATAACATGGTAATACTACAATTCACATAATAATGCCGACAAGTCCATGTTCATAACATTTATAACAATTAAACACCGCCACCATAAGTATACCATACCAATCAATAGCAATTCGATATTAATTATATATTAAAGAAAGGAATTAGGTCAACTCACGACCTTCTAATAGCCATAATCATCATTCCTCAGCCTTCCCAACAAATTTACACAACAAGAGGTCTTACCAATGACAATATACATAAGCCTAGGCAACCAATTCATCCATATCAATGATCCAACAAAAACCAATATATATAAACCAATATAAGGCAAACTATGAACAATTCCAACAATGATCACCATACAAATCAATAGCCCATAACAATGTAAACATGAATTCAACCTAATTAGATCATAATCAATACACCCACTTTAGAGCCAAAATTAGGAATTCAAGAAATACATGGGTTCATGGAATTTTGGATGATAAAACAATCAATTAACATTGAATACTTCATAAAACATCAATTTAAATATTTTTGTGTAAGAACCCATGCTTAGAATAAGTTTCAAGGTTTTTGGTGGTCTTCGAAAAAGCCTTTGGAATTGGCTCCTTGAATGGAACAAGAATCAAGGATGAAATCACCATACCTTACTAGTTTAAATCCCACAAAATTGATGGAGAAACCACTGAAAATCTTCAATTCTAGCTTCAACTTGGGTTTAAGCTCCTCCGTAGTCTTGATAGAATTCTATTTGGGAGAGGGGTTTTGATTTTGAAAAGTGGAGTCTAATTTAGATCTAGGTGTTTAAACTAACTTATAATGCATTAAAACACCTAAAATGACCGTCTAGGACTTAATTAGGATGTGGGGTGCATTTCCCAATTCACCTCTAGGCTGGCTGTAACTCTGTAGAATGTTGCAAGTGCCAAACCACAACTCCCATTGACAGGGTGTCGTTTGGATGACGGACCGTCTTGATGGTCGTCGTTCGTGACTGAGGCTCCTCATTTGGGGCCTAAGATCCTACGACTAATTGTGGAGCCACTCCCCCTTTAGACGGGTCGTTGTCTGGTCTACTTGGCGTCGATGAGGTTGTGGTTCAAGGCTGTTTTTGGCAGCTTTTGGCCAATGTTTGGGTCCTCCTCAAGGAACCTTAGGGTGGTCCTTGGGGAGTCGTACCCGGATGTTCGACCCTAAACATGACCATCTAGATGATATTGTCCCCTCCTATTATTTTAGACACCAAACAACACATAAAACATGCAAAGGCCCACTAGCACACACAAGACTAGTTTCCGAACGTCTTGGTCGTTCTTTTGACGATTGACTTACAATCTCTTTAAACTGACTTATAATGCTATTATACATCTTTTTAACACCTTATTAACTCATAAAACACATGTTAGGCTCTGGTTTATCCTAGTTCACATTGAGGGTTGTTACAACTTAGTCCAGATGTTTTCTAATGGATGTTTTTCTCTTGAACAAACAACAAATACAGGCTTGTCTAATGTGTGCACTCAATAGACTAAAATGTGATTGAAAGATGTAAACTACATGTTTAAACAAAGATTACCTTCTACTCGTTTTACAAAATTGCAACTAGAATATAGTGATAGATCCCACAACCCAAGTCATTGTATTTAGCCACTCATGTTTTCATGTAAAGAATCAGTAATGAAAGATGAAACATGTTAAGAACAACTTACGACAATAAATAGCATAACAACAATTCCTTCAGTAAGCTGATAGTCTGAAACTGATAACAAGAATCGAAAAACTCCAAAAATACAAAAACTAAGCTTGATATCGTGTTCTTCTTCGTAAAAAGCTAATATCATCAAAAATAATTCAAAAACGACCTAATAATTCAAAGAAAAAATTAAAAAGAGTCCTAATCAAATTAAGACTGAATTTTCGAGCCCTTTCACGGTCATGACCACGGCCCGTCAAGGGCTTCACAGTCCGTGAAGCCCTCAGTGGTCTTCCCTTAGAGCGTCTCAAAAATGGATCTTCAGTCTTTGTTACTGGAATTTGCATCACGAGTTAAACCACGGACTGTCATAGGGACCACGGCTTGTGAAGACGTCTGTGGTCTTTATTTTGAACTTTCCAAAGATTTGGGTCTTCAATGTTGTACACTAGAACAAGGGTCATGAACTGGACCACACACCGTCATAGAGTCCATGGCCTATGAAGACGCCAGTAGTCTTAACTTGGAACTCCCCATAAGTTTCTTCGAAAAAATTTGTCTACTGAAAAATGCACCACGAGAGCTACCATAGATCGTAGTGAGCACCACAGCCCGTGATGTGGTCTATTGTCTTCACTTGGGATTAAACTGTCTTCTACTCTTGAATATTCTGGTACAGTTTCACGGGCTCAACCATGGATCGTTATGAAGGTCACAGTCTCTGAAGTTAGCTGTGAACTTCACTTGATCATCATCATTCTCTGCTTCTTTTTCCACTTTTCTGCATATGCCAAATCCTATCTATACCATTAACAAACACATGAAAGTATACAACAATACACTTAATTAGTACTTCTTCATTTTTAAGTATCAAATGTGCCAAGATTTCACGGTACATCAACACCCTCAACTTAAAACCATTACTTGTCCTCAAGTGATGAGAAAAACAGTACAAACAACCCTCAAAATCTTTTAAACTTTTGACACCATGCAACAACTATTTCACACACAATTTGTAGCCCAGAACCCTGAGTTCAACAAGTAAGGATCAATATATGACATCTCATCACTTACAGTCAATGCATATGTCTACGAATCATCATCTCACACAATACACTTTCAAATGCAACAACTATGGCCTCACACCAAAGAAGTCCCTCGCTCAAAATAGTTGGGATTGAATATTGCGCTCATACTCTCAAAGAACTTCTAACACTAACAACAAACTACCATAAGCTTGCCCTCGCTTTCTACTCTCTATCTTTCACAAAGCCAGAATAGGATCACTGTAGGACTTTTATTGGCTTGTAAAATAGGCTCGCGGCTAGCGAATGGATGTTTAGTTTTGTGAGTAACTAATCCTTTGGTTTCCCAAAGTTTCGTTTTCACATACCCTTTATCCCTTTTTTTCTTTTTTCAGCCCAACCCAGTAGTTATTCTTTTATTTTCTTTTTTTGTTTGTTTATTTTTTATATAAATATTTCTCCATTTTGATAAGCATTTTATCTCAATAGTTGAACCTTATTTTTTCCTTTTTCTTTTCTGTTTGGATTGCAATCACCCTCAACGTAGGCTTTTGGCTTGAATGTGATATCTTACCTTCGGAGAAACCAAGGAAATGATATATATATTGGGTAAGACCAAAGACTAAATTTTTGGCTAAAATTGGATTCAAGTAGTAAGCTTTTCATTTGGTTGTTTTATTTTTGGGTTTTTACTGGATTAACAAAAAAATGGCCTATTGATCCTTTCCTATCCGGTTATTCTCAAATTCAAGAAAGACTGTTTAGGCAAATTCTAGTTTCTTCTCCTAGTGCCAGACTTCAATAAAAACTTCCACTGTCATGACACAGGACTACATTGTTCAATTTCTTAGTTCACTAATTAATATATCAAACTAGTTGTAAGGACCCTCAAAATGAATTAAGGTTCTTAGAGACTCACATCTGTCTAAAAAGTTTTAAAATATGTTGATTAAGTGTTTTATAGTATGCATGCTTAATTTGAAGTCATTTGGAGGTTAAACTTCCAAGAACGTCTGATGATGTTTGAAGGTTAGCCTTGAGACGTGCATGTGTGTCTTGGTGTGTCTTGACATGTTTACATGTTCATTTTGGTTGAAACTTATGTTGAAGGTTCCTAACATGTTAATGAGTGTATTAACGTTATAAACGTCTGGGTACAACTCTCCAAGGGACCCACAAAAGGCCCTCAAGGAGGATCCAAAGGCTGCATAGACATTGTCTACGTACGAGCCTAGAATGACGCCTCGTCAGTGCTTCTATGCCAAGTCGATGGGGGGCATCGTCCCACACTTATCCTGGGAGCTTAAGCCCACAAACTGAAGCTGCAGTCGCAAATCACAGAGGTGCAGGATGGGCAGTTGTTTCACCAATGGTCCGTCGACTATTGTCCGTCGACGTAGTCTCCAAACTGCCTGCACGCACTGTGTCATTAAAGGGGTGAATGAGAAATTCACCCCATGTTCCTAATTTACTATGGATGGGTATTATTGGGTATTTTAGGTATATTAAGTTAGTTAATATCATGAAAACACCATTGCCTAATCATTCTTCAAATTTCACTCTTCCCTTTCTTTTTCCCTCTCAAAAAGAAATCTCTCTAGAAACCTCCATTGGAGATGAAGATCAAGAACAGCCATGGTGATGGATTCTCAAGCTCTCTTCACCAAGTTTTCGTTGTTATCTCCTACAATAAGGTATGGTGATCCTTCATGCTTTGTCAACCTTTCTTCTAAGGAGTCCCTTCAAATGTTTTAAGTGAAGATTTCATGATCAAACCTCCAATCTTCCAATCTAGCCATGGGTTCTTTCTCAAATTGTTTTCAAAAGCATGCTCATGTCAAATTGATGATTAGATACTGTTTTTTCATGTTTAATTCAATCCAATTTCTTGATGAACCCAAGTTCGCTCTAATTCTAAATTAGCCTATAGTATGGGCATTGTGATCTTGACTTTATGTTGATTGAATTATGCTTCTAGCATGTTGAATTGCTTATATATAGTGCCTATTATGTATATTGATGGTGAATTATGATTGATCAATGTATATCAAGGTGTGAATAATTGGTAAGGATTGACCTATGTTCTTCTACTTTCTATAGATTGCTAGTGTAGTGAATTCAATGTGACATTCGATCCTATGGTAAATGAAGCATGATTTCGTTTATGTTATGATATTTTTAGCTACTAAACTGTATTGGTATTATTGATGAATTATGAGTATTTATCATTGAGGATCAAAGCAAGGGATATTGGGTAAGATTGCTCTATTCCTCTACTTTTCTATAGTATTGCTAGTAGAATTGGCCTTGCATGACATTGTGTTGTATGGTCCACTTATGGTGGATACTTCTTATCAATCTATCTATCTGTTTATCATGGCCTTGAAGGCAACTTGATGTTATATGAGTGTGTGGTTATTATGATCACACTATGTGAAGCATATGCCTAGTCTTCCATTTTAATTATGATCTAGGTTGTGTTGCTAATGTTATAAGCGTGTGAATGACTATGTTAGGGTTAGGGTTAGGTGCTGACATTGATGAGTTATAATGGTTAATGACCCCTTACATATGTACCCCTACATGAAGGTGTGATTAGCTAATGTTAGTAGTCTTGGATGCAATGTGAAAGTATCTTGCCTCCTATGCTATTATGTGTTGTGTGGACTATTCTTGAATGTGTATTATGGTCTTAAGAGGGTAAATTCCTCAATATGTTGTTGATAGCCATTATGTGATCATGTTAACCAATGTACACACACTTACACCTTATGCATGCTTACAAGCAGTATAGGTTCATGGTATCTAATGAAAGGGTATTTTCATATGCACTTGTGGCTACTACTATGCATGTAAACTATATGTACATGAAGTATGTTATGTATCCCTTAAATAGGATGACTTGATAGGTTTACTAGTATGGACAAGTGTATGGGACCTTGTCTATGCAATGCACATGTGGGCCTTGATAGGATAGTTCCTAGGTTTGTGATCTATGTACATGAATATGAATGCATGAGCATGTTATGAATATGACTTGTATGTTATAATGTCAAGTATATGATATGATGAAGTATGAATATGCATAGTGTCTAAATGTGTTTATATGACAAGATTGCTCATATAATTACACATATACACTTATGCAGTAATGAAGTGAAGTATGAACATGTGTGGTCTAAGGGTGTTTATGTGAAAGGTTTGCTCACATATATGCATACACACACATGAAAACATGTCCATTATGCATCTATGATGATCTAGTCAATAGAGGGGCTCTTGAAAGGTGTTCTCAAGGGTATTCTAAATTAGATGGTGTTTGAATATGCTATGTCCATGTGAAAGGTTTTCTCACATGATATAGGTTGATGAAAGAACTTTCTCATCTATAACCTATGAGCTAATCATATGAGGGGTTAAATCTCCTAAAGCTTACTTTTATAAAGTAATAATAATAAAGGTTTTCCAATAAAGGGAACTTAGCTTAGCACTTAGTGAACTTGAAGTTGAGGGATGTCCCTTCCTAATGTGGGAAGGTAGGCTCACCATAATTCTCACGAGGTGGATAACTACAATGCCTCAATAGGCATAAAGAGTTTTTCCATATATGCCTCCAAGTTCCATAAACTATGCTTGCCCCATAGGATCTAGCAAGTGATATCACCTAATATGCTAGCATGATGTTAATATTCTACTTTGGCAAGGTAGAGCACCTTCCCTTGGTGTAAGGCTGTACAACACCAAATTCTGTGTTTAGCACCCATGGTCTTAGTGTCGGTTAAGGCTATAGTTTCCCTAAATTAAAATAGACAATGGAAGTAAAGTGAGGACCCTAACTAGGATAACCTAAGGGAAGTTTCTTTATGTAGGTGAGGGTATGGGACTTTACCTATGCATTGAACAAGTAGCTATTGAAGGGAATTCTAGGAAGGTGTTCTAATGTATATGACTATGTTTATGTTCCTTATGCATGACATTGTATGTTGTCTTACTTGTTGTGATGAAATGCCTGGTATGAGTCATAATGAGTTTATATGATGTGGTCTTATCCTATATGCATAATGTGTATCTTATTAAATATATGATGAAGGTCTATACTTGTCTTGTTGATGTATGAAGTACATGTTAAGGCTTGTAGACTCTTTATAGGTTTATTTAGTATTGTGAGGTTATGGGACTTCACATGTACATTGCACTAGTAGGCTTAGATTGAGATTATGAGTAAGGTATTATAATGTCTAAGTGAAGTGAAGTCTATATATGCTATTAATTGGCTAATGCATCTTATGATGATATTGGTAAGTCTTAACTTGAAGGTTGTCTTGTAATGATTTCTTATATGTGGTTCATAAAGTACGTTGGGTCAAATGTGAAGTATGTGTCTTGTGATGTGTTATGCTTCTATGTATATATGTTTGATGATTAATGTAGGTTGTATGCATGATTTCCTTGTGGCCTTAAGGTAATGCTTGAGTGTGGATAGTGTAATGGGACATTAGTTATACATTGCACCAATTATCACTAGAGGGTTACTTGGGAAGTTAAGGGATTAAGAAGAAAAAGAGTTTACTGTAAAGGGAAAAGAATGTTACTGTAAAGTGAAATGGGTTTACTGTGATTACGCCATAAATGCAATATATGGCTTATGTGATGTTATGAATATTGTATATGCCTAAAATAAGTATGTGAATAGTATGATGCTTATTGTATCAAGTTTTATGAAGTTTTCATAAAAAGGCATGATGCATGGTTTTCAAGTAAAATGCCCCCTTTTAGATGCATGTTTTTGCATGGTTGCCATACTTAGTGCATTCTTGTACTAACACCATACTTCTTTACCTTTTTACACATAGTGTAGGTTATGGATGCTTAAAGGATGTCTCTAAAGTGAAGGACTTGATATGTGGTTCCAAAGCTCAATGAAAAGGAATCCTTAAGATTCAAGGAATTTCTATGTCATGTGTTATGTGAAGTCTTGTAATAGCTTAGTTATGATTTTATGTTATAAGGGTCATGTCCATATTATACTCTAATGATTTTGAGTCTAAGATGGCAAAGAGACTTAGAGTCTAACTATGTATTATGTTATTTTATCTATATAATGAAAGTGATGTTTTAACATATGATGTGTTATGAAAGTTGTAAATTTTCCGCTAAATTTACCTATGTTAATGCGATGAATGATAACTATGGGCTTGTATAAGACCTCCGAGAGGTCAAGTATGCCATGTTACTTTTAGGGGGCGCTCCCCGGTCGTGACACTAGCAATGTTCAACAAGTCAGTATCTAAAATGTCATATGAAGATCCTAACAGTCAAACTTAAATTCAGGTGTTCATTTTTTTTACAGATTAGCTGCTACACAGCTCAACACATAAATTCATTCAAAAGAGTTACAGTGTCAACCCGTATTATTTGTTTAACCTCTATGGAAGGTTGCTCACCATGCCCTCCCCAAAAGAAAGAAAAATTGCCCTCAAAGTCAATACAGAATAGTAACCGGTCTATGAGGAGGGGTCATACCAAAATGCACTCTAGCTGCTCTAGGCGCCAGTCTTTGGGTCAGCATAGGCACCCTTATCACCGGGTGCACACTCAGAACTTAGCACCTGAGTAGTGTCACGCCCCGAGCGACCCCCGTGACGCGGAAACGGAACCTAGGACCACAAGTAATCTCAAGCTAACCCTGCTGGCATGATCATGATCATACTAAAGAATATAAACTGATATGGAAGCTAAATCATAATTTAATCTGAAAAGATGGGGAATACCCATATTCTATAACTGAGATATTTGAAAATAATGAGTTTATACAAAGGAAATATTAACTCAAAACTAAGCTGAATCTAACTATGTCTGAAATAAGCCTCTAACTGACTAGGAATACTGGGACAAGCCCCAGCTAAATCTAGCAAAACTGAAACTAAAAGACTAAATACTGAAAAGAAACTCATAACTATTGTCCTCGGAGAATGACGACTCACCACTGAGTCTGCTGAACTGGAGATTGGAAATCGATCTAAGCGTGATCTGGATGTTGAGAACCTGAACCTACAACACGAGAAGATATAGCGCACGTATGCGTCAGTACTTGAAGGGTACTGAGCATGTAGGATAGAATAAAGCTGAAACAAAACATAACTGAATAAGCATAAAAGCAAGTATAATAATCTGCACATGATATACTGAATTCTGAACTAACTGAATGCAATGACCAATTTATAACATGCTGAAACTGAATACTGATTATACTGATAAATGGTCAATACAATAGAGTCTGACTGAACTGTGGGAGCTACTAATAACCGATAATAAAACCACATGATCTAAATGTGGAGTCCGATGTATACTCCCCATGCATCGAGAGGACCCAATATACCCTGCCAAAGGTATAAAGGCATGTTGGCGTGATCACTAAACTAATGCCCACAGAGGGGACTTACAACCTACTTGGCTAGTAGTTTTGGGACTATTGTGTATGCTGAACCCTAGTCCAACTCGGTATTATGTTACTCCCATTGATTTATGTAGTTAACTGATTATGTCTGAATTTTCTAGAAATATTGGATAGCTCAAAACTGAACATGCAAACTGGGAATGCAACATTTAATATGATAATGATGCATTAAAAACTGAAGCATATATAACTGCATATCTGAAATACCTGACCTAGCATGTGTAATTCAAGAACTAAAGAAATACAAATCTAGGGTTGTGAAATTCATGCGATAAACTGAATAATAACTTTAAAATCTAATTTAGAACATATATTTAATAAATTCATGAAGTTCTATCAAAGTTCTAGAAACCCTAAGTTTAATCATGATTAGAGAATCAAGAGTTTACTGAAAACTAGGGACCCAATGGGTGAAAGAAATCCACTACTGAAATCCCACATACCTGGTGATGAAATTCATGAAAAAACACTTATGTTTCAGGGCTGGAACTGCTGGAACCTTGCTACATTCTTGAACTAGGGTTCTTGACCTTTTTCTCCTTTCTTGCTTCTAATTTTTCTATGTTTTGATTAATGATTTGACTTAGGTAAGTTTTAGTTATGTTTAGAGTCAAAACGATGTATCTTAAAGTTTAAACGAAGTGGGAAAAGACCAAAAGACCCCTGGGTTAATTGTTGTCGGACCAAACGACGACCTGGACAGACGGTCCGTCGTTTGGTCCGTAGGTTGGGTCTGTTCGATAGGCCTTTATTAAAATGGGCATATCGTTTTACTCGGAGCTTTGATTTTATCAAGGTTGGTGGTTATAGAGAGCTAATTCAATTATCTATCTTTTGGTATGTCATGGGACACCTAATTCATTTTGTGCTAAGAGTTATGAGCATTTAAAGTTGACACAACTGCATTTCCCCCCTAACTGTCTGCTAATTCCCACCTGTAGACCGTGGGTCCACCTATGGACCATGCTGGTCAATCGTCGTTCTTGTCAGAGAGTGGGTGAATTGGGTGTCGATCGACGATCACAGACTACGAATCATAGGTCCGTTCGTCGATAAGGACTTAACCAAATTTTCCTGGGCTGAGATTTTGGGGGTTTCTGACCCCATGGACGGATGTGCAGGACGGAACCATGGGTCAGGCTACGGTCCGTCGATGGCCATCGTTGGTTGCACTTGCAGGTTTTTCTGAAAAATTGGTTTTGGTCTGTTTTGGATACGGGGTGTTACAAGTAGGTTGGTCATTAGTCATAGGGGTAGGTGCTCCACTCTCAGAATTAGTAGGTGCTCCACTCATAGAAGCGCCAGCTAACACAACATCTCGTTGTTGTTTCTCAATGACTGCTTTTTCCTTTTCCAACTTCCGTGATGCTTTACAAGCCTTTTGTTCCTCCCGTATTGCCTCTGCTTCTGGGTCTATAGGGGTCTCCTCATCCAATTCTCGAGCTTGTGCTTTCTCTTTTTGGACTTAGTTGTGGGTAGTTCTCCCCAAACATCATCAATTGATTGAACCGCGGGTGTTTGAGTTAGCACTTGCATAAAAAGTCTGGCATGATTGGAGTGGGTGCTTGGACAGGCTGTTTAGCTAGTTGAGCAATCTGAGATTTCAGCTCGGTCAGTTGTGCTTGGAACTTTTCATTCTCTACTAAACCTGCAGCTTGTAAGCGATCCTGGATAAGATTTTCCAATCCATCTATTTGGTCTTTTAGAATTACCAGTTCTTTCCGCATTTCATCATGGAATTCTTTTTTAGCAGCTAACACCTTAGTCTCGATTAGCTGAGGCATCCGCATGACAATTTCGTCTGCCAATGGTCTAGTCTGGCACTGATCTGTAACCAATATTTCAAGAAAAAGCAAAGGGATTGTCACAAGAGTACCTTAAGTATGGAGAGTGGAAGCTGAAGGTGGTGCATGTGTGGAGGGCTGGGATAAATCGCCTTGCTCTGGAACAGTTTCCACTTGGGTGGATCTCAAGTGGGGCATGAGAACAACAGCTAAAGTACCCACGACTGCAGACTTAGCACCAAAGAGATGGTTCACTAAATCATTGATCTTCGTAATTTTGATGAGTCTGGATGCCTCACCCCATCTGTCAACCAAGTTGTTCGGAGGAATGTCTGCTTCTTGACATAGTTTCTCTATCATACAGGAAAAAGGTAGTGTTGCCCTATAATTTAGCGCCCTATATCTCATCTCGGTTGCTATAATTCACCATGTATTGACCGGGTAACCAATCAGCAGACAGACCACTAACGAGGCTAGGAAAGGTGATAGAGTGTTGTCATTAGTTTTCGGTCGCAATTTTGCCCGAACGACAGTCCACCACACCTTGACCGGAAAAATCAATGAAGCCTTAGCAATGATAGTCGACATAGTTGTGACCCAAACTACATTTTCCCCATCTATGGCAATCTGCTTTGCAATCCAGCGTAATACCCTTTCTCAAGAATTCTACTCTTCCACAGTAGCTGCATTGGTAGCCTCATTTGTTTTCCCTCAAAAAGACCAACTGGTGTTGGGGCAAAGTATTTCGGTCCGTGCAGCATTCGGTTGATTGAAGTTTCCAAAATATCGATTTACTTGACCCAAACTATAATTGAGTTTAGTGGACCCAAAGTGAGATCTAGGTTTTTCTGTCCACGTTTTGTGGTCTCTATGTCCTCAGCAAGATTCATCAATATAGTTGCATAAGAAGCATAAAATTCTTTGGTCAGGTGGCTAGATCATTTTCCCGGTGCATTGTCCATCCAGTTGAATTTATTAAGCTAAAAAATTTGAAATACGTCCAACAATGCCTTGATATCAGCTACTACCACTCTAGACTCAGGCATGAGTACTCGGCGCTTGAAACTACCCATCTTGTTCGAAATTCCTCTGTGGAAAAACTCTTTTGCCCGATCCACAATCCACATTGTACGGTAGTAGGCAATCAGTTGTCCCTCCGTGCAGGATTTGGTTCCTGGTCATGCACGTACCGTACCATGGTGTCATTATCAGTGAGCACTTCATCAAGCTCTCTCCTATATGCAGCCGCTTGAGCGGATGTTTCAGCTTCTCGATGCGTCGGAGGAGGAGAAGTGTGTGAAACAGCTTGAGAACCGCTTTCAGATATAGCACTGCCCCCCAAGTTATCATTCGCACTATCTCTATAGTTAGCATCAGATTGGCTACCAGCACCAGCCTCAAATCACTACCTGGATTCTCCTCGTTCTCTGAACCACTACCTTCTTTTTCAGACTGAGAAGAGTGTTCTAGAGGACGTCTTTTAACCAGTGATCTAGTAGCGGGGGGTGAATGATTCCCAGGTGTAATATTGATTTGTACCTCAAAACCACTGGCTTCAGAGTCTTCATGTCCCTCCGATTGCGAAGTAGTGGGGGCAGGTGGGGATTTTTTCTTCTTGGTGCCATCGTACCTAAGAAAACAGACAACCATTAATGTTTAATCAGTGAAATGACGCACTATCGGGTACTCAAACATCCCCTATGTAAAAATCATCGTGACGCATTTCCTTAAGAAAGTTGTCACCCAATCTATGATTGATAAAGGTCATGGAATCAAAAACAAACAAAAACTGAATACAAGAAAATTACAAAAATTTATAACTGAAGTAAACTATACGGGAACTTTCACGGGTTATGGTATACACCATGGACCGTGAAGTCCCTCGTGGAGTTGGGACAGAATCAGTGTACATAATGGATAATTGAACTTTTTATCCAAGGCATGTTCACAGATACTTCCACGGCCCGTGAAGGTCACCACAATCCGTGACCATGCCCATGAACTTTATTAGAGGGCTGGGTGGACTTCAACTGTGGTCCACGATAAGGTTCACGGCCCGTGGCATCTTCCACTGTCCTTAAAGCCTGTCGTGGTCTTACACTTGACCAGTAAACAAATACCTTCCTCCCTACACAATGTTATAGTCGTTTTCACACCATTTTAAACACAAGCAACACCTCCTTATATTTAGAATGTCAACCCCATTTTGATTTACCCTACTTCTTAACTGAAAATTACACACAAATACATCCACAAGAACAATTTGGCAGACTCACACACAAGAACAAATAACCCTTCCAAGTCTACTTACCCACTACAATCATTATCAAATATCAATTTGTACCCACAATGACAAGCTAAACACTAGAAAATCAAATTGATTAAATATAGGTTTGGGCAAGATTGAACTTTATAAACCATGAACGATTAGCTTACTTAGAGAAAATGAGGGTTTGCACACAAAGTCGAACTCAGGAACTCACTCGACACTCTTACAGCACTGAAAGGTCTAGGGTTTCTACTCTTGCGTAAGTGGTAATCGATTTGGACTGTAAATAATGTTATGGAGAAGAGAAGAGAAAAGAAAGAAGAGAAAGGGAAAAAATTGAAAAGTGGGCGCTTGAGGAAATATATACATTTAATTTCTAATTTGGTCCAATCGTAGGTCGGGTCGGATTTTTAGGAGGGTTGGGTCGTAAACTACGGACGGTGGAGAAGCCCGTGAAGAGCTTCACGTTCCTTAAGACCGCCCGTGAAACTAACTTCAACGATGACACTTACATGAGGCAGACGATGGACCATGAAGTTGCCAGTGAAGAGCACTACGGTCCGTCAAGCAGCCGGTGAAGGTAACTTGGGACCCTCGATATTCATACCTGAGGTTCACGAAAGGCTAGAAGGTTTGTACAAGCTGTGAAGAATCGTGAACCTTTTTCATACAATTTCTAGTAGCATCCTCACTTGGTCCTCAAGATGATGGACTGTGAAAGTGCCCGTGAAGGGCACCACGATCCGTGAGGTTGTCCATAAGGTTCAGCTTGCACCAGGTTTTGCAATTTTTTACCTAATCCCTTTTGCACACATCATCACACAGTGACTCTATAAAAATAAATAAACATAAAAAATAAAAATACCTAATACAATTACACCTTGGTTTGCCTCCCAAGAAACACAAAATTTAACATTGCGGTGCAACGCAGGTTACTTGATTACTCAGACTTTATCAAGTTTGCATTCCTTCATAATCTTTACCTTTTTCGGGACACCCAAATGTGCCTTGAATCTCTTACCATTAGCTTTGAATCTCTCACCTTTCTCATTTTCTAACTAAGTAGCCCCAGATTGGAATACTTGTGTAACCTTAAAAGGTCCAGACCATTTATACCTTAGTATTCCTAGAAACAGACGCAGTCTAGAGTAGAAGAGTAACACCAAGTCGTCAGGAGTGAAGATTCTTTTCTCAATATGATTATCATGATATAGCTTCATCCTCTATTTATACAGTGTTAATCTATCATAATCTCTCAGACGGAACTCATCCATCTCATTTATCCGATCTAGACTCAAGTTAGTTGTTTCAGTCCAGCTGAGGTTTAGTTTCTTCTATGCCAGAGTGCTCGATGTTGAAGCTCAACAGGCAAATAAAATGTCTTTCCAAACACTAATTGATATGGAGACATACCAAGAGGTGTCTTGAAAGCTTTCTGGTATGCCCATAGAGCATCATCCAGCTTTCTTTCCCAATCTATCCTATTGGCATTTACTGTCTTTGCAAAGATTGCTTTGATCTCCTTGTTGAAGACCTCCACTTGTTCACTGGTCTGTGGGTGATAAGTTGTTTCCACCTTGTGTTGTTTCACCCCATACTTAGTAAGAAGTGCACTAATCACCTTGTTGCAAAAGTGAGAAGTTCTAGGTGTCCCAAACCTTGAGAATTTGTTCTTTTTCAAGAACATAGCAACAGTCTTTCCATCGTTCTCAGGTAACGCGACAGCTTCAACCCATTTGGACACATAGTCCACTACAACCAGTATATATTTTTGCCCATAAGAACTCACAAAGGGGCCCATGAAATCAATACCCCAGCGTCAAAAAACTCCACCTCCAAAATAGGTGTCATGGGCAACTCATCGCGTCGAGAGATGGCTTCTTGCCTCAGGCACACATCATAATTCCTTACTATATCCATTGCGACTTGGTGGATTGTGGACCAGTAGTACCCACACTGAAGTATCTTTTGCGTTGTTTGAGCACCAGCATGATGACCACCAACTGGAGATAAGTGATAGGCCTCCAAAATGTGTAATATTTTGGCTTTCGAAACACATCGCCTAATTATGTTATCAGCCCACACCTTATACAGATATGGCTCATCCCAAAAGTATTTGTCAATATCATGCAAGAACTTTTTCTTTTGCTGATATGTCAGCCCATCAGGCATCAAATCACTAACCAGAAAATTAGCATAGTCAACAAACCAAGGAATAAGATTAAGAGTAGCAGCTAATACCTACTCATCCGGAAATGTATCATCTATTTCAAGCTTAATTTATTCATTGGAGATCCAACCTATAAAGGTGATCAAGTACCTAGTTTTCACAACCTCTCTTGTCTTTCACTTCAAAATCAAACTCTTGGAATAGCAGCACGCATCGGATCAGCCTAGGCTTAACATCTTTCTTTTCCATGAGAAATCTCAAGGCAACATGGTCTGTATGAACTATCACCGTAATTCCCAATAGATAAGCTATAAACTCTTCAAAAGCACACTATAGCCAATAGTTCTTGCTCTGTGACTCAGTAGTTTCAATAGCCTCATTAAGCAACTTACTAGCATAGTAAATCTTATGGAAAATCTTGTTGCGCTTTTATCCCAACATAACTCCTAATGTAGTCCCATTTCTGATGGAGAATTATCAATAGACCTTGTTTCTTTCGCCATTAAAATCCAAGGATTGATTAGTTATGATACCAATGTTACTCGATTGTAGGAATTCACAATGATTTCCAGGATTGAAGTACTGTTTCAAGAGTTCATTTGAGAGAGAGTTTGAAATGGAGATAGAAATTTGTATATTTCATATCATTTTTGTACAATGAGTTGATTACAAGTTATATAGTAATTGAATTGAACTAACTTGAACCTTTAAGCAACAAATAGAATATGTTACCAACTAACTACTCTTAACTATTTTTCACGGTAGTTGAGTAAGTACCTTTAAATAATACACGAAATTGTAACTAATCATGTATCACACGTTCTCTCCCTCTCTTTCTCCCTTATCGCCTCTGTATTAAGAGTGTTCAAGAATAGGCCAAGTGGATCCATCTCGCACCTCACTCTTTCTTCTCTTGAAATTTAACGGCTCTCCTCAGTAATTTATTGCAGTTTGTTGAAATTGGTACAAAGGCATTATTAGCCTATTCCTTAACCATTAGGAGAACTCAAATTCGCCCTAATTTTTTCACCTTTTTTCTCCCTTTTCAATCCCGATCTCCCCTATAAATACCTCTATCTCCTTACTGTTTTAGAGGCTTCTGGGACCCTTTAAGAGACAAATTTCTTACTAAAAAGATCCACAAGGAATTCTCATCATAGAACAAAGGAATTCCTTTTTGAGAATCTCAAAGTTTTCGATACTTAGAACCTAAGTTAAGATCTCTTTCTGATATGATTTGGTGTCTGTTCCTTGATTCTTGGTGGAGGCTCCCCTCGCTCTTTCTCATCTATCCTAGTCTCGCTGCCCAGAAAAAGGTAATATCTCCCTCTTTTATGTTTTGTTTCAATATGTTACTCATAGTTAAGATATTTTGATTAGATTTTGTTGATCGATAATTTCGAGTGTGGTTTTGTTTCTTCAAAACTTTGTTTGGATGTTATTTGTTTTCAATTTTATCACTTTCTAAGATTTTCCGCTATATGATTGGATATGGTTTCTGAAAGTTGCTTACAATTACTAGTTTGACTCGTTTGACGTTCTGAATACGTAGAATGATGTGTATCTCAACTTGTGATTAAACCTATGCTCTTTTCTTCTATGATTTGATCGAAAATATGTTCTTGTGCTTTTAGTCTGAAATATGATCTGATTTTGGCTTGGGTTTAGGTTATAGATGGTAAGTGTCTCTAGTTCACTCATGTTGAGTTTGTATTCGTTTAAGTTTCGGTGTACCTATTTGTTTGCTCTATTTTTGCATCACTTTTCTGTCGAGACCTCTGTATTCTATTTGCAATTCATTCTAATGCATGAATTAGTGTATATGTTAATTACTTGAGTTTCCCATTCATTTGATTTCACGGGTAAGGCATAACATCTGGATACTTAAATTTTACAGTTGTATAAGTGTTTTGCTTAGTGTGTTTATAGATTAAATTGGTCAATAAATAGCCCATTTTTAATATTTTTTTAGCAAGAAAAAGACTTTGTTTTATTTATTTGGCATTCAATAGTTATTTCTCTTTTTCTTAAGAAATGTATTATTGTTCTCCTTAAAAAATGTACATTTATTCTCCTTATTTTTCTCTAAATACGTTTGATTGCTCCTTAATTATTGTTTTATTATTCCTATTTTATCTCTCTGTTTTATTTATTAACCGTTTTAAAATAGAGTTCTTTTTTCTTGTAGCATTTCTCGTTCAATTAATTTTAAAATTTTGTGATTTATGGAATTAAAACTTTTTACAAGTTTTTTTGCCAAAAATTCAGGTTATAGTATTTGAAAATTTTGTTTTCAGTTTCATTGATAAGAAAGGTTGTAGTGTGATCCTCGTAAAAAAACCGGAATGTTGATTTTGATGAATACGGCTCAATTTATGTATACCCGTGAATGTCAAACTCAATTTGAATAAAAGTATATAAATTTATTAGGTGAATACAGACCAATGAATGCACATATGAATACAAACCAATGTATATATAGTGCAATTATTGTACATAAACAAATCACATGTACAATTTATGAATAAAATTTAATTTATATATATATCATATTAATCATATTCTTGTATTCATTATAGTAAAAACTAATACCTATAATTGTTGGTAATATTCGTATGTATACATTATAAAGTTTATGTATGCATGCTACAGTTATTGTATACATAATAAAATTTACACGCCTATTTTTATGAATAATATTTTGTGTATACACATAGTATTTTTATGTATACATTATGCAATTGCAACTTTAATTATCGTGTAATTTATGTATACGTATTATTAAACTTTCTAATAAAAATCATTGCCTTTAATGTTATTTGATTAATTATTTTCAATTATTTGATAATTAATAACCAGTTGATTGAACATTAGTAATATATTTTCTTACCTTAAAAATAGTCATAATATTTTATTAAATTAATTAAATAATTAAAGAAATCTTCCTTGAAAGTTTTTTATTAAATTAATTAAATAATTAAAGAAATCTTCCTTGAAAGTTCACGTAACCTTTTCCTTAATGGTTTAATTAATAAATATATTTTTCACTTCTTAAAGTAGGCAACTAGTTTTTAATAAACTAATTACCGTCTATTAGCAAAAAAAGTAATTCGTAAAATTACATTCAACTATATCTTTATGTTGTAAATTTGAGTTAATAATTTTTTAAATAGACTGATAAATAAAGTTAGTTTGAGAATTTAAAGAAATTGAAAAGCTAACTTCCTTAATTATTGGAGTTACAAATAAGAAAGAAAAAGTAATTTCACATCTCCTTAATTAATGCAATTGGTTGCACATGGTTAAAAAACTGTAAAAAGTTTGTTATATTTCTTTTGGGCAAATACATGCTCTTTTTTTTTTTTGGGGGGGGGGGGGGAGGAGGGGGTTATTAATGGAAAAATTACGCGGTTAAGCAAGTTATACTATTGAATTAATTATCATAGTTATAGTTTTCTATAATTACCACTCGCGAGTAACATTATACATTAATTACATGGGGTGACCACGTTTGTATATGTATAATTCGTCATAATATACAATTATCTAACCGATATACATATACAATTTACTCTCTCTCACTCTCTGCCCGCTCTCTCTCACCTCTCTCCTCCCTCTCCCAATATCGCTCGCCTCTCTCCTCTCTCTCCCAATCTCATTGTCATTTATACAAATGCAAATGTATAATATACAACTATTTAACCAATATACATATAGAATTCACCTCTCTCCCACTCTCTGCCCTCTCTCGCTCACCTCTCTCCTCCCTCTCCCAATCTCGCTCGCCTCTCTCCTCCCTCTTCCAATTTTGCTCGCTTCTCTCTTCCCTCTCCCAATATCGCTTTTCATATATACAAATACATTGTATAATATACAATTATCTAACTGATATACACATACAATTCACCTCTCCAAAACTTTGTCCTCTCTCGCTCGCCTCTCGCCTCTCTCTCCCAGTCTCGCTTGCTTCTCTCCTCCCTATAACATGTAGCTACGAATTGTAATTATCAAACTATAGCTATGGAGAGTAATTAGGCTATTTTTGAGTTGCTATATGTGAAAGTTTCTCATTATTAATTGCTAATTAATATTGGGCTATATATTGTCAATTGTATATAATTCTTGTAGGAAAAATTAACAATTAAGTCATAATATCTAACATATTTAGTTAAAATAACAACAGTTTAAAATATTTATTTAAAATGTCATAATGACAATATTTTAGAAAATAATATATATTCAGATTTGAATTTAAATTGCATCCACCATCAATGTACATTTTTTTACACTGACACATACTTTTAAAGCAAGTTTCTTTTTTATTATTAATATTTTTTACTTTATAAAATATAAATATCAAATATAGTAATATAAGGTAATTAGGATTCTACTTTTATTATATCCATTAATTTATGATTCTCTTTCCTTACTAAATGAAATTACCATATTTTTTTACCTCTTACATAGCATGAAGCAAATTGAAAGCATCCACCGTTGAAACAGTTTAAGGAGAAATTATTACCAGTCATCAAAATTTCTTTGTTTTCTTTCTTAATAGAGTTTGGTGGATTCTTGCTCTATTTTTTTATTTTTTTTATTTTTTTTGGGGGGGGGGGGAGAGGGGGATTTCACTCCTCTCGATTAATCTAATACCCAATAACCTTTCTTCTTCACCTTTCACGTTTCTACCCCACCTTTCATGTTCTAGCCATTTTTTACACGTTTTCAGATCTCTTGAAGGTGCTCACAAATTGTTCATCAAAATATATTTTTTAATTCAAGAAATTTTCTCTATCGTTATCATTAAACGAAAACTCTTTATTAATTAGTTGATTTCTCGATTGGCAAGGTAATTTTCATTATTTATTTAGATTTATTTTGATTTGATGTTTAAGATCACTGATTATGATATGTATTTCAGATTCTATGTATTACGGATTTCAATTTCGCATTGTACATATTACAGATTTTTCGTTAATATTTTTAATTTTTATACAAATTTGTTTACATATTTATCTAATATTTATATATCTCAGATTTTTAGTCGATTAAATAAAAAAAATCAAATTTTTCTGATTTCGTTTTAATATTTCAAATTTATTAGAATCTACAAATCCATTCATATGTTTATTTTGTTTGATTTTTAATATATTTGTATTTGTTTTTAGGCTTTTAGAATCGGGAAAACATATGTTGTCTACAATGTCTGAATCAACAGTTTATTTGTGTATTCATTTTATCTATATATAAAAAAGTTTTATATTTTTTGTTTTTATATTTTATTTCAATCTCAATTAGTATACCAACATGTTTGTATTTCCTTCTTAGTTTGTATTCATCCTAACTTTATGCTAACAATTTTATATTTCATTGGGTATTCATTTCGTATTTCAATCTCAATTTATATGTGAACAAGTTTGTATTTCTCTTTTGTTTGTATTCTACCTAATTGTATACCAACAAATTTTGTATTTTATGTGTCTACTTTCCTTTCAAAGTCACTTCGTATTTCAAATGAAGAGAGTATTTCTTTTGTATTCACACTTCATATTCAGTCTCACTTTGTATTTATAACTTTGTATATTCATCTCATTTTTGTATTCATATATTGTTGTATTCAACATATAGTTCATGATCAATTAGTTTGTATTTTACCTTTCAAAGTCACTTTGTATTTCAAATGAAGAAATTATTTCCTTTTGTATTCACAACTTTATATTCATCTCACTTTGTATTTATAATTTTGTATTTTCATCTCACTTTTGTATTCATATATTGTTGTATTCATATATTGTTGTATTCAACATATAGTTCATGATCGATTAGTTACATTAACCTAATGGGATACAAATTTTTGTATGCACTGAAACAGAAAAAATAGCCACTAAACTAAAAAAATATATTTATTCGTTTTACATCATAATTTGGATACAAAATATCCGAAAAAGCAATAAATCTCAAGACATACAAAGATTTCACTGATTCAATTAGGAAAAAACACTCTTGTACTCTACATATATGAATATCTCATCCAAACAAATAAAAAAAATACTTGATTGTTTTCAATTATTCATTGGACGCGACAAATTTATAGTCGTCAATTTTTAAAAATTCTGTGTCAAATATGTGTCGTATTCGACTTGAAGAAGCTTTGAAAGTTATCAGATGAACGATTCGGAAGACAAACTAAATTGTTTTAAAAATTTTTTTATTGTTCATAAGAATAAAGCAAAAAAACACTTGACAAAAAGCTATTTATGCTCTTTTCAAAGCGTAACTAATTGTGTTTAAAATCTTTTTTGAATTTTTTTTGTTCCAGAATTTTCTCTACTATTAGTTATTTGTATTATTTCAAATCAATTAAAATAAAAAAAAATACATAATTAATCCCTAGGCAAAGTAAAATAATGACATTTTTAATAAATAATGGAACTGTTGCTAAGGAGTCACACTAAAAGCTAAAATATTGTTGTTTTGAAAATTTTCTCTTAGTTGTATATCTCTGTCTATTCATCCTTAAGTTCATTCTAAAAGACAGTCCTTGCAGTTAGTTTGAATACAGTTGTTTGTTGTGTAATTGTCATCTTTTATGTATAATTGATTTAATAATAGGAAAAATTAGCAAACTAGTCAAAAAAACTAACATATTTAGTGAAAACCTCCCTATTTTAAAAATATTCGTAAAAATATCAAATATGTCATTATTTCAAAAGATGAAAAAAGAAATTACTTTCTAATTTTCCTTACATTTTAGTATATGTTTCTCGTGAAAAAAGAAAAAAATATACTTCTCTCAATTAACTCCTTACCAAATTAAAAACAAAAGAATAATTTATTTTATCTCTCTAAAATGAATCTCTTCCATTCTCCCTTATTTTTCAAATTCCCCATATCACGCTTCCTCCATTTTTCAGATTTCTCATATGATCACTCTTCCCCTTTTTTTGGGTTTCAGATATTGGATTCTCAACAATCCCATTGATTAAGGTATTCATCTTTATTCTATTGTTCTATGTTTTCGTTTGAAATTTTTTCAATTTTTGTGTGTTCTTGTGTCTTTTAATCTCCCTATTTTCAGTTTAGATTTCAAATAAAGGGGAAAAAACAAAAATTACAATCCAATGTCTGATTCAAAGAGGTCTACAAGAAGTGTCACATATAATCATCAACTTTTGGGGATTTTGCCTCCTTGATTTATGCATTACTCAAGGACTATTCGAAAATGTAGTTTGTGCGACTAAAATGGCTCAAGATTTAGTTTCTTCATGATTCTACTTGCATTCAAGTTCAAGATAGTAATGTCAGCATGGTAAATACACTATTAATAAAAGGAAAAAAAATAGGTGTAGAAGATTCCAAAAAACTTGTTGAAGACCAAGCCGAGAAAAAACAATTTTCTATTAGTTTGTTTTGAATTTATAGTTGTTTTTAGAATTTGGTATTCCTTCTCAATATGTATTCAAATCACTATGTATGCTATCAATATTTGTATTTATTAAAAATCTTATGTTGCATAGTTTATGAATCTTGTATTTCCCTAATTTGTATTCATCCCAAAGGTATGTCAACTAGTTATGTATTTTATTTATAGGAAGAAGAACTTACTATTAGTTTATTTTGTTTTTATGATTTTTTCTTCAAATTTTTATATCCTTTCTCAATTCATATTCAAACTAGTATGTATTCTATTAACATTTGTATTTTATTTAAGAATGATTGCAACAAATATTCTCGTACTCTTTTTCCATTTTATATTAAATTCTCACTTTTCCATCATATTATTTTTATATTTTATACGTCATTATACAAAATACAATATAAAAACTAGAACTAATACAAATACAAATAATATACATATTAGAATGAATACGACTTAGGATAGGAAACAAAATTCTGAAGAGAAACATATCACGCAGTGAAAAAATATATGAATACAAATATATTTTTTAAATAGCTACATATTTATTTGACATACATATTGGAATGAATACAGAGTAATAAAGAAATACAAGTTTAATTTTTTACAAAATACAACATGAAAAATAGAATGAATATAAATGCAAATGGTATACATATTGTAATGAATACGATTGAAGTAAGGATACAAAATTCTGAATAATAAAACAAATACATTGTGATAAAAGTATGTCAAATAACAGATAAAACTATAGGTGTTCAAATTTCTAAATTAAAATAAAATAATAGATAAAACTATAACGTATTATCATAAAGTTTCATAACAATAATTAGTGAAAATCGGATATTGAATTTTTTTCATTCCGTGATTTTCATAACAATAATAGTGGATATTGAAAATTTTATAGATGTGGTACTTCTTTAATTCCGTGATTTTCATAACAATAATTAGTGAAAAATAGATATCAATTTTGGTAAATAAAAGTGCTTAGAAACAAAAAAAGATTAAGAAGATTGGATATTAAATTTTTTTTAAACAATGGTGAAAGACTAATTTTTTTGAACATGGTGAATGAAGAAGAAAGAGATGGAAGTTGGTGTATTTTGATAAATTGTAACGGATGATACTTTTAAGCACTTGTTCCTTTTTAAAATAATTCTCTTCTCTAAATTCCTTCAATCGGTTATATAAAAATTTTATTATTTAATTAAAAATAAATAATAAAACATAAATAAGATACATAATAAAATAAACTTTTGACATTTTTACTAGATATTGAAAGTGTTGTTAATGACCCTCTTAGATGTTAAAATATTGACATTTTGAAAAAATTTCCATAATAATATGTCATTTTTAAAAATAAGACTCTAGAATGTGATAATGTCTTCACTCCTCTGTCTCATTTTTATACCCTTTTATTTTAGAGATCAGTAGCAATTAATTTAAATATTTTTTTCTTTAAATAAATGATTAATTTGGAAAAGTTTCTCCTTATGATTTTCAATAAATTGTATGAATATGCTCATTGTTTCGAACTTTGTCATTTTCATTTCTTATCATTATGTTCCTACCTCAAAGAGACATTTTTAGTATGTTTAGATTCTGGATGTGCAACTTTGAAATGGTAGTTTAAATATTATATTTTTATTTTCTACTTATCATTTTTTATGCATGAACTCCCTTAGATTGAGTCCATTTGGACTCCCCTTTGTCCCTTGAATCTTGAGTTGGGTTGAAACCCAACATCCTCTTGAGTCATCCTTGGCAAAATCACGTCTCAGAAGCTGAAAAGTGGTCAAAACAAAATATAGGAAATTGAGCTGATATATAGTCTATATACATCAATATACATTTGATATACGCTGATATACGACCAGTATATAGTTGGTATACAAGAACATAAATGGGCCAGGCCCAAAACAAAATGCAGTAAATGGCCTGAAAAGACTGAGTTACTTAGAATTAGGACAGGAGAAACGAAATGTCAGCCCATTAATTTGAAATTTGGGCAAGGATCCAAGTTTGTGATTTTCTTCTCCCTTTATCAATGTATTTGATTATTTCTTGTTTAACTCTAACTTTATCTTTTTTTGTTTAATCTAATTAAATTCCTTAAGATAAACCATTTTTGTCATAAAGATTTATTTTTGCTCAAATTACCGTTCTTTACCTAGTCATTTTTATTGAACTTTTTTTTTTCTAAATTATTTCCAGTATCTGAAGCTAATTTCTTTTCAAAGGGTTTTTAAACGTCTTAATTATCGTTAAGTGTTATTTCCCAAAGAATTAGTCAAATAAGTTAATTTTAAGTCGTAGAAAAATGTGTGTTAGCGGACACGAACCCTTTTTTCTCTAAACGTTAAAGCTTTAATCTATTCAAAGTCTTTAGGTTAAGTTTCTTAATTTCTTTTAAGAAATTAGTAGCGACTCTTTCAAGAATTGATTTTTCTTACAAGTTTAATTAATTTTTGAAAAATAGTCTTTTCTTTAAAGATAAAACAATGGGTAAAACATGATTTCTGAATTTGTAATTACATTCTAGATCATCGTCCCTCACTTAGAGCATTTGTTCGTACTTGAACAACTCATAATATCCTCTACAAACCTAATAACACATTAGTGTCAGTTAGCCAAGGTTACTCAAAAACTTTGATTCACATAAACAGTTTAATCATGATCTAAAATTTACTTATTCAAGCACAACTTTTAGACTCAAGATTCATCATGCAAACATTACAACTATTTGTTTTAATCTTTATCACATATAAAAGGTCAACATGCTAAGATACAACTAATGAAATCGTCAAGTTACTAGTTCTAACAATCACTCAAAAACTTGTGTGATAGTGCTGTCTTATCCCACTCAGACCGATCAACCTACAAACCTTATATAAGGGTATATGCAGAAATAAGAGAGGAAATGAGGAACTAAGAGCAACATATCACATAATCCATATCATAAACATAACTTTCCCCAAAACATGTTGTCATGTGTACATGCCATTAGATAATAATACAAATCAGATGAAATAACAGTTTTGAATCTATCCACATCTAGAATAAAAATAAGACATAAAATAAATATATGTGATGGCTGGTGGAGCAAGTAGCAGCTACCTCACGTGGTCTTAAGTGCAAGCCTCAGACGCTGATGCCAGAGAATGATTGGGGAAAATCGGGCTCGTAACCAACAAAAGTGTAAACAAGGAAGTGAGTATAAAAACAATAATGGTACTCTGCAAGTATCCCCGGCTGACCCTATACAAAGTGGTGTTGAACACCCTCAACCCTGACACGATTCGAACCTCCAAATGTTACAACCTGCACAAAAATCAGAATCTAGCCCACCCTAGAAATATCAGTAGCAAAAAAAGGCATACACAATACAAATAACCCATAAAATAAGCTACACATTAGATTCTCAACAATACCATTACAAGTTTTCCAATTCAATAACCATGATAACAACAATTCACTCATAGATATAAATCAATAACAATGAGGTGCAATAAAAAGTAAATGTCATAGAATATGATGCATGTTTGTCCTATCAATACACACTCGTTGATCATCATCCAGTCGGAACCCATGGGAGACATCAGTCTATGCACCTACCTCGTTTCTAGGCATGTCCCTCAAAATTACATTTATCTATCATTCAAGTATGGGACATGATTCTTGAAATCGCATTATATCATCTCTGAAACAGGTAGGTAACACCTCAAGACTATCTCTTAGATGTAGCATGGTGCCTAGAGCCATGAATGATCTTAAACTAAACACATGGCATAACATGACATTAAGATACTATACATAACTGAATATACTGGAAAGTGGATATGTCTCAAATTTTTATGATATCATAAAAGAGAATCTAATACAAAGGCACAAGCGAAAACTAAGTTGACTGTTTAGAAGCCTCTAATCATAATAAGTTTCTAGGGAAAACCCCTAGATAACTTTAATAAGTCCTAAAATTGAATGTAATGACAGACATGAAATCATAGGTGGGGTCTTCAAGGAGATGAGGAATCCCTAATATTGGTCCTAACTAATCAAAACCTATACCAATCATGACCCGAAAAATGAACGCCAAAACCTATATTATCAAACAATATATGAACAATAGTATGCGATCAGTACTTGAAATATACTGAGTATGAGGAAATGTGCAAAAACACGGTATTAGATATGATAAGTCTAAAATCATGCTAATAGAATTACCAATTAAACATAACATAAAACTGTCGAACTGATCTAAAAATACATAGTACAAGGTCATGCAAAATTTGGATTTAGAAGCGTGGGAGGTACTTTTAACCGACACATAACCATGTAAGCTAGTGTTAAGTACTACTCCCAACAAACATAATTGGTATATCCTGAAAACACTACATATAATATATATGTCATCCATATATTTAGTGAACCTTGTTTTTATAAGAAATTTCATCCACGATCGTTGATGATATTCCGGGTATCATACTTTTAGGAAAATATTCAAAAGCATTGATGGCATATCTTGATGTTGTGTCTGTCATCTGAAAAGATACTAGAAAGCTTATAAATCATGACAACTGAAATAATATGAAATACACTTTATCTGAAAACATCTAAATCATGATAATCATATATATTGAACCATACTTTATCTGAAAGTATTCTTAACCATAGAAATCTGATAATTTGATGCCTACATCATAAAAATAGCATAATTATGCTCATGAAAATACTTGCAAACAATAGGTTTATGAAAATGTCTTTGAAAACATTAAATTATAATCAATTCATACATAGTAAGATCAATCATGGAGAAGAAACTGAAATTTAATAAGAACCCATAAGAAATCATGAAACCTAGATTTGGAAAATTCATAACTTGAAGAAATTAAGGCTTCTTTGGGACTCCATGGGGGGGGGGGGGGGGAGAGAGACCCATTGATGATGTTCCTACATACTTTGATAGAAATCCTCCCATGAACTCTTCAATGGAGGCTTGAATCTTGAACCCTAGATTGTTGAAGGTTTGAATCTTGAACCCTAGATTGCTTGAGAAAGGAAAATTGAGAGAGAAGAAATTGGAATTCGGGAGAATGAGAGTGAAAGAGGAGGTTAGGGTACCTAGGAGTACTTAAACCAACTAAGAATAGGTCAAAACAACATAGTATAGATATTATAAGAGTGGAAAAATACTCAATTAACCCTAAATAAAAATTGTTGGACAAACACCACGAGTGTATCTACGGACTGTAGTTCCTTCTATGACCCATATAAGTATGCCCATAGATATCACCTTAAATCCTTGAGTTCTTGAACTCTGAACCACAAAACCCCTTTACGACTCATAATTCCATTTACAACCCGTACTGGTTTCCATAGACTTTCAAGTAATGAAATCATCAATCCTTTGAGGTTTGATCTACAAGACCTAAATACGGTTCGTAGTCCCATGTATGACTGTTGGCTCGTAATATACAACCTGAGGTTCTACAATACTAAATTTCAAGTCTTGGTCTATGAAGACAATACACAACCCGTAGACTTAACCATGACCCATAGTACCCTTCGCCATGTTCAAGTCAACTTTCCAACTTTCAGAAGTTCTTTCACGAGAGGATTCTACGACCCGTAGAACATAGTACAGCCCATAAACCCACTTGTAATCACTGAGTCCATTTTTAGAAATCTTAAGTTTGAACCATAAATGGTTCCTACGAGTTGTGATCCATTCTACAACTTATAAACCTCATTCATAAACACCAAAATATGCAAACTTCAACAATTTTCTACACTTTCCTGATTTCATATGTGCTAGGCACTTCTGAGGTGTTACATGCACGTCCCTCGAAATCATATCCTCTTTAACTTTATTTTTCATCAATTTTGCATAGTATCATTTTATATCAAAGTTTCAGCACCAATACAAGTAGACATGATCATATTCATAATGAGAGGATAACAAATTCACATCAATAAATTAAGTGCATCAATCGCGAGCATATAATCAATAAGGAATCATAATAATCATTCAAGGCCATCCATGATCATAATACATAATAATAGCTCAACAAGTGCAATTAACCTTACATGCTTGACTCTAGTGTTGGGTGGGAACTCTCTACCTTAACCACAAGTACACCCTATTATTTCCCATCACAATCAATCACTAAGACACATCAAAGAAGGCCTAACCCACTTTGTAAAAGAGTCAACAAGGTCCACTTGCTTTAAAGTGAATAAATCAAATCAGTACTTGATCATTTACTTTATGTTAAGCCTCAGAATCCACACTATCTAATCACATACAGAATCTTCATGAGAAAATATGAATAATGATTCTCATAATGTTGATTTTAAAATTTGGATCCAATCTACCTAAAAGGTCAAACCCGAGGGCTAAGAGTAATTCTATATTTTTTTTTATAGAACAACATGATATTCAAGGAATTAGGAACTCACACGCAAAATTATATCGAAACACGAGTTAGAAATCATACTTAAAGTCCAATTTACTAAAACCTAAGTTCATGAGAAAATCTCCAAATTTTGAATTTGAAATAGATATTTGTGATGCTAAAATCAAGAAATGATAAATGGGTAATGAAGATGTGAAGTAAAAATCACTTACCTAAAAGTTTGATTTCAAAAATCTCCTTAGAAATTGCCTAACTTGAGTTCTTACAATTCAAAAATGGAGAAATAGAGAAATGGAGAAGAATCACATTTTGGAGAATTAAATTCTTCCCATATACATAGTTCTTTGTGATCGTGAAGAAAGAAATAGTTCAACCTCAAATTTAGACATATGAGATATATCACAGTAGAAGGTCATACGATGGTAATCATCGACAACAGATAACAACAATGACAACAAAACATCAAGATTCAAAACTCTTTGAATAAACCCTCGGGATTCATTCAGAATCTTATGCAGATAAACTAAATATGCTATCCTACTTAATTTGACATTCTAAACCCATTGGAACCATCAGAACGCGGATTTGAGGTATCCTTGACCCAACACTGATTAAAGCAATTACTAACTAATTTCCACTAAAAAAAACCAAACCACCCTCAGAACCCCTAGAAACTGAACCAAAGCATTACTTAGTCTTTAAACTACCTCTTGAATCCGAAAGAATCACGGAAATCAAATTTGAACGCCTGAACACTGAAAGTTGACCAAAGAAAAATCTTAACCTTAATTCAACTAAAAAATCAACTCATGGGCTCCTATCCACATAAAAGCTTTGGAACTGAAAACCACCACACTCCTAGATCAAAGTATGCATTCTAGAGTAGATGAAACTGATAAAATTCATTTTGAGATACGTAGCTCTAGATGCTGAATAAAATCACTTATATTAACTTAAGGGCTTCCAAGACTCCAAAACCTTTAAAAATCCCAACTTTTTTATCCGGTTCAAATGTAACCTCATATATTAATAAAACATAACCATGGGTAACTATCGAGAGGGATAAAATAGTTTTTTTCAAGAAATTCCAAAAATGACCTTCAGGGTTATTATATTATCCATCACTAAAAATCATATTTTTCCACAAACATAAAATAAGGAAAAATACCTGAAGCTTTGAGAAGTTGATGATATCTGGAAGCATATCAGATTCGGTCACATAAGTAGCCTCTCCAATCTGGTGGTGCTTCCGTAACTTTAGGAAGCTATATCCTTAGTCCTAAGATTTAAAACCTTGATATCTAATAATATATCTTCTCCAAGACCTCAAACGGCCAATGACCTAGGTCTAAGTTTTTTGTTCTTTCTAAACTTCATCACACCCTTCATCATAAGCCATACATGATGTCCCTCCATGAACTCCCCTGTTAAGATAGCTCTTCAATCGACTTTGGACTGTCAACAACCTACTTTGAATCAATCAAACCAACTCCATAACATCCCTAAGCAAATTCATATCCAGGGTACTCATCTCAATGACATTAAACCAATCAACCGTAGATCTACACCTCCTACGATATAACGCCTCAAATAGAGCCATCTGGAATGATAAATGTTATTATAGTCAAACTTCGCTAAGGATATATGTTATCCTAATGGTTACCAAAGTCAGTTACAAATTCCCAAAATCATCCGTTCATACTGTCCATCTATCTAAAGGTAAAAAATTGTGTTCATATCCAGTTGAGTACCCAGTCCATGTTGTAATTCCCTTCAAATATTTTAAGTAAAGAGAGAACCTTGATTATCAATAATAGAAATAGGTACCATATGCAATCAAACTATCTAACTAAGATAAACCTGAGCCAACTTTTGAGTTTAATACTTCACTTAAACCGAAATGAAGCAAGCAAACTTGGTCAACTTATCAATAATCACCACAATTGAATCATAACCTCCCAAGACGGTAGGCGAACCCACAATGATATCCATAATGATATTCTCCCACTTCCAAGTAGGAAAGAACATCCTTTGAGACACACCACCAAGTCATTGGTGCTCATACTTGACCTGTTGGCAAGTCAAATACTTAGCCATAAATCTAACTATGCCATTCTTCATACCATACCACTGATAATGCTCCTGGATGAATAAAGTACCTCAAATAGTGAGCCTCCTTCAAGATCAATCTAAGTCAAATCACCCACCTTAGGCACATTAATCCTTCCTCAAATCCTCATACACCCTTAGTATCAAGTATTGCTTCCTTAGTTTCACCCTTCAACGTCTTGTCTCAAATGACACACAAATTCTCATCATCAAACTATCTTCCTGGTCTGCTTAATAAAGGAAGAACGAGCCTCTACAAAGTCAAGGACACAACCATCCTCTAAAATCTACAATAGAACACCTCTGAGCAGTTCTAGCTAACGACTGATCCTTAACTCAGATCGAGGCAAGACTTTCCATACTAGAAGACTTCCTACTCAATGCATCAACTACTATATTTGCCTCACCGAGATGATACAAAATAGTGATGTCATAGTCCTTCAATAACTTTAGCCCCCTATATGCCTCAAGTTTATATTCCTTTGACTCAATATGTAATGAAGGCTCCCATAATCGGTGAAAACCTCACAATGCACCCTATACAAGTAATGACACCAAACATTAGTACTAAAACCATAGTTGTCAATTCTAAGTCATGAGTAGGATAGTTCTTGTTATGAGTGTTCAAATACCTTGAAGCATATGATCTCACCTTCTTTTCTACATCAACACACAACCCAAGCCAACTCCAGAAGCATCACATTACACAGTAAAACCTTCACCCTTATCGGGTAAGGTAAAAACTAAAGCCGAAGTCAACAAAGTTTTGAGTGTGAAAGCTTGCCTCTCACTCATTGGTCCACTGAAAACCCACATTATTTTAAGTAAATCTAGTCAAGGAGGCTGCAATATAAGAGCAAATCTACGTGAATCTCATACAGTAACCAGCTAACCCGATAAATCAACAAATCTTAGTAGGAGAAACAAGCCTCGTCCAACCTATTACCACCTCAATCTTGGACAGATCCACTCTAATACCCTCTTTAGAAACCACGCGTCCCAATAATGACATTAAATTAAAAAAAAACTCATACCTACAAAATCTTGTATACAACTTCTCATCTCAACCTCTAAAACATGATCCTAAAATAGTGAACATGACTATCCTCAGTCTTGGAATGCACCAAGTTGTTATTAATAAACACAATCACGAAGGAATCCATGTAACAGACAAAACACCCAATTCATTAACTTCATAAATGCTACTAGGCATTACTCAACCAAAATGACATCACCAAAAACTCATAATGGCCATGACGAGTCCATAAAGATATCTTAGGGACATCTGACGTACTAATCCTCAACTAATAATAACCCGATATCAAGTCTATCTAGGGGAATAATATCGCTCCCTGATGTTAATCAAACAAATCATCAATGTACGGAAGGGAATACTTGTTCTTGATAGTCATCTTATTCAACTGTTTATAGTCATTGTGCATCCTCACAAAACCAACGTTCTTCTTCTTCACAAACATGACCGGTGCACCCCTAGGTGACATAATAGGGCAAATGAACCCATTACTCAAAAAATCTTTCAACTGATCATTTAGTTCCTTAAACTTTGCAGAGCCATGAAATATGGAACAATATATATGGGCTTAGTGCCCAACTCCAAATCAATAGCAAAATAAATATATCTATATAGAGGAACACTTGCAAGGTCAATAAGAAACACATCCAGGAACTCTCGAACAACTAGAATAGACTCCCTTGGAGGTGGTTCAACACTAGTATTCAGATTGAAGTCTAAATAAGACAAGCAACCTTTATCAACTAACAGCTACACACGAAGGAATGAAATTAATCTTACTAGGGTAAGACCCACTAGACCCTTCTATTCTACTCTCCAAATTTCGGGCATTACTAAGGTCCCCTATTTTTTTCTACTTTGTTAAAATAAATCGAGCATAAAGTGTAAAAGGAAACCTAGGAAAAGTATTTATAGACATTAAAAACCTATCATAAATAAACTAAGAAACAACTTTTATGACTCGTGGTTGCTTTTGCTAGTCATGAAACCCGCTAGTAAATCATAGTGAGAGCATAGTCTTAAGAATTTTTTACCAGAAAAGAAATATGGTCGGTGGAAGCTTCTATGACTCATACTCTTCACTCGTAAAAATCAAACATTTGTGACCTTCTCTGAATCTGGACCAAAAACCCATTGTATGGATCAAAAAAATATTGACGGGTTGTACCGCTCACTGGTAAAACTTAAAGTATTTTCCAAGTTTCTAAATATCGAGCATGACTGTCATTTATGGTTTGTGGATAAAACCACGGCCCATAGAGTGGCTCATAGATGGCCAGAATTTGCCTACGACATCTATTTTTCAACACATAGCCACCAAATTATATTTTTCCTCAAAAACAACTACAAATCACATCAAATCTACCAAAACACTCTAGAAAACATACACAAATCCTAAGTGTCAAGAATCAAAAGTGTCGTAAATCCACGACATATCACTTATCTCAATGATAGCATCGTTCATCATTTATTCAATCATTATTTCGGAAGTATTGTTGAAGTCTCTATTTTTTTAATCTCTGCATATATTTAACTCCTTGATTTATAAGAATCATTTTTTCACTGTTTGCTTCGTCAATTTTTTCTTTATTTTTCAGTAGTTCTTGTAGTTGATATGATTTTGATCATAAGCTATAAGGTTGCCTTTATCACTCCCCGAGCATACTCCCTAGGGACTGGCACTCAAGAACCATTGTTGGCCCGAAGTGAACCCTTGGCCTGACCTACTTACTCAGCGGAAGACTTGAACACAAAAAGATAGTCTACATGATGAACTCATGAAATAAACTTAGAATGTTCTAAAAGAACATTCAACTAGCCAATAAGGCAAACTCAAGTCTCAACATAATAGAAAGAAATGGAAAAGACTAAAGATCTAACATATGTTTGTATGTCTATGGAGCCTCTAAAACTGAGATTAATGTCATGACAAGACCCACGATATCCTAATGAGCTAAAATACGTAAAGTAATAAAAAGGATCCTCTGAAAGTTGAGAGGCTCTCCAACAACTCTAGAGCTTAACTAGAATCAATGATGTGTTGGATGCTGATTTTGGTTCCCTATATATGTATCATTAAAAGGTGTAGGCCAAATGGCAAGCTTGAAAGGAACTAAAAGAACAAACCCAATATCAGCTCAACTCAACTAGATTGAACTCATTTCAATATAAAACAGTAATGTAAATGCAATATAAAGAAAAGCGTTTAAAACATCAATAACAACTTTGTGTATCGAAAAATTCTATAGTGACTCTGTTTGTATGCAAAGATACACTATAACATTCTTTGTGTATGAAAATACAAGTAATATATATATATATATAAGAATACAAAATACTTTTGTGGGAGTTTCTCTAACCGAAACCCATAACTTAAGAGCTATTATGATGACACAACATCTTAGCTCACGCTGACAGGGCCGTCCTATACCTTGACGAGGGTATGAAAACCTAACTACTAAGTGGATACACTAGTTTATGCTAAAAGCATTAAGGAATCATATAAAAAGTATGACCCAATTCAACCCATGGTGTCTACGTGGATTATGAGGGATGGGAGTTGTCTGAACTCTCCCCAATAGCAGTGTTCACTACTACTCGCAAAACATGATACTAGCTCTTATGTTTAAAAATATATTTCTTTATGTGGTTTGAGATAATTGCTCAAAACTTAGATCAAAGTCTATTTTAGAGATCAAAGTTTTTGCTTGATTGCGAAAGTATATACTCTTGACTTAAAACTAGCTCAAAGGCTCTATGGAAATCAAAGTTTCCTCTCTTGCTTAATCGTGAAAACATTTTCTCTTGACTGAAAACTAGCTCAAATGCTCTTTAGAATTCTCAGTTTCTTTTCTTGTTTAAATGTGAAAACATTTTAGACTCTTTGGAAATGCATAGTCCGCATATACTTTTTGAAGAAAATGAACTTTACTTTTTACTATTTGCTCAGCTCAAAACTCAAGCTTTAAAATAAAGTTAAAACGTTTGTTAAAGACTTTTTGAAAACTCTATGAACTTCTCTTGAGTTGACTCTTAACTTTCCTTGAATTGAATTGTGGATTCAAGGTTCATGATATCATGTTTATGGATGATTTCATGATGTTTAGACCTACCGTAGAGTGTAGAAATCAACTAAAAAACTTAGGTAGGTTTCAAGGAACTAGTACAGAAAGAAGTGGGAAAAGGTGGCAGAATTGGCGCAGGGAACCAAAGGGTAAAATTTAGAGGTGCGTTAGGGCGCTTTGGTTGGTGTGGCGCCCTAAAGCCCAAACCTCAAAGGCCCTGTTTGGGGCGCTCTGAGAGGCGCAATGCCCCAGCCCCCTCCCTAGAAAATCCCAATTTTTCTTACTCGTTTTTCAACTCTAAATTTGATTGGTTATTTCTCCAAACACTTAGAATCGAAAATATAATCAATATATGTATTATTCTACTCAAAATAACACCTTATTCGATAAATCAAATTCTAGAAACTTCAACGACAAGAACCCACAAGAACTTAAATGAATTTCATCAAGAACTCATAACATTTTCTTTCAAAAGAACACAATTACGCTAAATTGAATCATGATTGGCACGTGGGTGAACTAACCCAACACTATGTGATCTCACATACCTCGTAGGGATCACCCTTTGACAAAATCCACGATCTTAGCTTCATGAACCTGAAAATTCCTTGCTTCTTCTCCTTCTTTCTCATCTTCTTTTTTCTTCGCTGAAAACCCTAACTTAGTTTTCAAAAGCGTAAACTGAATCCAATTATTTTAGACCTCAACTTAATTACCAAAAATAAAATTAATTAATTGGGTGGTGAAAATACCATAATTCCATTCAAAAATCCGGTTATGACTTTCCTTGTCTAGACAACCCAACTTCCAATGGGCATATCTCACTCATACAAACTCGAAACTGAGCAAACTTGGCGGCGTTAAAAATATAATTGAAAGATATTTCATATGGTATCTTGTAGGAAACCTAACTCATCATGAGGATTTATGGTTGTTTGAAGTTTACAAAAAACTCATACTTAACTTAATTTTGTCAAGTTTCCGGAAATTTGTGTGAGTAACTCTCGTACCTTAGCCTCCCTCAGTTCTCGGGGAAAGAAGCACTCCGAGAATGTCTCCTAAAAACAAGACCAACTTATAGGTGGTACACCCTCAACTCGGTTCTTCTTTCATTAAAGAACCAAATTCAAGCGACACCCTTCATTTGGTATGTAGCTAGTTCCACCCTCTCAATATCAACAACGTGCATAATTTCAAAAACCTTCCAAAGGTCTTCAACAAAATTCTTTGGATTCTCAATAACACTTGAACCAGTGAATATTGGAGGATTCATCCCTAAGAAATCGAAAATCATTGAAGTGTCAGCCACTTTCTATCGATTCCCTCTTTGTTGCCCAGCTTGGTTGGTAAGAACTTAGGTCAACATTCGGATAGCTTCACGGAATTCGACACTGGTGACCCCTCATTGGGGTTGTAATTCTGGTGCATTACGTACCCCTTGTTCCTATGTCTCAAAATTCCTTCTAGCCGAACGACCTTAGAAAGCTCTTCGTGGAGGCATAATCTGAAAGACACACGCAAGCACGAATTAAAAGAAACTTAGAGATAAAAATCTAACGCACAAAATGAGTATGAAAGAAGTGAGATGATTTCCTAAGTGTTGCAGCCTACTAATTTTAGATATCAGTAGGAAACACATCCAAGAACTCTCGAACAACTAGAATAGACTCCATTGAAGGTGGTTCAACACTAGTATCCAGAATGAAGGCTAAATAAGACAAGCAACCACTGTCAACGAACAACTACACATGAAGGAATGAAATAATCTTACTAGGATAAGACCCACTAGACCCTTCCATTCTACTCTCATAATTCTGGGTATTACTAAGGTAACAGGTTTTCTTCTACTTTCATAACATAATCAAGCATAACGTGTAAAAGGAAACGTAGGAAAAGTATTTATAGACACTAAAAATCTATCCAAAATAAACTAGGAAAACAATAATCGACAACTCCTACAGACAACTTTTATGACTCGTGGTTGCTTTTGCGAGTCGTGAAACCCGCTCATAAATGATAGTGAGTGCATAGTCTGAAGACACTTTCACTTGAAAAGAACTATGGTCCGTGAAAGCTTCTATGACTCATGATCGTTACTCGTAAAAATCAACCATTTGTGACCCTTCTCTGAATCTGAACCACAAACCCATTGTATGGATCATAAAGACTTTCACGGGTTGTACCGCTCACTTGTAAAACTTAGGATTTTTTCCAAGTTTATTAATATCGATTACGACCGTCATTTATGGTTCGTGGATAAAACCACGGTCCATAGTGTGGCTCATAGATGGCCAAAATTTGCCTACTACATCTATTTTTCAACACATAGCCACCAAATCCTGTTTTTCTGAAAAACAACTACAAAACACATCAAATCTACCAAAACACTCTAGAAAACTTACACAAATCCTGTCAAGCATCAAAAGTGTCGTAAATCCACGACATATCACTTATCGCAATGATTCCATCATTCGTCATTTCTTCAATCATTATTTCGGAAGTCTTGTTGAGGTTTCTATTTTTTTTTATCTCTGCATATATTTAACTCCTCCATTTATGAGAGTCATTCTTTCACTGTTAGCTTCGTCAATTTCTTTTTCATTTTCAGTAGTTTTAGTGACATAAGCAACGACTTTAATCTTTTTTCCTTGTTGTAGTTGATATGATTTGTTTATAAGCTATAAGGCCTTTGTCACGCCCTGAGCTTACACCCTGATTGGGACTAGCACTCAAACACCATTGTTGGCTCCAAGCGAACCCTTGACCTGACTTACTTACTCAGCGGAGTTCCATTCTTTCAATCTCTCTGCCGTCTCCAGGGAAGCGTGTGACGAGCCAAAGTACACCCTAGAAGATAGGGCATCCTTAAAGTCGCCCCATGGCGTACTCAACCTCTAGGACGTCTTGCACAAGCCCTTATGACATCATTCATTGCATATATATATGAAAAGTAGTGCGTAATTAAAACTTTACACAACAATAGAACAATAGTTCAAATTCTCTTTCATAGAAAACATAAGAAATGCTAAGTGTCCTTGTAGCCATCTTAGACATATGAATATCTTGGGTCACGGCCCATACATCAACAAATGGAAAATATCAAAGTCTAATACAATGTCTTTTGAAAAGAGAGGCTAACCATAACTATGTCCTCGAATCAATTGAGGACATACCAAGATTTGCTTGAAAGGATGTTATTTCTAAGCTTGCTTTCAATAGACTCCTCACTTGCCACCTAAACCTTTAGAGATAAAACAACATATGGAATTAGAACATTGAATGCACTAAGTATGGTGACGTGCAATAAAACCATGTTAAAACGGACATTTGTTTTATAGTATGCTTTCATGCTCTTTTGATGTAAAAGTCACAACATAAGTACAAGAACCACTTTCAAGTCAACATACACACATATAAGACATATCTCAAGTAATCCACAACATACTCCTTTCAACACTTAGAAACCATATAAACACATATACCTCCTACCAAAGGTCATCCTAAGACCCACTTAAGTAAGAAATAAAGCGGTCGCCCATACAACCACTTCACTCACACCTAAGTGATCCTCAAGACTTCCTAAAGTAAGATTATTTCATTTCCATCATTAGACTCCTTACTTAGAATTACTCTAAGACTCACCTAAGTAAGACATAAAGAGACCGCTCATACACCCTCTTCAAGCCTACCTAAGCAATCCTCAAAGCTACTCATGATAAGTACCTTTTATTTACCTACATTAACTTAAGTCAACAATGTTCATTTAGACATTTTAGATACATTCAACAATTAATGACTTTCACATAATGGTCTTGGAGAAGACCTAGGGAACCGTCATCCTAGCATTTTCAAATCCTACTTGTGCCATATATAGATAGCGTCTCATTCCACTACCTACACGTTGTAAAACTTCTCCAACACTAGAATTCATCCCACATGATGAGAATAAGCATTAACCGACATAGACCATACTAGATAGGCATGGAATCCGGAGTCTACCCTACTCCGAGGGAGGGTGTTCTACTTGCCAAGGGTAGAACTAGGACACATCCCATGTAGACACATTGTTATGGAATATCAAGTGCTTTATGGTACTCTAGTATCAACTTAATTAGAGTCACTACCATAAGCATATTCACTCGGTGCTAGCCATGTTCTCATAGAGTAGTTCACTCAAATAAGGGCATATGAGAATGTACCATATTTTAGTCACTACCAAATCATAGTACCCCTACCAAGGATGGGTCTACTAGGGCTGCCACTCAATGGTCAATAAGGATAGCTCAATGACTTCCTTAGAGATGGTTTCATGTCGTTCCAGCCAACCTATTCCTAAGTCCATCATTCACACAAAAAGGATACCATTACGACTTTCAACTTCAAGGATATCATAACCTTCTTTCTATGTTAAAGGTTCCAAGTTATTGATCTCCTTTACATGTTCAAGGTCATATCCTAGTCATACTTAGAAGGGTACCACCTTAGGTCAATCCAAGACTTTCATTCAATATTCATTCATACACATACATGACAAAGGTGCTTAAGCCTTCTAAGTCAAGAGTTCACATTCACATAACTTGCATTTATCAAGTAGAGGGACATAATCTACCAATCAAGACACACAACATCATCATCTTATCACATATTCAATAACATTCAAGCAATCCTATAGGGACAACTAAGTCTACATAACCATATACACTAGCAACACATACAAAGACATCACCATAGTCTACCATAGCCACATATAACCAATTAGAAGAACCCATGCCTTCACTTCACAGATACACATATACCACATAATCCTTCACATTGATCACCTACACAAGCTATAACATGATAATATCACAATTCATATAATAACGCCGACAAGGCCATGTTCTTCACAATTATAACACATAAGCACCGCCACATAAAGTGGATCATACCAATCAATTCAAGCTAATAGAAATTCTACACAATATAAAAAGGTTAGGTCAACTCACCACCTTTCCATTACCAACACAACCATTCCTTAACCTTTTCAATCAATTCACTTCACAAAGGCTCTTACCAATATCCATATACACCATTCCAAACCAACAGTCCAACCATACCAATGATCCAAAAATATACAAAATAAATACCATCAAATTAAGGCAGCCTATATGCAATTCTATCATGCTCTATACATAATTCAATATCCTAATGAAATCTACAAAAGAATTCACTAATATCAAGTCATGATCAAATCACCCACATTAGAGCCAAAAATAGGAATTCATGAAAAGCATGGGTTCATAGGAATTTTGTTCTTAAACCATTCAATTAACATCAATCATAACATAAAACATTGATTCAAATCCTTTTATGGAAGAACCCATGGTTAGAAGTCAAAATAGAAGTTCATGTTTTGAGAAAGTTTTAGAAAAGCATTTGGAATTTGACTCCTTGTATGGAAGAGGATTCAAGTATGAAGCACCATACCTCAATGAAGAGAATCCACGAAAATGATGAAGAATCAATGGAGAAATCAAGCTCCTAGCTTCAACCTTGCTTCAAGCTTCAATGGAGTCTAGAGAGTTCTATTTGGGGTCTTGGGTTTTGTTTTTGAATAATGAACTCTAGTTTAGGTTCTAGGCTTATAAAGTAACTTAAAATACCCAAACACCCATAAAATAACCGCCCAATACTTTATTTGGATGCTAGGTGAATTACCCATAATGCCCTTCACTTGGCCGAGACACTTCCAGAAAATTGCAGGTGTTAATCGACGAACACACCAACAGAGCGTCGACCAGACGACGGGCCATACTGGCAAACCGTCATTTTAGTCAGAGACAGTTCACTTGGGGGATTAAGATCCCACACCTAAGTATGGCACAAATTCCCCCATCGACGGAGCGTAGGCAGGTCGACGAGGCGTCGATAGGCAATCGTGGTTGGACTGTATTTGGCAGCTTGCTTGCCAAGGTTTGGGTCCTCCTCAAGGACCCTTAGGGTGGTCCTTGGGGAGTCGTGCCCAAATGTTTCAACCCCAAACATGATCCTCTAGATGTTATGAACCTCACCAATCAATTTTAACTCCAACCATCCCATAAAACATGCAAAGGCACATTAGAACACACAAGCGCACACCAAGGCAAATTTTTGAACGTCTTGAACGTTCTTTGACGTTTGACCTCCATACTCAACACACTTCCTTATAACACTATAATTCATCATTTTCAGACCTTATAAACTCATGACACACATGTTAGGATCTAGTTTAACCTAGCTCGTTTTAAGGATGTTACAAAGCTCTCTTCGGGCTGAGGTCTAATTAATTTTGTAGGCTTATATATATATATATATATATATATATATATATATAAGAGATGAAGTGGGAAGATCCAATAAGGCAAAGTCAAGTCAAGTCTCAACATATTAGAAAGAAAATGAAAAGACTAAAAAAATAACATATGAATAGACATCTATGAAGCCTCTAAAACTTAGATAGATATCGGGACAAGACCTACAACATCCTAATGAACTAAAATACTGAAAGCAATAAAAGGAATTCTCCGGAAGCAATGAGGCTCACCAACAACTCTGGAGCTCAACTAGAATCAATGATGTGTTGGATGCTGATATTCGTTACCTGTATCTGCATCATTAAAAGATGCATGCCAAATGGAATAAGTACATTGAATGTATGAGCATGCGAGGGGAACACTAAACAAGACATAATCTTAAAAGGAACCGAAAGAACAAACTTGATGTCAACTGGACTGAACTCATTTCAATTTAAAACAGTAATGTAAATGCAATATAAAGGAAAACTTTTAAAACATGAATATCAACTCTGTGTATCAAAAAGTACTATAGTGACTCTTTTTGTATGCAAAGATACAATATGAACTCTGTTCGTATAACCGTCATTTTAAGAGCTATTGTGATGATACAATATTTTGCCTCATGTTTCCAGGGTCGTCCTATACCTTGTCGAGGTTATAAAATGTGACTACTAAGTGGATCCACTAGTCTATGCTAAAAGCATTAAGAAATCGTCTAAAAAGTATGACCCTTTTCTACCTGTGCTGGCTACATGGCTTATGGGGGTTGTCTGAACTCTCCCCCACATCAATGCTCAATACTACTTCCAAAACATGATATTAGCTCTTATGTTTAAAAACATACTTCTTTATGTGGTTTGAAATAATTGCTCAAACCTTAGCTCAAAGGTTATCTTGGAAATCAAAGTTTTCTCTCTTGCTTAATTGTGAAAACATTTACTCTTGACTGAAAATTAGCTCAAAGGCTCTTTGGAAGTCTCAGTTTCCTTTCTTTTAAAAATGTGAAAACATTTTAGAATCTTTGGGAATACATAGTTCCCATTTACTATTTGAAGAAAATGAACTTCAATCTTTACTTTTTACTCATCGCTTAACTCAAAACTCAAGCCTTTGCAAAGACTTTTGGAAAACTCTATGAACTTCTCTTGACCTGACTCTTAACTTTTCTTGAATTAAATTATGGATTCAAGGTTCATAATCTTATGTTTATAGATGATTTCATGATGTTTAGACCTACCTTCAAGTGTATAAATCAACTAGAAAACTTAGGTACGTTGCTAAGGAACTAATACGGAAAGAAGTGGGAATGTGGATGAACTAGCATCTCAGACGCTCTAAGAGACGCGGGGCGCTAGAGGGTAAAGTTCAGAGGCTAGGTTGAGGCACTCTGGCTGGCGCGGCGTCCCAGAGCCTGAGGCCCTGTTTGGGGGCCTTTGAGAGGCGCGAAGCCCCAGCCCCCTCCCTAGAAAATCTTGAATTTTCTTACACGTTTTTCAACTCTAAACCCTCTAAATTCGATTGGTTTCTTCCCCAAACACTTAGAATAGATTATATCATCAATATATGTAAGATTCTACTCAAATAGCACCTTATTCCATGAATCAAACTCAAGAAATTTCAATAAGAACCCACAAGAACTTAAACGAATTTCATTGATTATTGTTTTACTAACTGCACAATCTTTATGTATTTACACCAAAGTAAATAATAACATTAAGTTATATTCATTAAATAGGACAAGCGTCTTTTGATTTTTTATTTGTTGTTGTTTTTTTTTAAAAAAAAATTATTTGATAAATTGTACGGAGAAAATCTAACGAAAAGAAAAAATCTAACGGAGTTGGAACTTTTATTTTATCTAATTAATAAGGAAATGACAAGTAATAAATAATATTTAAAAACTAAAATAAAGACAATGTTGTTAGTTTCGTCCTTGAACTTGGTGAGGATTATTAGTTTTTTGAATTATTGACAACCTTAAAAACATTCCCTACTTGACTAACTGAATCTTAAAACTAGAGACAGAGCTAAGTGAGGGTTCATAAGTTTGGACGAATCCAGTGACTTTTTCGTAAACTATGTAGTTGTATTAAAAAAAACTAAATAAATACATATGTGTACTAACTTGTGAACTCCCTAACAAAAAATGATTTATGGGTCGGTGGTAAGAAAGAGAGATTAGTAATATTTTTCGTACTTGTATTGTGGATTCAAACTAGGGGTGTGCAACAGTCGGTTCGGTTCAGTTCAGTTTTATGTATTATAGTAACTTTTAGGGCTCGTTTGGTGTGAAAGATTAAAAATAATAGTGATGAGATAAATATTTTTTTATCTTGTTTGATTGTCATATTTGAGATAACTTATCCCACCATTTTATATCATAGTGATGAGATAAGTTATCCCATATACATGGTTGATAAGTTATCTCAGGATAACTAACCCAGGGATAACTTGTTTCCAACCAAAAGTAGTAAATTACTAGTCTTAATGGGTTATCGATTTTACCCAATATTAAAAATCAATACCAAACCGATAACCCAATTATTTATTTTATAAAATTATTAAAAATCGTTAACCCAATAACACTTTTATTGATTTGATTTATTGATCGGTTCGATTTTTGCTCACCGCTAATTCAAACCCCACTATTAACTAGTATTAATAATCGTTTCTGTTTTCTTTTATTATAAAAATATACTCCCTCCGTTTAAAAAAAAATGTCCCTATTTTCTTTTTAGTCTGTTTAAAAAAAATGACCCCCTTCCCTTTTTAACAACACTTTAACTTTAATTTTCCACGTGACATGTTTAAGACCACAAGATTAAAGGATATTTTGGTAAATTTGACATAACTTTAATTTAAAACCACAGAATTAAAAAGTTTTATTTTTTTTCTTAAACTCCGTTTCAAGTTAAACTAGCCTATTATTTTTGAAACGGAGTGAGTATGTTTTGTGATATTTTCCTCTTCTCTCATCCCAAATAAATCGCGGAAGTTGGCGGGAAATAATTCTCCGGGGGTAGTCTTGTTTGCTGTCAATGTCGACGGTTCCAGAAATTAGGTCACTCTTTGTGTCACTAGCATCTGAACTGAAGTCCATAAGTCCGGCGACCAGAAATGAAGCTCCGAATTTGGACCTCGCTATCACAAACCTCAACCGTTCGCTTAACCTCTCCGAAACAGTTCCTAGAGTTAGGGTTTTGGACACTGCTCTTTCTGTTATGTGCTTCACATCATCCCAGGTCATATCTCATCAACAAAAGAAGAAGATGATTATGAGGTTTTTTCCCCCTCATTTTTGAATGTCTAATTTGAGATGTTTCTGCAATTTCGTGATTACCTGTAGGTCTTTAACTGTACAATCGAGTACTTGGTGAAGACGATTGCTACAGTGCTATCTTCTTCAATTGAATGCAAGGTTCTTAGAACTGCTGACGGGGAGGTTCTGCAAATTGGTGAATTGATTTCTGGTCAGGATTGTACCAGAATAGTTGAATCTTGTGCTGATGTTCTGCAGAAACTTGAAAGATTTCAACGTAATTGTCTATTTCAACTATGCATGTTTTAGGTTTCTGGCGATATTTTCTATTTAAAAGCTGCTTACTTTGTGTAGAGAGGATGCTAAATGAAGAAATTTCATGTAGACCTCTAGATGCAGCGGTTGTACGTTTAGAATGGATAGGTTGATCTAAGGTTAAATGGAAGGAAATTGTTGCTAAAGACTTGTAATTTCCTGAATTCATCAAGACTTAGCAAAATATAGGACATAATAGGAGAAAAAGATGTGCGTAGGTGATACCAATTAGTTGTGATTAAGGTCTAGTCATGTTAGTACGTTTACTTAGGTCCTATGGTCTGTAGGGTCTTTCTTTCATGTCAGAAAGTTGGTTTTCAGGTCAGCATAATCTGTAGAAGCATAGAAATACAAAAAGATGTTAACGAGTTTGTAGAATTTCCATATCTGCTTTCCTGTTGATTGTAGTCTTTGCTAATTATAGTTGAACTTATTTATTGAAATGTTTGGCATGTTGTATGTTATTCCAGCAGATCTTTCTCCAATCATTTTGTATGCTGTTGTGAGGGTGGCAGTACTAGCATCACGAGTTCACTATTCACTGAAATTGCCTCCTACGCTTGACGTAAGATCCATTGATGGAAGACACTGTGCTTTGCTGAAACAGGTACTTTGTCAAAAGGAAATTAACATTGAGAGTGGAAAAATTCCGCTAAGGTTGGTTAAAACAGCTTTTCTATTATTCATGGATTTGCTATTTCTGTATCCTCTATTTGGAACCTACTAGGTTGTTGGCCCACCTTAATTTCTTATATTGGATCATATTTTGGAATTCCATGTCATCCAATTACTTCAATTTTTCTCGTAGTTCTGATTAAACATGCTTAATGTTGCACAATGTCTCTTAGAAGTCTCTGCAGACAAAAGACAGCTTGAACTAAAATTAGAAAAAGAACAGTACTCTTGATTGTCCTTTTTTTGTTGTTTCCTGGACTGATATGCATATCAATTTTTTATATAAAAAAAATAGAATAGATTACATTTGGCATTGAGGCGATATAGTTTAATGTTACAAGAGAAATGACAGTGTTGATTTCCTGTCTTAGTGAATGGGAAATGCTATTTACAAATGCTATCTGTGTCCTTCATGATAAATATGCTAATGAGATTGCATAAACTATTGTGTTAATTACATGAATTTTGATCTTGTCAACATGTGCACCCGATTGATATGAGTTGCTTCTCAATTGTTTTGGTGTAAACCATCTAATGAATCACTTTTTCCATAATAGTTTACTTTGCTCGCAGGTTGCTCTCATGGCAACTAGATCACATGCTTCTGAAGTATGATGTATCGCAAATTTTGCAAGAGGTCATTAAGAGACCTTTCCTTTGTTTAGAAATGGAATTTCGTGAGAGGAAAGAGTGGTGTTCAATCGTCATATGTTTGGTACTTTCTCCTGTCATGTTTACTGAGACTAGATCCCTGTTGCATAACTGGTTTCTACTGACGTAAGTCCCCGCACCTGTTTTTCTTTTCTTCTTTCCTGCTGTCAGTAACCAGTAAGGTTTCTGTACTGATAACTCCAGTAATTTCTAAAAGCTTTTTATGCTATATACCTGCATATATATTTTGTACTGCACTATAAATTTTTATCTAATTCATCATTTTCTTCTCAGATTTTTCTATTGAAGGATAACATTATGGCTCTATGTTAATATACTACTTGAAAACTCTAAGAAATTTGAAAGATTGCCCTGTTGTTAGATCTCTTGGGTTCCTCATTCTTGCACTATTGTTTTGCAGGGGTTTGGCTTCTATTCTAGAGCTTCATGTTAAGCTGGTCTCCCTAGTGCTAGATATTATTTCCAGACCAATGTGGTGGGGCATATCAATGGACGTTGGATCAAAACTTCCATTTTCTTATTCTTACTTTCCATGCAAGAAGCAGATTTTGAGGATTTTGACTGGACCTTTGTCCTTGGAATCTTTGGAGTTTCTAGTTGATGAAGTTTCCAAGCCAGTTGAAGCATTTTCAAATAAAGCTGTGAACATTGCCAAAGTAAATCAGAGTTCTATTTGGTAAGTTTTTGTTTCATGACGTTTCACACAAGTAGTTTGCACTGTCTGAGTTTATGGCTAATATGGTAGTCTCTCTGCTATTTATTTCAGGGCAATTACATTAACTTTCCCTTCTTGGTTCATTTTCGCTTCTATTTTACTCTTCTCGGAAAAGAGTTTGAGGGACAAGTACAGCTCAGCATGCATATATGGAGAAGGTAATCTTAACAATTCACAGGACGTTAATGCTCCTTTGCTTGCTACTGCTGCAAAGTTCATAGCATGGAGTTTGAACCCTACTGGTGGATCCTACTTGGAACTTTTAGTTGATAATCTGACCAAATTTTCCAATTTATGGACTATTAAGAAGTTTGGCTCTGATGAAGGCAATGAGACAACTCTTTGTTGTAACAAGGAAGTCAGGGGATCTCTGTCCTTTAAGAAGGAAATGGTGAATATCCTGTATTCCAATTGCCAAGCACTTGCTTTCTGGATTAAAGAATTTCAGGACATGTACAATGGGCACTCAAACAAAGTAAATGAAAGCTTTGCTCCAGATAAAGAACGAACACCAGGTGTTAGTGTACAAAAGAACATGTTGTTTAGGAGGATACCAATAGGCATCTTGTTCGGATGCTTGAATCATATAAGTGATGCTGAATGTGAACTGCTTTTGCATTATGTTGCAACTGGTACCCTCATGCAATTAACTGGAGGACAACCTGGAATGAAGGATAAGAAATCTAACGATGAACGGCAAAAAGGTTTGATTGCATGGGCTGAGACATACACAGGAAAAGAGGCTACAGCAGGAGCTCGTATTGTCTTTGACATAACTGATGTAAGTGAAAGTATATCAGCTTCAATGTTTGAAACTGAGGAATGTGGACTCAATTTTGTGTGTGACGTGAAACTAAAGGTTGGGAGATATCTAGTCAAGTGTGTGAAAAGGCTACTCCAACTCACACTAGAGAAAAACAGCATACAGCTGAACATGAAGGATCTATATGACAGAATGATCAGGTGGAGAAATCAAGGGCGCGATGTTTTTCAAAATTATAGAGAATTGGATAATATAATAGATACCTGTGCTTCAGCAGCCTTTTGAAGACCCTGTACAACAGCAATCGAATGTGCAAAACTGAAAAGGCATGGGCCTTAGGAAATTGTTTTGGTGGCATGGTTCTGCTTTGTAAAAGTATTATCCTCAAGTAAGCAATCTTTTTTTTTTCTCAAAGTTATGTTGATAGTCCTACATTGTATATAGGTCTTCTGTGCTGGTGTCCATTTTTTACTGACATAATGCAAGTTTGTCTACCCATGAAATTCTTATATATCTTACTATTGACAGTTCTTTCTCTGAATGCCATCACATGTCATCTTTTTGTATTGTCCATAACTGGAGTTTCGAGCTGTCCTATATCTCCTGATCAGAGGGGTACTTAGAATTTGAACGTAACGGGGGCACCCTTATCTTTATTGTGACTAGCAATAAAGTTCGGAAGGAATATCCTTAAAAAACTTATGATTGATAGCAAAGTTCCAATTTTTTTTTTCCATTTGTTAAAGGTTAACGGGGAGACTAAAGATAGGTTTTGAAATTTCGGGCTTTTGGTGGTAGGGATTTAATCAAAAAGTACGGTGGAAGTGGAGACTAAAGAATATTTAAAAAGAGTAACAGAACAAATAAAACCATGTGAGCTTATAATTTGTAAAGAAGACTTAATAATTATGATAGAGATGTGCAAAAGAAAAAAGGTTTAGAAATTAGAATGAGGAAAGAAAGGCTAACAGGGAGACTAAAGAATAAGTTTTGAATTTGGAGCTTCTGGGGAGGAGGGATTTAATCAAAATGTAGGGCGAGAGTGAGGACTATAGAGGAAAACATAAGCGAAAAAAAATAAATAAAACTATGTGGGGGCGTTCCACTAAAAAATATAGCAAGTGGTGTAATTGAGATATGATCTTGGGGCACGCACTCGTGAAGAGAGCTCAAGGGGCATTTCAACCAGCTGTCCCAAAAACAGATATGTATGGGTGTTGATTTGTAAACATCTAAGTGTGATTAGATATGATTTTGTAGGATTTAAATTGCCCTAACAAAATCATATTTGATATGCTATTGAATAGGTTAGGATATTAGAATCATTCCTTGATTCTCAAATCTCGCATAATCAAGGTATCTGATTGCTAGTTATTCCCTCCGTCCCATTTTATGTGGCAATATTTGACCGGACACGGAGTTTAGGAAATAATGAAGACTTTGAAATGTTTACCAAATTGTCCTTCAAAAAAGTAAACTCACTTTTCTCTCTCTTCATAAATGTTTTAGGTACTATCTTTAAAATTAAGTGGGACCAACAAGGGTAAAAAATGAATTGTAGTTTTAAATACTTACCATATAAGGAAATGTGACATTCTTTTTGGGAGTGACCAAAAAGGAAATGGTGCCACATAAAATGGGACGGAGGGAGTAGTTTATTTTTCTACACTATTGATTTGCATCTGTATGGATGAATAAAATTGTACAATTTTGATACCAAAATTTACATGGTATTAGAGCAAGGTTACTCTTGTGACTAAAACAACATTGACTAGGCTACGTCACCCAGCGACATGAACAGAAACTGAGAGTTCTATTAACAAAATTCTGACAGAGACAACAATGAAGCCGCGGTGTGATTTTTGCAAAAATTACGGGCACACTCGTAAGACGAACAGAAACTGAGAGTTCTATTAACAAAATTCTGACAGAGACAACAATGAAGCCGTGGTGTGATTTTTGCAAAAATTACGGGCACACTCGTAAGACTTTCTGGAATATCCATAGAAAACCGCCAGCTGGAACAAAAAGATTACAGACAACCATGGCCAGGCTTTTCAGTGTACCAACAAAGAACTAGGGAGTCGATCTTCTCTAGGAATGTGACCTTCACTAAGGAACAAGTAGAGCTACTGCACAAATTTCTCCAAGTTCTCCCACCTCAACTCCAAACTAGTAAATCTGATCCTTCTCCTCCGACTTGTTCTTTTTCCCAAACAGGTAATGTACCATCCATTTTTGTGCGTATAGATTCAACTGGTATAAGTCCTTGGATCATAGATTCAGGGGCTAGTAATCACATGACATGGAATTTCCATTTTTTCTTAACTTACACTCTAGCAGGAAATAGAAAAATCAAAGTTGTTGATGGTTCCTTCTCAGCAATTGCTGGAAAAAGGATAGGCAAACTAACCCCTCTTTTGACCCTTTTTGACGTCCTTCATGTTCCGAAATTGTCTCATAATCTTTTGTCTATCGACAAATGGACTCAAAACCTTTAATTGTCGTTCTATCTTTTACTCTATTTCATGCGTATTTTAGGTCAAGGTCTCGAGGAGAACGATTGACAATGCTATAGAGAGTTTGAATGTCTCTATTTTGTTGAAATTGGGGACAGTTTAGTGAATTTTAGTTCAGCTTGTTTGAACTCTATTCAAGTTGATAAAAAGTCATGTTATGACACTATAGACTTGGTCATTCTATTTTTCATTATTTGAAACACTTGTCACCTTAGTTGTTTATGAATAAAAGTACATCCTCTTTTCGTGTGAATTTTATGAAATGGCTAAAAACAAACATTCATCTTTTTCCTCCCAAAAATACCATGCCACAAAACCCATTAAGTTAATCCATAGCGATGTTTGGATTTTGGTATAGTGTATTTGTTCATGTTCATGATCACAATAGGAGTCAACTTGATCTACGTGATAAAAATTGTGTTTTTGTTGGCTATGCCCCTAGTCAAAAGGGATACAAGTGTTATGCCCCATTACTAGGAAGGTTATTGTCACAATGGATTTCACCTTTTTGAATCTTAATTATTTTTTGGAACTCATCTTCAGGGGAGAAACTAGTGAAGATTCAATGGATAGTAAGGATTCTCGCAACCTCACATGTGAGAAACAAAAGGATTTAGGTTCTATTATGATAGATACGGGAGATGGTACTTTTGGTAATAACAACCTTGATAAGGTAAGAGATCCCAACTTACATAATGAAAACAAGGAAATTGAGACAATAGAACCTTTTCACGATACAATTAATGACAAGGATAGGGAACAAACAAAGGAGTTACAAGTTTACATGAGAAGAAACCAGAATCAAGAAAAAGAGAATAAGGTCGCTCATTAGAACCAAAAGTCCACTCCGCAAGATCTTACTAATATACAAGGTAATTCTCCGGAACCTAATTCTGATTTGCCCCTTGTTATTTTAGACATTGATCTTCCAATTGCTAAACGTAAAGCGGTAAGAAAAATCACAAACCATCCATGGCAAATTTTGTGTCATATAGAAACTTGTCTCCTTCCTATATAGCTTTTCTTTATCAATTTTTCGGAATGGAGATACCCAAAAATGTGTTGGGATGCTTTGAATGTTCCCAAATGGAAAGAGGCAATTCTAGTGGAGATGAATGCTCTAAAGAGAAATGAAACCTGGGAAATGGTGGAACTACCACTTGGAAAGAAAATAGTGGGCTAGAAATGGGTGTTTACCATCAAATTTAAATTAGATGGGTCCTTGGAGAGGTATAAAGCTTGTTTGGTAGCAAAAGGGTTCACTCAGACCTATGAGATTGACTATTTTCGCTCCAGTTACCAAGTTGAATCAAACCAAGGTTCTTCTGACCATTGTTGCCTATCTTGATTGGCCCCTTCAACAACTAAACGTGAAAAATGCATTCTTTAACGAAAAATTTGAAGAAGTCTACATGGGTCCTCCTCTGAGTTTTGAAGAAAGCTATGAAACTAGATTGTGCCAGCTAAAGAAATCTCTCTACAAATCTCTCTACAGGCTCAAACAATTCACTAGAGCTTGGTTTGAGAGGTTTACTCAGTATGTAAAAAGACAAGGATACACTTAAGGGCAAGTAGATCATACCTTGTTCATTCAACACTCTCTTGAAGGAAAGAACTCTATCTTGATAGTGTATGTTGATGATATCTTACTTGTAGGAGATGACTTGCTCGAAACTTTAAAGAAACAATTAGCCTCAAAATTCGAGATCAAAGATTTATGTACTAGATTTTATAAAAGAGAGGCATGAGTGGTTGTCGTCCAGTTGAAACACCTACTGATCTGAATATAAAATTCGGAAACGAAGAAGGAAATTCAATTGACCAAAGTCAATATAAGAGACTAGTGGGAAAGTTGATCTACTTACCACACACTCAACCTGATATAGCTTTTGCTATAAGCTTAGTGAGTTAATTTATGCACTCTCCGAAGGAAGAAAACCAAGAAGTGGTCTACATGATCAGAAAAGTTCACTAGGGAAAGGATTGCCTTTCAGAAAAGGTCAAGATAGAGGCATTAAAAGCTTTACAAATGTAGATGTAGATTGGGCAGGTTCTACTATTGATAGGAGGTCTACATCAAGATATTGTACTTTTATCTAGGGAAATCTCATGACTTGGAGTAAAAATCAGAATGTTGTAGCCTGTAGCAGTGCTGAAGTCGAATACCGATCTATGGCCCATGGAGAAATCTTGTAAGCAAGTTAGGTATGAAAGATATTTACATGCCAACTTGAGGGGGAGTGTTGATCTGTAAATATCTAAGTGATTAGATATGATTTTGTAGGATTTAAATTGATCTAACAAAATCATATTTGATATGCTATTGAATAGGTTAGGATATTAGAATATTCTCAAATCTCTATCTGATTGCTAGCTAGTTTATTTTTCTGTACTATAAATTTGTATCTCTATGGATGAATAAATTGTACAATTTTGGTACCAAAACTTACATTGGGGTTTTCTTTTAAATCTATGATAGTTATGCAAGGTATATACACATATATAAAAAAAAAAAAAAATCTGAGATTAATGGGTGCAGGTGGACCACCTCCTAATAGGATAGTTCCGCCTCTGCTTTGGGGAGTAAATATTTTTTTAAGATTTAAGAAACCCGCCTCTTCCAAGAAAACAATAAATGTTGACCAACTTGAGACATAAATGATCTTTACGATATGAAATTGATATTGGCATCCATCTTAATGAATCAAGTGAACGTGTAGAAGGACTTAAATAATAAGGCGAACACAAAAGGATGCAAAGCTATAGAAATAAGCTAACCTATTGACACAGTTGTGGACTATAAAGCTATTACAAAGAAAAGTGGAAGTTGGTTCCCTTACAACTCGTGTCATTTCACAAGAAGCTTTACTCCTCTCCCGACCTGGTTTTCAGCCATTCGGTGGAAGGGTGGCCAGTGACCCACAAATTGGTTGTGAACATATATATACATGAAACTTATTTGTATGGACACTAAAAGTCATAGTAACATATGGTATACAAGATGCTGTACAACTTCTTCAATCGATAAATGGACAGCTTTTGTGGAACTTATGAAATTAAAGCTTGCGGAGAAGCAAGGATAATTACAAAGCTATGCCCTCTGTAATCCGAGTACCTGTACTGAAATCAGACGTTGCTCCACTAGTTTCCTATAAAAATCTTTGCCACTTTCAGCTGCACATAGCTTCCACAGCTAGTTTCTTAGAGGTATTTGGACATGGGTCTCCTCCAAAGACCTCAGGCACTACATTTAGTGAACAAGATTGCTGTCCAATGCAGTTCTGCAATATCCCATATTAAATTTCAGAGGAAGTACAAATGAACGGGTTAATGACACTTTCAGATTAGCCAATGATGATAAATGAATGAGATCAATACAATGTTAAAATTTCATGCTTTTTAGAAACAAACTAAAATACAGAAGTTTGAATGACCATCAGAAAATAGCTGTCATCAGTCTGCAGGAAAACCTTTAATAAATGAAGTCTAAATACTTGTAAGTTTTAATGCGAATAGGAATGGACAATACCTTTTCAAATGCATCATTGGACTTATTAGCATGGCAGCTACCTTCGTAATAGTTTCCACAAGTTCCATGTGGTAATCCGTAACTTGCGAACTGTATGTCTGAGATTTTCAGCTCATCTGGGCACCGTAAATGAGCTTTTAGTTGCAAACTGTTAGATTTCCCTGGAGTTGCCATCTGCCAACTTTTAAGACTTGGTTGGCCTTCAACAATATCAGCACAAACTCTGGTTGTTGATCTTCTAACCAAAGAAATTCCTTCTGGCTCACCTCCCCATTCTTCAAACATTAGTACATTACCAACAGATTCCCTCTTGGTTTCAGCCATGATCGCGGGACATGATACCTGAAATTAATAGTTTCATAATGATAGTTGTATTTTCTTTCAAACAAGAAGCTAAAGTTATATTATCATATTTTCATCAAAAGATATAGTATCATATTTCTTCAAGCTTCTTGTGTTTCTCTTTTCTTCCCCTTAGCACCTTGTTTGAAATACGCTTGTGTTAGGAATTACTCGGTAGATTTGACTTTTATGCAGTATATCTTAAGGAAGAAGAGACACAAAATGTCTGTCATCTCTTTCTGGTTTTGACTTTTGCTCTTACTGGGTGAGATTGTCATGTGAAACTTACCCCCAAAATTTGGACTACTACATGAAATACAAAAGAGAAAATTGCCATAAAGGCTGGACTTTAGGAAATCCCTTAGACCCTTACCATCTTTGAGAAGGCTGCTTGCAGTTGGTCTGACACTTTGTCTCACTGTAGAGTCCTGCATAATTGCATTCACCACAATCGCCACTTGCTATGTATCCAGGCCAGTGGCGACCTACGCCTTCGCCATTTATCCATATTTGACCTTTTCCCATACTTCCCATGTCCAAAGCTAGTGGGTCATTTCCTTCAGGTGCATCAAATGTAGCCTGGAAAAGGTATTAGTGCTACAACATGATTTTGAGGATCATAAAACTGATAAAAACATGTAGAAGTCTTTTTTTGTTATGTTACCAGGACCCTGTATTACAGGATGTGTGCGCCAGTAATAATCTTACCTTGTACCAAGTCAGGGGCTTCTTTTGAGCCAGCAACAAATCCTTGATCCATTTAACAGAGGAACTCCCACTTAAAGTGTGAAGACTTAACATTTCACCTTTCATACCAACCTGCAAAAATAGAAAATCACCAGGTTTAATTGATATTAAGAGACAAAAATGTTGTCCTCATGGTTGCATTTTTTATTTTGTTTTAAAAATATCCCAGGAAATAATCCTGGAAGTGTTGTATACCAATTATGAAACACAAACGTTGGGGGGGGGGGGGGTCAAAACCTAACCCCTGGCATACATACAGTAATAGCAAGCTATCTAGGCAAAACAAGAAAGCTAAACATAAATGTTACACTTCCCTAGAGCTATACATATGAATGTACATCTAACTAACAAAAGTTGGCTGTCATATTTTACCCTGACAGTAGGCATGGTTGCAATTAATCTTCAAGGGGAACCGGAAGTAGGAAAGAGGATAAAACATAGAATAGAATTAATAGATGCATATGTCCTTTAGCTTTGTTTCTCTCCCCAAACATTACATATGCAAAGCTTCTTGTTATCTTCTTAAATCAGGCTTGGGAATCTAGACTGACCCCTTAGTAAACTAGAGTAATAGAAGTAGTTAGCAAACCTTGTATGCCCATCTTTGTTTTGTCAAATCTCTTGTACCCTCATTGAGACCACTTAATGTGACTGGACCAAGAACTCCGGCGTTCCACGTCTCAAAATGCAATCCAACATTCTGGATTGGACTTAAATCACATAAGAAGTAGAATTACAATGGCTAATTCTAGAGAACAGAGAAACAGGATGTAGAAAACTCACTGGGAGACCAACAGCAACACTGAGCATAGAAATCTTATTTATACCAGCTCTTAGTTTCACATTGCCAGTATATGTCAACTTTGGGTTCTCCGATCCTCCATAAACGGCTCCTACCACATGGCAAAATATAAAAACCAAATGGTGATAAGAATAGACGTAATAGATGCATTTATCAACAACACCATTCTGCCAGGTTGTCCAATAGGCTGCAGGTCCAAGTACCTGATAGTTGGCCATTGATGAAGACGTGCAAGGCGTGACCAGCAGACATAACAGTTAGAAGAGGTTCCTTTTCATTCTTTAGAAATCCTTCATCAGATGCTATACTTACACTGGAGGAAGCACACAGAATGATTATCGTCGATATCCAAGTAGCAAGTGAAATTGGAACATGATTTAAGAAAGGTAAAGATATAAAAATACTTACTCTGTCATGTACCATAAATAGTCTGAGGAATCTCTAGTAACATTTATCTGCTCCCATAGTCCACCGGTTGGAAGTGTATCACTATCATCAGCAGAGGGAGTTTCTTCCGTGTATGACTCCCAAGATAATCCACCACCAATAGGTGTCATCTTCATCTGAGAGCTTTGGGAGCTAATCTGCAGCAATTCACAGAGGATGTTAAACCTTTTGGTTCAGAATTTTTCAAATACGTTTATTGTGACTGCTTTTTTGAATTTATATTAATCTGTCCCTGGATGATATGATGTTTTTCTAGGTTGGAAACCTAATATCTGCAATACTTAAAAAGTGGTTTTTTTTGAAGGTTGAAAGAGGGATCCTGTTTCATTACCCTAGCAGTGTTGTAGACAGCAGTTCTGCAATCAGGAAGAATGCTGATGGACCATGGAGGCAGGTCATATTGCATATTCTGAAAAGTGACTTTAACTGAAAAAATTGGGTCATAGTTGGACAAAAATGCAGCACAAACGCCAGATTCCGAGCTATACACGTGAGCCTGTGTTCAATGTCAACAGGTAAATCAGTTTTTAAAGAAATCAAGATGTTGAATTCATCTAGAAAATTAGAATTGTCTACATCAGTAACCTCTTGATTTTTTCCGAGCCAAGTGGCTTTTGCATAGGATGAAACCAAGGCTGGTTCAGAGAGCTTTATAGCTTTATGCAAGTCTCTCAAGTGCCCATATTTTGGTTCATTCAGCAGCCCTGATACACCATAGAGCTAGTCAAGCATGTAACAGTTTCTGCTTGCTAGAAAAACAATTAATGCCTTATCTTTTGAGAGTACATAATTCTTTTACTTGTTTAGTTGTGTTTCTGTTTCATACCATATTCATCCAATGGAGCATCATAATCATAACTAGTGGCAATGAAACGGCCTGCAGTTGTCCGGCCAAAATTTGTTCCCCCGTGATACTGTAGCCAAGACGATATAAATATATGAAAAAAGATATAGAAGTTGTTATCGGTTATAAACACCTCTTAACTAACCATGTAATAGTTGAAGAGTGAACCATTATTCTGTATAAACCTTGCAACTGCAAATGCCACATCTTCAGCAGGTCGCCGAGGAACTGGACCACCAAATTTGGTATACCTGAGCATAGTAAGACAGAAAGATTGATAGAGTTTCAACTGAACTGAAGCAGTTCCACTCATATAGTTGAATTTGTCGAATTTACCAGGCAGTCCAGACTTCTGTCCACATTTTAGGTTTGTAGGGTTTGTTAGGTTTAAAATTTTCACAGTAGAAACCATTGCAAGTATCTATCTGTAGCAAGGAAAAGAAAAAAATATTGAAAAAAGGCCAATTGGGCCAAAATACTGTCAAGAAATATAGATGATTAAGAGAAGAGTGAAAATAGCTTACAACAGGATCAGGGGCATCTTGTTGCTTACACATGATCCATGGAACTCCAGTGTCTAGACCTACAGCCATTTCAGCAGCCCATTTTGCATATGGTTTACCAGGAGCACCAATTTCCCAGTCTACTGGTCCATACTCATTTTCTATCTGTTGCCACATTTCATTAAGTACCAAACTTGCTTTTTAAACATGATTTTCAAGTTGGGCATGGGCACAGAAAAATTAGGAAAAACAACAACCATGTATTGAAATAACAATAATAACTACACCTCAGTCAGTCCCAATTAAGTAGTGGCAAATCGGAAAAACAAAAACCATGGATTGAAATAGGCACAGTAAAGACAAGCAAGCTATAAACCACATTTTCAAACCTGTGCCATAATAATTGGTCCTCCTTGAGGTTCAAACAAATTCTCTGACTTCATCATGTTGACAATTTTCTCAACAAATCCTTGCATAGCAATCTTCATCATAGTCAAACCAGTAAACAGAAACAGAAACAAATCCAGTTAGAATTTTGATACAAACCTTAAAAGGCTGATTATCTGCTCTAAATTCCATTCCTGGCACATATTTTAACCAAACAGGAAAACCCCTGCACCAAAAAACAAGATTATAAAAATTCAACTCGAAAGATTATATTATTGAGTAGATTATTACCCAAAATTCCATTCCGCACATATGTAAGGGCCAATGCGGAGATTGAGATAGAGTCCAGCTTCTTGTACTAGTTTGATGAATTTAACCAGATCATACCTTCCCTCAAAATTAAACTGAAAAAGGGAATAAAGCAAAAAAGAAAGAGTTAGAAAATAAAATGTAAAGTTAAAGATTTGGCCTAAAATTATCCCTCAATAGGTTCATTTTGATCCTTTAAATATAACGACATCGTCTACGCTCTTTAAAGAAGGATAATTTTAAAAGAGATGAAAACATTTACTTTTCCTGGTGAAGGCTCATGCACATTCCAGAACACGTAAGTCCCAATAACATCTAAGCCTCCATCTTTAGCCTTTTGTATAAGATCAGGCCACATCTGCAATGACCATTTCAGTGTAAAAGATTTTTTGAGACATGAAAAAAGTAGTAATAATGCACAAGCAAAAATTCATGACAACTACTCTATATTTTAGAACATATTTTTATAGACCAAACAAACCAAAAATTAGACATATTTATTGGTCAAGAATGAAAATATAGAAAATGATACTAATTCTCCCTTTGTTTCAATATGTTCATCTTGATTCAGAGTGGGAGAATCAAACTAACTAAATTTCGTTAGTGAATTCAAACACACAAGCTTCATATTTTTGGAAATAAAATTCAACATATTTAGAAATTACATAAAAAGTATCATACGTCAATATAGTTAACTATTCAAAATATTTCTAAAAAAATTATTATTAAAAAGATATATTAGTATCATACCTCGGGAGTGCTTCTTGGATAGTGAATAGAACCAGAAATGAGAATTCTTCTCTTCCCATTGATTACTATGGCTCTATCATCATACGTGACACTACCTCTCACTGAGGAAGAAACCAATGAAAAAAATAATACAAAGAGCAATAGTGACACATTTATTCTCATCATTTTACACACACACACAAAATAAAGAGGAAGAAAGATTATTCTGAGATTTATAGAAACAATGTACTATAGTATATATATTTTATATTTATATATATATGTAGGTTTTAAAGGCACTTTTTGTTTTTTTAGGAAAATGAGGAACGGAAGCTTTGGTTATCCAAATGAAGTATCTTAAAGATATGTTTTGTTTTTATTTTTTGGTAATTTTATGATTTAAGTAAACGCTGTTTTGGAATATAATGAACATATCCCATTTTTTATTATTTTAATTTATTATAATAGAAGTGGTAATGTTGCTCTTGAATTTCTTTATATAGGCATGCATGTTTATCTCACAAAGGAAAAGAAATTTGTAGTTCTTATTATACAAAAAAAAAAATGTGAGAAAAATATTTGATGTTGCTAAGTCTAAATTAGACATGAAAGACTTCCAAAGGGGAGTGATATTTTAATTGAAATTGAAATGTTTGGGGATTAAAGTTGATATATTTTGTTTTAGAAAAAATTCTTTTGGCCAGAAAGGTAAAATAAATATGTTATTTTACTATTTTGAATATTTTTATTCTTTTAATTTTCATACTTTTTAATTAAAAATAAAAAAAATTAATTTATTTTTAAATAAAAAATATATTATAGATTTTTTAAATTTCCAATCAAATTGTAGTAAAATTTTCTGGTAACCCTTGTTTTAATTCAACATTCAACAAGAGGTAGTTAGTTGGACCACCCTTTTTTGATGTCCTCAAAACATTGGTAAGCTCGTTTTGAAAGATGCTTTAATTCCATTAAATTACTCATAAAGTTCTACGACTCTAATTGGGTTCTCCCCAACAAATTAATGTCATGCCATATCATTGTTTTAAAAGGTATTTATTACGATTTCTACCAATAAATTAAAATAAATCACTAATGGTATAAAAAAAGTTATTTGAAAAAGGATAATGCTAAATTACCAGAAAATTTACTAGCCATTTTAAAAATAAAATCATGATTCATTATCGATCTCTAGATTTACTAGTCCTTTCCATCCTCAACTAATATTTGCATTGATTATTACTTATATATGTCAAAGTATGAGACAAATAAAAAGTGTAAAAGAAATGATAAAAAATAATAAAATTGCTGTAGGATCACAGTTTTACAAAATCTCTATCATATTTAGACATGACTATCTAAAAAACTTTTTATGATAATCATTTTCTATAACAGTTATTTTCTTTATTTATATATTTTATGAAAAATCACTACCAACATGCAAACATGATAATATAAAATATAAATGTCATTATTTCAACAATAGAAAATATGATTTTTGACAAAAATATTTACTTTAAAAAATCAAATTTGATGTTCTTACGATTTTACACTGCATCTCATGCACCACAAATTATAGGGCACTACACCTTTTATTTGTTTTCCTAAACATTTTTAATATGCCCCATCCTAAAATCCACCCCGAAACTTTTCCCCAAAAATGTCTTTAAACACTGTCGTATATCCATGATTTTTCTGTTTGCTTTTGTGGGGGAGTTATGATCCCATAGAGTAATCGCAAGAGTATAAAATGATGAAAAAAATCACAATTATTGTGATTTTATTTATAGTGATGCAAGCTACTACTATGATAAAAATTTCATGTACGTAAAAAGATGAAAAATGAAAGAAAAGGATAAAGAGACTTAACAATTACTCCTTACGTCCATAATTGTTTGTCAGAGTAAAGTCATGCACTTTGTCAAGGAAAAATTTAATACAAGATGTAATTTGATTAATACCTACTATAGTAAGAATATTCAAAAATTTGCATAATTTTTCAATTGAACAAAAGGGAGTAATTATTAATAGAAGAATTGGAAAAAAATAACTAATTATTTCTTAATTGTTTAAATTGACAATTAATCTTGATTATCTATTTTTAATATAACTGTCAAATATTTATAAACGGAAAAAGTAAATATGATATTGCGTCACCCAACTTTTATTTCCCTGTTGCTTGCTTTTTATGTTGATTACAATAATAGAAACAAAAAGCAGTTTCAACCACAAGGGTTGATATTTGTGAATGCAAGACGTACAAGAAAAATAAACAAAACTTTTGAAGCCAAAGTAACTATATCAATTATCATGTATACGGAAATGGAAAAAGATAAAAAGAGAAATATTTAAATATAGATGTGTATCATAAAAGTCACTTTTTTTTTCATTACATAAAAATAACTTAATTATATTTATAATATCGACTTAAAAATTACCTTTCTTTGGATGAAAATTAGGGGTGTACAAAATCGAATAAAAAATCGAATCAAATCGCAAATCAAATCAACCCGAAAAAATTCGACTAGTGATTTGGTTTGGTATTGGAAAAAAAATCCGACTATATTTGGGTTGAGTTAGTTTGACTAAAAATAACCCAACCCGAGACCAAACCAACCCGATATTATATATGTTATTTTAAAATTTATTTTACACATAAAAATATATACTTTAATGTAAATTTAAAATATTTCTTATATTATTTCATAGTTTTATCTTTTAATATATTATTTCAAGTTTAAAACTTAGAATTCGAAATGGTCCAATAAAGATTATAGTTCATAGATATTATAATTACAATAAAACTTAAATCAAAATCAAATTAATACTAATGCAAAAAGAAAATCAATTCAACACTAAGAATGACAATAATATTGAATATTTGTTCTTTAGTTTTACATTGGTTTAGATAATTAAAATATATAATCTAATTTTATTTTTCCTTAAATATTTAGTAATATAACTAATACTTATTAAACTTATTTTAGCATGATTTAGTACTTTTAAATTACGATCATTTTTATTATGATTTTACAATATTTATTGTCACGACCCGAGAGTATACCCTAGAAGAAATGGTTGTAAAGACTCGCAAAATAATAGGTTGAACTAAAGTCTAACGTATGAACCTTATAAGTTTATGTATAAATTAGAGATATAAAAAGGTTCAAAAATTTGGCTAAGTATAAGTTCAAGGGAGGGTTCAAGGCTAGTGAACCACTTCAAGGACCTTAAATGCTTTCTTAAACATTTCCTTAGATTTTTTGGCTAAGTCCATATGTGGAAGGGCGTTTTCGTTAATATAATTTTTAAGTTAAATTAGAAAGTGGGTATATTTTATATTATTTCTAAATAACTATATAAGGGATTTTATATTAAAATATCCCCAAAATAAATCACTTTTCCAAAGACCCACTTCAAATAAAAAAGTTCATCTTCCTCCAATACTTCTCTCTCTAAACTCAAGGAAGAAGAAGAAGCCATGGAAGCTTGGATTTGGGGATTTCAAAAGAGTTTCATCATCAATTTTCTTCAAGGTTTCTTAATATAGGTATGATGATCCTTCATCCTTGATCAATCTTTCTTTCAAGGAGTCCAATCAAAAAGAATTTCAAAGTCTTTCAAAGATCAAAACCCTATTTTCTAATCTAAGCATGATTCAATGCTAAAACGTTTTCAAAACATTTACATTGATGAATTAATGTTTAATTGATGATTATAAGTTTATTTTACATTGAATTCCTTCAAGAATCCATGATTTTCCCTAAACTCTTTTATTTTGGAAATTGATTGGAAATTGGTTAATTATGAAAGTATAATGAATAATAATTGTTTATATGAAGTCAGTTTATGAAGTCATGACATTAGTTATATCTTATTGAGGTAAATTATTGATGTATTGATGAGATGAGGATCATGACCTAAAAAGAAAAGTTATGAATGAGTTTATGTTGAATTGCTTATGTGGATGATGGAGGATGCCAATTGTCTTACCTCTTGTAGTATCTTGAATCTATGGGTTGAGATTGATCCTTAATGATATAGAATTGTGATAGATTGATCCACTTATGGTGGAGGTGTTTAGTTATTGAATATGAATGGATTGATCCACTTATGATGTGCTTACATTATGATTTATGTTGAATTGTATGTAGTGCTATTGTGGAAGGGTTATACCCACATGACTTGCAATATGATTATATGAGTATACACATGTAATGAATGAATGAACTAATTGAATTACGATTATGTACATGTCTAGTATAATGAATATGAATGTGTTGAGTTGCATGGTCTACAAATCCTTGAATGCAATATCTGAAGATTATGCATGATTATGATAGTATGTACAAGCTTATGAACACTTTGAGAGGGAAGTGTCTATTATGATAATGTTGTCGTTGTTTTACAATAGTAGGGACAATTAAACACACACTCCATGCATAAATATGATTATGGTGTATCTATGTTGTCGATTGAAAGTATAGTTCTTATATGCACCTTTACACATTATGAAATATGAAATTTACATGTCTATGATGATCCTATTGTGTTGATTGAAAGATAGTTCTCATGAAAACACTATGAATGTATGTAAAAAGATTTCTCACATGTATATTAGGATTCTATAGGTGAAAGGTAGTTCTCACCTTATTGAATCAATGAGCTATGTTATGAATTGTATTGAATGAAAGCTAAAGTATTCTTTCACACATATAGATATAATCTAAATACTATTAATGTATAAGTTTGAGAATAATGCTTAGCACCAAGTGAATATGACAAATGAGGTAGACACTCTCCCGCTAGTTAGGCCGGGTCTTCTACATATGCTCTCATGAGATGGAAACTCTCCCGCTAGTAATTAGGTCGGATTTCTAGAAGCAATCTCCATATCCCATAACTATGTGCCCGCATAGGTATTAGCTAGTGGATCCACATCCACATTAAAGCTAAACATGTTAGTTCTACCTTAGGCAAGTAGGACGCCTTTTTTAGGTGTGGGGTCATATGACACCAGATTTCATGTAGCTTACATGGTCTATGTCGGTTAAGGCTATATTCCCTCTAATGAACAAGAATATGAATTATGTATACGAAAGTGAGTTGTATGCTATGGTTCCTCAAAGGGTTTACTTAGTATGAGTGGTAGTATGTGATGTCATTCATACATTGCACAAGTGGACTTTGAGAGTAGTCATGGTGTGTTCCTCTTATGTTTATGTACTATGAATATGCATTATGTTCATGTACTATAAATAAGCATTATGTTATGTGTTGTGAATATTATGTATGTTTATGTATTATGAATATGCATTATGTTATGTGTTGTGAATATTAAGTATGTGTATTTGCTATTAATATGAAGTATGTTTATGAATTATGAATATGAACATGATTATGAAATGGATGGCCTAAAACTTTCGATGCTAATTGAGGTGAAGAATTGACTTGCCTACTGGCCGAAAAACTCTTGTATTAAATTATGGGTCAAAATCCAACACAATTTAATTTTTACCAAGCATAATTATTTCATTTGCAAACTATTTTAGTACCTGATAAAATTATTTTTTCTTTATTATGTCTATATACAACATATCAAATTGAAAAAAAAAAGTTTTTTAAAAAATATTGATAAGATTTTTCATGAGTCAATTCGAAATACATCTCAACCCAATTTTCAATAAGCTGAAATAATGAATAGGTGTGTAATGATTCAGTTGGTCATTTTTGAAAATTTTCACAAAATTACCATTTATCTCTCCAATATTGACCCTGATTCATTTTTGAATGAGTTTTGAAATTAGTTTCGAGTTTTGAGTTAAAAATTGTGAATTATGGAGTTTTGAAAATTTGAAAGACAAATTGTTAAAAAGTGGGTTCCGGTGTCTTTTGAAGTTTCGAGTATCGGAATGAAATTCTGTCAATCCATCAGTTTTGAAATGTGAAAATTAGACTAAGAGACTTGTTGATTTCAAATTCAAAGTCTTTTTGAGGATTTGAGGTCCTAAATTGGAAAATTGTAGAATTTTAACATTTGAATTGACTTTAGTCAATATTCGAGGTTCAGATGTTTGGATTGGATTTGCGACAGTTCCTTTGGATTTGGGGGACGATTTTAGGCCTAGAGGAGTCTTGGTTGAATATTTAGAGTTCCCGATCTTAATTTAGACTTTTAGGTGTTATAATTAGTTTCTCGTGACTTACATAGGACTCAGGTCAAGGAGATCACATGTTCTTGTTTCAATAGTTCCATTATATTCGAAACACTGAGTATAGTCAATTTGCATCTATGGTTTGTGTGTACGAGGTTCCGAACAAATTTAGATGGTCCATTTGTTGATTTTAAATATGGTTGTGTTTGATGGTGTATGCATGCCTCGCTATTGCAGAGACTAGCCCACTTAAGCAACTATCGCTTTAGCGAGAATCCCCACTTAAGAGGGGTTCACGTTAGCAACGTTCGCTTAAGCGAACCTATGCCCACTTTTGCTGCCTGCAATTTCGGGGTTTTACCCATTCTTCCCCTATTTTGAGTTATGGAAAATCCTTGGAGGCGATTTTGAAGGGAAATCTTTTGCTAAATCATTTGGGTAAAGCCTTTGTGACCCTAATACTTCAGTTTCCTTTAATAATTTATGAATTTTAACATAAAAACATGAGATTTTAATTGACAAATGACAAGGTTTTTCAAGAACTGGAGTTTTTTTTTTAGTAATGTGGTAATTATGAACTGATTTTAATTCTTTTTTTTCAAAATGGTTTTACCAATGATTTACAATTTTCTTGGATAATATTTTCAAGTAAAGATTTCAGATTCAAACCTCAATTTTGGAATTGGATTCTTGTGTTGATTTGACCATTTTTCAATTGAATGATTTAGGTGTTATTATTTCCAGAATCTTATTGTGATTACTTTATTGCATTAGATTACATGGCTTCGGACATTGTTGATGTTGGGTATGTAGCAAGAATTGATGGGAAATAGAGGGAAAGAGACGAATTTGAAAAGTTGGGAACTTGAAAAGTCCTCTTATGCTTTAATGAAAAGGCATTTGTCCCTCATCGGTGGTGGAAAGGAAAATAGGAGAGTTTAAATATAGAAATACTCCTATTAATTGTTAAAAGAGTTGGAAAGAGGGACCCCCCTTGCGCCGTCGTCGTCGTCGCTCGCTCGGCTCGGCTACAGCTTCGGCAAATGATCGAGAGATTATTTTTGGACAAAGTTTGTTTTAATTATATAATTATTTATTTAATTAATTAATTAAATTAAATGGCCAAAATATTTTCAATTAATTAGTTGAAAACGTTTTCAGTTGTTTAGTTGAAATTAACCGAAACGTTTCAATTTTTAGTTGATTAACCCGACCCGACTCAGATCCGCGCGTGATCCGTTTGAAGTTAACAACTTTCCCATTTTATTTTTCCCGCCATGACTGTTCTGAAAGGTTGCAACTTTCAGGAACAGTCATTACCATTTGAAAGGTTGCAAACTTTCATTAATGGTTGTGAGGATTCTGAAAGGGTTGCAACCTTTCGGAACTTGTTTCTCTTTCTTATAAATACCTTTCACTCTTCAGAGTTTTTCCTTACGAATTTTCTGATTTCTTCTTCTTCTTTTTCTGTACAACAAATTACTTTGTGTATTTTACTGCTGTTCATTGGTTCGCTGACATCAGAGTTTTTGGTATCTATACTCTGGTGATTGAGATCATTTTACCCTGGGAGGTCATATTCCAAATCAAACCTCGGATACTAGAGGAGAATAATTTCGTTAAGGGGACACTGTGAGTTCAGTGGACTTGATCTTTTTTCTATTCAAAATTTCCAGATTCTGGTACGTGTTTTTACAGAATTTCATTTTTACTTAATTGATTTCTGTTCATCTTTTGTACTGATTCTGAAAACTTTAGTTACTTCGTGTTTCTGTAAAGTTTTATTAGAATTAGTAATTCTATTTTTTCAAACACAGTTTGGTAACAATCTTAAGGAAATTATATGTGTTTCTGGTGGAGACAAAAATCGTCGTGATTTATACTTCTTTAAGTCTGCAATTATATTTATTGCTTACTAAGACTGTATCGATTTTTGTTTATCAGAAATGGCAAACAATGGTGTTAAAGTGGTTGTTGCTACACCAACCCGAACTATTGTACCACAAGCAGAGAAATCGGGTAAATTCACAGGTGTGAATTTCAAAGGATGGCAGCAACAGGTATTTTTCTGTCTTACCACTCTTGGTGTGCAGAAATTTACAAGTGAAGAAACTCCAGTGCCTGCTGCTGATATGCCAGACAGAGAAAAATTCATGATAATTGAAGCATGGAAACAGGCAGACTTTCTATGTAAAGGCTACATTTTGAGTGCTTTAGAGGATGACTTATATAATGTCTATAGTGCAATAACAAATTCAAAAGAGTTGTGGGATGCACTTGAGAAGAAATATAAGACAGAAGCTGCATGCTTGAAAAAGTTTGTGGTCGCAAAGTTTTTAGACTATAAAATGGTAGATGGTAAAACTGTTGTATCACAAGTGCAGGAACTTCAACTTATTCTCTATGATCTGATTGCTGAAGATATGATAGTAAATGAAGCTTTTTAAGTGGCTTTAATGATCGAGAAGTTGCCTCCTTCGTGGAACGATTTCAAGAATTATTTAAAGCACAAGCGTAAAGAAATGAAGCTTGAAGATCTTGTGATTCGGCTCAAGATTGAGGAAGATAACAAAAACGCCGAAAAGAAGTCTCGTAAGAGTTCAACAATCATTGGAGTTAATATTGTTGAAGAAGCTCCTACCAAAGACAAAAAGAGAAAGAAGTCCAACGGGCAGAAGTGAGAACAGGCCAAGAAGAAATTCAAAGGCAACTGTTACAACTGTGGCAAGGCTGGTCATATGTCTTCTGATTGTCGTGCTCCAAGAAAGGACAAAGACAAAGGCAAAGGCAAAAGTCAAGCAAACATCATGGAAGAGATGGAAGATGCAGATGACTTATGTGCAATGATCTCGGAGTGTAACTTAGTTGAAAATCCCAAGGAGTGGTTTCTCGACTCAGGTGCCACTCGACATATTTGCTCTGCGAAAGAAGCCTTTGCAACGTACACTCCTGCTGAGTACGATGAAGATTTGTTCATGGGAAACACATCCAACAAGGATTGCAGGAACTGGGAAATTAATGTTGAAAATGACATCCGGCAAGGTGTTGAATTTTAACAGTGTTCTGCATGTCCCTATTATTAGGAAGAATTTAGTTTCTGCTGTACTACTCTTTAAGAACGGGTTTAAGTGTGTCCTAGTTAGTGATAAAGCTGTAATAAGTAAGAATGAAATGTTCATAGGAAAGGGCTACCTCAATGACGGTCTTTTCAAATTGAATGTAATGGTTGTTGATAGTATTAATAAAAATTCTGCTTCTGTTTACTTATTGGAGTCAAATGATTTATGGCATGCCCGTTTGGGACATGTAAATTACAAAGCCTTGCGGAAATTGGTTACTCTAGAAGTATTGCCTGACTTTAAATGCGATAAATTGAAATGCGAAATTTGTGTGGAAAGTAAGTTTGTTAAACATCTTATAAGTCTGTTGAAAGAAATTCCAAAACTTTAGACATAATTCACACAGATATATGCGATATGAAGTCGACACCATCTCGTGATGGAAAAAAGTATTTTATAATTTTTATTGATGACTGCACTTGATTTTGTTATGTATATTTGCTTAATAGTAAGGATGAAACAATTAATGCATTTAAGCAATACAAAAATGAAGTGGAGAACCAATTGAATCTAAAAATAAAAATGATTCGGAGTGATAGGGGTGGAGAATATGAATCTCCTTTTGCAGAAATATGTTTGAAATATGGTATTATTCATCAAACTACTGCACCTTATACACCACAGTCAAATGGTTTGGCGGAACGGAAGAACACAACATTAAAGGAAATGATGAATGCCTTGATGATCAATTCTGGTTCATCACGAAACCTTTAGGGGAAAGCCATCCTTACGGCTAATAAGATACTCAATAGGGTACCCCATCGAAAAACACAATCAATTCCGTATGAGATGTGGAAAGGAAGGAAACCCAGCTTGAAATATTTCTAAGTGTGGGGGTGTTTAGCCAAGGTAGAGATTCCTTTACCAAAGAGGGTTACCCAAAATAATAGACTGTGTATTTATTGGATATGTTGTGAACAGTAAGGCCTACCGGTTTTTGGTTCACAAATATGATAATCCTGAGATTCATGTTAATACGATAATTGAGTCAGATAACACAGAGTTTTTTGAAAATATTTATCCGTATAAAACTGAATGTGAGTCGACAAGTGAAAGACCTAAACGACCACGAGAAGAATCAACGGAAAATACACTAACTAGTGAGGATATTAGGCGTAGTACTCGCCAACGGAAACCTGCTTCTTTTGGACCAGATTTTGTGGCACTATTGCTTGAAAATGAGCCTCAAACATTTAAGAAGCTATGTCTTCATCTGAGTCAACTTATTGGAAAGAAGCAGTTAATAGTGAGATCGAATCAATTTTAAGTAATCACACTTGGGAATTGACTTATCTTCCTACAGGAAATAAACCTTTAGGATCAAATGAATTTTTAAAAGAAAAATGAAACCTGATGGGACTATTGACAAATATAAGGCTAGACTGGTAGTCAAAGGGTACAAACAAAAGGAAGGTATGGACTACTTTGACACATACTCTCCAGTAACAAGGATAACATCAATTAGGATGTTAATAGCACTAGCAGCAGTGCATGATCTTAAAACCCACCAAATGAATGTAAAGACAACCTTCTTACATGGAGAGTTGGAAGAAGAAATTTACATGGAACAACTTGAAGGGTTTATAGTTCCTGGTAAAGAAAAGAAAGTGTGTAGACTTGTGAAGTTACTTTATGGACTCAAGCAAGCACCCAAACAATGGCATGCTAAATTTGACCAAACTATGTTGGCAAATGGATTCAAGATCAACGAATGTGATAAATGTGTTTACATTAAAAACGTTATGAATCATGAAGTCATTGTTTGTTTATATATTGATGACATGTTAATAATGAGTAAAGACATTGACAATATAAATGCTACTAAGTGCATGTTGTCTAGCAAGTTCGATATGAAAGACTTAGGAGTTGCTGATTTGATCTTAGGGGTCAGGATTATAAAAACTCCTCAGGGACTAGCATTATCTCAATCTCATTATATTGAAAAAGTATTGGATAAGTTTAAGCACTTGAATTTTAATATTGTCAAAACTCCAATTGATTTAAGTTGTACATTTCAAAAGAATGAAGGTCAAAGTGACTCTCAATTGGAATATGTCAGAATATCTCAATCTCATTATATTGAAAAAGTATTGGATAAGTTTAAGTACTTGAATTTCAATATTGTCAAAACTCCAATTGATTTAAGTTGTACATTTCAAAAGAATGAAGGTCAAAGTGACTCTCAATTAAAATATGCCAGAATATTGGGAAGTTTGATGTATATTATGAATTGTACTCGACCAGATATAACATGTGCTATTAGCAAACTAAGTCGGTTCACTAGTAATCCAAATCAAACTCATTGGATGACAATGAAACGTGTGTAGGGATATCTGAAATATACACAACACTGTGCTTTGCATTATAATAAATATCCTGCTGTGATTGAAGGATATAGTGATGCAAATTAGATCACCGGGTCAAATAAAGTAAAATCTACAAGTGGTTATGTGTTCATACTTGGTGGAGGAGTAGTCTCTTGGAAATCGTCCAAGTAGACATGTATTGCTCGCTCCACAATGGAATCTGAATTCATTGCTTTGGATAAGGCTGGTGAAGAAGCTGAATGGCTCCGGAATTTCTTAGAGGATAATCCATTCTGGCCCAAACCTGTTGGACCTATTTGCATACATTGCGATAGTCAAGCAGCAATAGGTAGGGCAGGGAGCGTCATGTACAACAGAAAGTCTCGTCATATACAACGGAGACATGACACCGTAATACAACTGCTCTCTAGTGGAATTATCACAATTGACTATGTAAAGTCAATCGATAATGTGTCAGATCCACTAACGAAAGGCCTAGTAAGAGAGGCAGTTGAAAGATCATCTAAGGGAATGAGTTTACAGCTTAGGACAAGTCAGTATGACGGTAACTCTATCTAGCAGACTGGAGATCCCAAGAGTTAGATTCAAGGAGAAAAACAAAGTTGTAGCTGACGGTTCGACATTGTCAATTAACTCAATCCATTCTCATGGTGAAGACAATGTTCATGAACAAGGTTAAGACTTTAAGGCTTGTTAATTAGGTAATAAAAGCTTAAAGTTTTTAATGATTTTCTAAGTTTGGTAGATTTGACCAAATAGTGTATCTACGAGATGACACGGTTAGAAATCACCTATGTGAGTGTGAAGTGGAAGCCGTTTCAAAGAGAATTTTATGTCAAAAGCCTATTCTCTATACACTCATGAAACCAGGAGGTGTTCATGGCTGAAACGAACACAACCGTAAGATCCATAAATAGTAAAGGGTTAATTGTGTGACATATGGTTGTCTAGATATACATTAAATCTCGACGGTTTCAAGATATCACATCTACCGATTTACCGAGTATATCCGACATATGTTCACTACGGAAAGGCCAAGGGGAAACCTACTTATCCAGATGCAATTAATCCTTGCCTGTAAAGTACACACTTGTTTGTGCATTCCTATGTTATAACCATTCACTATCAATGTGGGGGATTGTTGGGTATGTAGCAAGAATTGATGGAAAATAGAGGGAAAGAGAGGAGTTTGAAAAGTTGAGAACTTGAAAAGTTGGGAACTTGAAAAGTCCTCTTATGCTTTAATGAAAAGGCATTGTCCTCATCGGTGGTGGAAAGGAAAATAGGAGAGTTTAAATATAGAAATACTCCTATTAATCGATCGAGAGATTTTTTGGACAAAGTTTGTTTTAATTATTTAATTATTTATTTAATTAATTAATTAAATTAAATGGACAAAATATTTTCAATTATTTAGTTGAAAATGTTTTTAGTTATTTAGTTGAAATTAACCGAAATGTTTCAATTTTTAGTTGATTAACCCGACCCGACTCGGATTCGCGCGTGACCCGTTTGAATTTAACAACTTTCCCATTTTATTTTTTCCGCCATGAATGTTCTGAAAGGTTGCAACTTTCAGGAACAATCATTACCATTTGAAAGGTTGCAAACTTTCGTTAATGGTTGTGAGGATTCTGAAAGGGTTGCAACCTTTCGAAACTTGTTCCTCTTGCTTATAAATACCTTTCACTCTTCAGAAATTTTCCTTACGAATATTCTGATCTCTTCTGCACAACAAATTACTTCGTGTATTTTACTGCTGTTCATTGGTTCGCTGACACCAGAGTTTTTGGTATCTATACTCTGGTGATTGAGATCATTTTATACTGGGAAGTCATATTCCAAATCAAACCTCGGATACTAGAGGGGAATAATTTCCTTAAGGGTACACTGTGAGTTCAATGGACTTGATCTTTTTCCTATTCAAAATTTCTAGATTATGGTACGTGTTTTTATAGAATTTAATTTTTACTTAATTGATTTCTGTTTATCTTTTGTACTGATTCTGAAAACTTTAGTTACTTCGTGTTTCTGTAAAGTTTTATCAGAATCAGTAATTCTATTTTTTCAAACACAGTTTGGTAACAGTTGACACCCAATTTTGGCCCTCCAATATATAAATTAATCATCGAGCTTCTTAAATTTCAAAAGATTTAAAATAATTAGTTTATAAGAATTTCAAAATAAAAATAAAATAATAAATATAGTTTGCAAGTTATTTTAAATAGTTTCGTCGCTTTTTCATAATTTTAAATAATTTATATGTTCTATATAATTATATATAATTAATATATTTTATGAATATTCGAAAACCATCTCAAAAGATTTTACCTTTTAGTTGAATATTTTATTAAATTAGTTTTTCAAGTTGGTATATATTTTTCTAGTTATTAATTTATAATCAAGTTAATTATTTTATTTCGTTAAGATTAAGAAGCTCGTTAATTAATTGATATTAATTCGTCTTATTCAACTTGACCGAATTTGCAATTTATTTGTTTTTTTGTTAAAATCATTTTAACCAATATTTTGCTCTACTTGACCAAAGTTGGGCCAATTTCCAGCCTACTTTATTATTCTCAGCCCAATTCCCACTTTATAATTCCCAGCCCAACCCCAATTCATTTTCCCTACAATCCAATTCTTTTAATTTCCAGCCCACTTATACAGTACACTAAATAACAACTATACCATACGTACAACATATCGAAACCAACTCCACCCCCAACGTTTTCTTCTTCTTCTTCCTTGCATGTAAAACCCAACGTCTTCTTCCCCAGAAATCCAGAGAAGTGACCTGCAAATCGCGAGAATCCGGAAATCACACCAACAATCACTTCGCCGTCCCTTTTTTCCCTATTTTCAGGGATTTCCCATCACTTCCACTGTTGCAAAGGAATTCAAAATTGAATTCATCCCAAATCCTCAACCGGTTTCCCCCTCTTTCATTCTAATCTCAGCGTATAAATATCTCTTTCTTTTGATGTTTAGGAAGATTAAGTTTTAGAGAGGAGCAGTTGGGAGTTTTAAAAAAAAAAGAAAAGAGAAATCGATAGGGAGATTTTTCCATCTAATAATACATCCTCAAATGGTTTCAAAAGTTTAAGGTCAAGAGTTCAAAAAAAAAATATAATATAATTTTCAATTTTTCGAGTTCATCGGAATCTTGTGTAGTCGAAGTTCATGGTGAAAGTTGCTTTGTGGTCAAGCTTGTCGTCCTAGTTCGCTGCTCCAAAAAAGGTAACACTCCTTTTATGATTTTAGTCTCTTTGTGGTGAACTAACAGTAGTTTAGTTTAGTTCTATGGTCTGATTATGTGACCTATCATTGTGAGTTATTTAATTGTTGGTATTTTGTGAGTGTTGTGACTTACTGTAATATCCTTGTATGCTATTAGAATGTTTCGTTGTTTTCTTTTCTTGAAGTCTTGGTGTTTTTCTTATAGTACCATTCTCTGCTAGCTCTGTTTTGAATTGCTAAATCCAGTTGGCTTATCCGAAAATATGAAGGTTCTCGATCATCTTGCTAGTAAGTCATGTGAGTTGTAGTTACGGTCTTATCTTTCTTTTTTGGTGTTTGCAAAGTAATGAATATTGACTTGAGTTTTGGGATGTATTCACTCATCCACACAATGTAGCCATGGTGTCTCATTCAATGTTGCATACATTTTCCATTTCTCTGTTATATTTTGTGCTTGACCAATTTTTCATTGTATTCTCTTCCTCAAAATGACTTCTCAATTGCATATTACCCAAATAGACATGCTCTATGCTCAACTGGCTGCATCCATGTTGTGTTTATTTTTATATTTGTTAGTTGAGCGTGTGAAGAATACCATTTTTGTTTCTTGTTGGTTCTTGCTGTCCATATGCACTTTTGCCACTGCCAAGTTTAGATGTGTTGCTTGTTGATGCACAGTTAGTTCATGTTTCTTTTATCCTTCTCAAAGCCATCTAATATGTTTGAGGTTTAATGAATAACTTTAGTGACATTTTGGTTTGAACTACTTAAGTTACTCTTTTCAACTAAGTCAAGACGCCTTTATATTCTTATCTCAAAGCGTTAATTTTATTATTTCTTTGTTTTCTTGTGATAGAATTAGTTTAGAGTTAGTTACTAAAAGTTAGTTAGGAATCTGTTAAACACTGTTAAGTAGTTAGTTATAATTAGTTGGTTAACTGGTCATTCACATGTTTTATTCATGTATATATACACAACTATTGTATTCATTTTATTCATTCATTGAGAAAGGAATAACACAAAATTCTCTCTTCATTCCAGAATGATCCATTGTATCTTGTGTTCTTCTTTCTCCTTTCACGTTGAGCTCAATCCCCATTAATAGAGGAAGCTCACTGTTTTGATGTTTTGGTTTGATATTTTGTCATGGTATCAGAGCAGGGCCCGTTTCACACGATGTTGGGGCCCTCCAAAATCAAAATTGCTCACACACCAGTTGCTAAGCACTGAGCGTGAGGTGGGGTGTTGAAGAATGACAAAAGTCCCACATCGGTGGTTAATGAGATGGGTGGACTCCTTATAAGGCTTGGGCAATCCTCCTCCATTTGAGCTAGCTTTTGAGGTGTGAGTTAGGCCTAAGACTTAACTTCACATGGTATCAGAGCTCAGAGATTCATTCCGCATTCAATTTTGATCTGTGAGTTTTTTTTTCCAGTTCACAACTGGGAATTTGTGAAATTGTGTTTGTTTCTATTTTTTGATCTATTCAAAGTGTTGGAATAAATTGTGTTTGGTGTTATTCTATTAGATTTCTATCTTTTCTGTGTGATAGATCACCGTTGCACATCATATGTTTGTGTTTTTGTTTTTACTGTTTTACACAAACTGGAGTTTTTGATTTCGAAAGTATATTGATCAATATGGTTGATCTTCAATCTGATGCTTCAAAGAGTGCAACTTCTTCTACAGTGAGAATGGACATTGCTAGTCCATTTTATTTGCATCCTTCAGAGAATGCAGGATCAATATTGTTGCCAAATGTTTTTTATGGAACTGGTTATAGATCATGGAGACGAGCTGTACTTAGGGCACTATCAGTGAAGAGCAAAACAAGCTTCACTAATGGGAAAATTATGAAGCCTGATTTAGATGATCCAAACTTTGCACACTGGGAAAGGTGTGATGACATGGTGACTTCGTGGATTTTAAATTCCCTTTTACCAGAATTGAGAGATGGTCTACAGTATGTGAACAATGCTAGAGAACTTTGGGAGGAATTGGAGGATCGTTATGATCAAACAAATGGATGCAATTTGTATCAATTACAGAAGGAGATAAATGATTTGGTGCAGGGAACTTTAGATGTTACTGGATATTACACAAAAATGAAGAAATTGTGGGAAGAGATGAACACTGTTGACATTACTTCGCAATGCACTTGTGTGTGTATTTGTGGTGGAAAAACCAAAATGCAAAAGGCTGAGCAAGACAGGAGACTTATACACTTTCTGATGGGTTTGAATGAAGTGTATACTGCAGTAAGGGGAAGTATCCTGATGATGAGTGATCTACCAAGCATGGCACAAGATTTCTCTATATTATCCAAGAGGAGAGACAAAGGGAAGTAAAGCCCCATAACCACACTGTTTTGGATTCCACATCTCTAACTGCATCTGCATCTACTTCTAATGGAAAAGGTTTCAAGACAAATTATAGTTCTTATAGGGGAGGTGCAGGGAGCTCTGGCAGTAACAACAACAATCGATCAAGCTCTAGCACTAATAACTCCTCTTCACAGAACATATTATCTCTATTTAGTGAATATTGTAAAAGGTCTGGACACATGAAGGATAGATGTTATAAGCTGCATGATTATCCAATAAATTCTAGATTTTCTATAGGTAAGGGTGTAGGTTCTGCAGCAAATGCATATACACAAGAAGAAGGGAACAATCAAATTGAAGAAGGTCATGAACTAAGGAAACAAATGCCATTGAACTTGTCCAAGGATCAGTATGAGCAGCTGCTCAACCTTTTGGGAACCCTACAGGCTGGAAACAATGGGGCTAACAATTCAGATAACACATTGAGTGGAGCTGTTAACTTGGCAGGTATACTTGCTTGCTACTCTTCAATAACAGAGATAGATGATCTATCATGTAAATGTACTAAATTAGCTGCTAGATCATGGATTATAGACTCAGGAGCATCACACCATATGACCTACAATAAAACCATCCTTAAGAACATTAGAACTCGACCTTATCCTTTCCTAATTAGCCTACCAAATGGATATAAAGTCAAGGTAACTGAAATTGGAGATGCTTGTCTGAATCAAGCTTTGACTCTATATAGAGTGTTGTTTGTATCTAGCTTCAAGTTCAACTTGATATCTGTCCACTGTTTGTCTCAACAACTTAAAGGCACAATTAGTTTTTACAAATCTTCTTGTTTATTGCAGGGCCCTTCTCTGAAGAGCCATCTGGAGCTTGGTAGAGCCAAAAATGGTCTATATTTTTTATGCATCAAGTGTCACAACTGTTGTGCTCAGTCTGGTAACATTCATCCACATATACACCACTCTTCCAGTTGTCTTTCTATTCCATCTTTGATCAGTTGTGGAAAACCTTTAATTGAAAATAAATGTAAGGTTTCACCATCTATTGTAAAATTTTCACAAACTGCAAATAAAGGAACTTGTTCTACTGATGGTCCTATTTTCTATGCTGCAAATTCCTTTACTACTGTTTCTTCTTCTGCATCTCATGATCATACTGCTAAAATTTTGTGGCACACTAGATTGGGACATGTACCCTTTGTAAAGATGAGAAAAATTTCAACCATACCTGTAGAATTTTCCACTAAACAACCATTTACTTGTGCCATATGCCCTATGGCAAGACAAACCAGAATACCTTTTCCAAAAAGCACAAGCACAACTAGCAAGATTTTTGAGTTACTACATGTTGATCTGTGGGGACCATATCACATACCAACTCATGATGGTTATAACTATTTCTTGACCATGGTGGATGATCATAGTAGATCAAGATGGACACTACTACTTAGATGCAAAAGTAATGCACTACAAGCTGTGAAAGCTTTTGTATGCTTCATAGAAAATCATTTCAAACCAAACTGAAAACTATCAGGTTTGATAATGGCCTAGAATTCAAAAGTGGTGAGGCAACAAGTTTTTTTCAAGAAAAAGGAATTATACATCAGAAATCTTGTCCTTATACACCCCAACAGAATGGGGTAGTAGAAAGAAAACATAAATACCTTTTGAAAACAGCAAGAGCATTCCTTCATAAATCAAAATTACCTATGATATATTGGGGAGAATGTATGCTAACTGTTACCTACCTTATCAATAGATTACCCACCAAATCACTATCAAATAGATCACCATATGAACAATTGTACCAAAGAAAACCCACATACTCTCATCTTAGGAGTTTTGGATGTCTATGTTTCCCCACCATTTTGAAAAACCATAAAGACAAGTTTGAACCAAGGGCAACACCTCATGTATTTGTTGGATATCCTTACAATACAATGGGTTACAAAGTCCTATATTTGGCCACAAAGAAGATTCATGTATGCATAGATGTTTCTTTTCATGAACATGTTTTTCCTTTTGTCATTGCTCCTGATGGTTCTACTTTTCAATCTATTTTGAAATTGCTTGTTCATCACCCCAATAAGTTGACTTGTATGCTTAATAAGACAAACACTTTGGTCAATGATGAAATGCTGGATACAGACACATTCCATGAGGTTATTACTGACCAAGTAGCCAACACTAGTTCTGATCCCATACCAAACACAGACTCAACTTCACCTAATACTACACCAGCATCAATACATAATCTTAATCTTTCCACTACTTGTGATGCTCCACCAGTGCCAGCACCTAGAAGAACAAGTCGAACCCTTCATACTTCTAACTATCTTAAAGACTATAATTACACATTACCTAATCTACACTCCACCACATCACCATCTGAACGACATCATTCCCTCACTTTATTCCTGTCAAATCATGAACATGTTTGTTTTACCACTTTATGTTCCAGTAGCCAGCAACTAGTAAAGGCCATTTCACATGAGAGTGAACCTTCTTGTTATGCTGAGGAAATCTTGAATCCTGCTTGGCAAATGGCAATGACACAGGAGTTTGAGGCACTATATGCAAATGATACATGGGAACTGGTCCCACTGCCAGTAGGTAAGCATGCAATTGGATGTAGGTGGGTGTATACAATCAAGCACAAAGCTGATGGTAGTGTGGAGAGGTTCAAGGCAAGATTGGTGGTAAAGGGATATACACAACAAGCTGGGATTGATTATACTGAAACATTCTCACCTGTAGTGAAAATGACCATAGTGAGAACTCTGATTTGTTTGGCTGTAAAGAAGGGTTGGAATTTATACCAATTAGATGTGAATAATGCTTTTCTTCATGATGATTTTCATGAGGAAGTATACATGACAATGCCATAAGAATTTATCGTGGACAACAAAAACTTAGTTTGCAGACTCAAGAAGTCTTTATATGGACTAAAACAGGCCAGTAGACAGTGGTATGACAAACTGGTCAACAGTCTATGTTCAAAGGGTTATACACACTCAAACAGTGACTACTCACTTTTCTATAAGAGAGAGGGAAGCTCTTTGGTTTTTGTTGCTATATATGTAGATGATGTGATCTTGACAGGTAGAGACTTGAAAGAAATCTGTTCATTGAAGAGTTTCTTGCATGATCAATTCAAAATAAAGGATCTTGGCAAGTTACACTATTTTTTAGGACTGGAAATACTATATAGAGATGATGGTGTTCAATTTTCCCAAAGAAAATTTACTACTGATCTTCTTAAGGAGTTTGATGTTTTGAATTACAGAGTTGCAACATCACCACTTGATTCTACTGAAAAACTTAAGGCCACAGATGGAGAGTTGTTATCAGATTCCATTCATTATAGAAAGCTAGTTGGGAAACTTAATTTCCTCACACATACAAGGATGGATATAGCCTTTAGTGTTCAACATCTTAGCCAATTTATGCAATCTCCTAGAGAACCACACATGAAGGCTACTTATCATGTTCTTAGATATCTGATGCAAGATCCTACTTTGGGAATTTTCATTTCTAAGAAGTCTGATCTTACTATTACTACTTACTGTGATTCGGATTGGGCAACTTGTTCAGATTCAAGAAGGTCAGTTAGTGGGTATTTGGTTCTTATGGGAGACAGTCCTGTTAGTTGTGTCACGCCTCCAATACCCATTAAGACGGATAGGCACCCGATGCCCTAAAGGCCCGAGAGAACCAACCTGCAACCTATTCTTACTGAGCATATACTATAACAATTGAGACAAGTTAACTTAGGATGCAGTAATACAAAACAACGTAAGTAGGTCCAAAATTTATGTACAATACTTGGCCGTCGTGGCCACAACTCCTTAAGACACAACTGAACCATGTACATACGTCTACAAAGCCTCTAAAAGATAGAAGACTAGAGTAGGTCGTGACAGACCCCGCCTTACCCTTAACTATGATACAATACCAAATGAATTTACCAAGGACTCAATAAAGCTCTGAATCAACTTGGAGCTCACCAAAAGTAGAAGAATTTCGAGTGCTCCTACTGAGGAGGTCTACTAACTGGAGTACCTGAGCCTGCAGCATGAAATGCAGCATCCCCAATACGGGACGTCAGTACAAAAAATGTACTGAATATGTAAGGCAAATAATATATGTAATACAAGGCTCAAATGAAATCAAGTAGCAACATATGAGTGCGTAGATTAGGAGAGAAGACCACCTTTGCTTACTCTTGTGGAATCAAGTAAGCTACATTCTTTTCTTTACCTTTTTGTATGTTATAATCTTTGTTGGGCATGTGATACAAGTGACCAGCTGATCAGTGGTAGAAGAGGATGACCCATGCTAGGCGTATTAACCCCTGGGATGCGATCCTCATAATTACACAACTTGGGATCGGCCCATGCTAGGCTTTTGCCCCTGAGCTGCCACCCTTCTATACCAATAGGGATCGGCCCATGCTAGGCTTTCGTCCCTGAGCTGCCACCCTTAATTAAATAGATTTCTTCACTTAGATTCTTTAATCTTTGAGATTATTGTTAATCAGTTCATAACTCTTTTGAGATGTTATTTTGGATAATCATAACACTTTTGAGATGTTGATTTGGTGGTCATAATTATCTTGGAGATATGGAAATACGGAACAGTAGTGGAATACATGAAAATAATACTTTGAGGCAGTAACAATGACATAAGGAGCTATGAAACATCAACACCTAACTTTAAGACCTTAATGGCACAATTGACTTCAATTGGCTTAGGAGAGGAATTCATCAAACTTTGTTTTGCAAATACCATTTCTATAACAGCACAAGGGGAATAATTACACAAGTATAGAGTAGTGAACATATAATGAAGTAGTTCCATGTACTTAGAATGGGGAAAGAAATATTGTTAGCTATTTGGAGATAGTACGCTGCCACTATGCTTCCTTTTCCAGAAATAGAACTTATGGGAAACACTTCATTGATATTAATTGCAGGTGCCAGATTTCATGCCAAAAGGATTTAGAATCGAATAGCCTTACATACCTTATTTTTCTGACCAATACCACTATCACTATTCAGCCTTCCTTTTTGGGTGCTAATCTACAACATAAATCATGATTAAGCTAACATTAGCAGCTAATCACAATAAGGTCCTCGAAAACAGTAGCTAAAATATTTGATGGAAATCAGGCCCATACAACCCTTACATAAATGGTGAACCACCACACCCTTCCTCTACACATTAATACAACTTCATACATCATCTCCCAAGATCCCCAAACTGCCCTCAACAACAATATTCATAAGGCAACCACTATCAATCTCAAATCTTTCAGCATAATAGGAGAATATGACTCAAAGATTTATCATCATCCATGAATTCTTGATAAATATATACAAAATTCTCTAATCCAAACATGATCAAAGAGAGGAAAACAAATGGGTTGAAGTCTTACCTTAATTCTGGAAATTTATCCTCTAAACTTGTACTTCAAGAATTCAAACTCTCCTTCAAACATCTTACTTGAAAATGAGACAGCACTCAAGAATCCCTAAGGTGTTTTAGGGCTGCTTATTGAAGCCAAGAGAGACCAAGAAAGAAACTTAAGGAAATCTGAAATTTTGCAAGTTCAAAATGTAGAAAATAGACTTGATCCTTATCCTTTGAAAAAGGAGGTGTTATGGCCGACATTCTTGACCAATTTTGGGCCATATAATGTCAAGTAGGTGTCCCACCTGCTTGTCCTTTTAACTTGGGCCTTTTTGGACTCAAGATTATTGGACCTTGGCTGTCCATTTTCACTTTGTCCTTATATTCAACTTGGGACAGATTAATGCAAGTAGGTGGTACACACTTGGCCCAATAACATGGTAAAACAAATCTTAGGAGGTGATGCACTTACCTAGTTTCACTTGGGCTTTATCCATAATGGGCCAATTGGCAGATTTGGCTGCTGGGCTTTCTTTCATTCACAATTTTCTTTAATAGGTTTGGGCTTCAAATGAGCCCCTAAATATAAGACTAAATCTGATCAATCAAACTTGGCCCCTTTAACTATAATATAGCTCAAGTAGGTGATGCAGCAGCTAGCTCAATTACTCCTTACCATAATTACTTAAATACTTTCCATCGGAGTTAACTTGCAATACAAATGCTGAAACGTGTAAGGCATTACATCACCTCCTGAGCTAGTTTAAACCAACACTAATCATATAAGAAACATGATCCCTCACCTACACTATAAGTCTATGTCAAGTATAACATGAATAGAACTACCACATATAAAATACAGGCCGTTACATCCTTCCCCCCTTGGAACATTCGTCCTCAAATGTTAGCATGGTTGTCCAGCCTAAATAAGTTCAAGCCTAAGTTAGTACTACTATTAATCACATTGAACATATAGACTTATACTTACTTGTCAATGCCTCCACTAACATTTTGATCATTCCCACTAGTGTGAAAGAGGTGAGGATACTTCAATTTCATTGCTTCTTCTGCTTCCCATGTAACTTCTTAGACTTATTGGTTTCTCCATAGTACTTTTACAGAAGCTACTTCTTTATTTCTTAACTTCCTAACTTGTCGATCCAGAATAGCAATGGGTACTTCTTCATAAGTGAGATCTCCCGTAACCTGTACGTCTTCAGTAGGAGTAATACGAAATGGGTCACCTACGCATTTCCGTAGCATTGAGACATGCAACACCGGATGAACTGATGAAAGCTCTTGTGGTAGCTCTAACTCATAGGCTACTTGGCCAAATTTTTGGATAATCTTATATGGCCCTATATAGCGTGGACTCAGCTTTCCCTTTTTACCAAACCTCATTACCCCTTTCATCGGAGACACCTTCAAGAACACCCAATCCCCTATAGAAAATTCTAGTCCTCTCCTTCTAATATCTGCATATGATTTATGTCGACTTTGAGCTGTTTCTAGCCTCTGCTGTATCACTTTGACTTTTTCCATAGCTTGATGAACAAGATCTGGCCCAAATAAGGCAGTTTCACCCGTTTCGAACCAGCCAATTGGTGATCTACACTTTCGACCATATAAAGCTTCATAAGGTGCCATTTTAATGCTCGAATGATAGCTATTGTTATAAGCAAATTCAATAAGTGGTAGGTGATCATCCCAGCTACCCTTGAAATCTAATATACAAGCTCGCAGCATATCCTCAAGTGTCTGAATTGTACGTTCTGCCTGACCATCCGTTTGAGGATGAAAGGCTGTACTTAAATTCACTTGTGTTCCCAAACTCTTTTGAAATGACTTCCAAAAATTTGCTGTGAATTGAGCTCCTCTATCAGATATTATAGAGATTGGCACTCCATGTAGTCGAACTATCTCTTTAATGTACAACCTCGCATACTCTTCAACTGTATAGGTAGTCTTCACCGGCAAGAAGTGTGCTGCTTTGGTAAGTCTGTCAACTATTACCCATATGGAGTCAAACTTCCGGAATGAGCGAGGCAAACCAGTAATAAAATCCATGTTGATCATGTCCCATTTCCAAATTGAAAGTTCTATACGCTGCATGTAACCTCCGGGCTTTTGGTGTTCTACTTTTACCTGTTGACAATTTGGACACTGAGCCACGAATTCTGCAATGTTCTTCTTCATGGCCCCCCACCAATACATTTCTTTCAAGTCATGATACATTTTAGTTGACCCCGGATGAACAGAGTATCTTGAATTATGTGCTTCCATCATGATCCTCTTTCTTAGTTCATCTACATTAGGTACACACAATCTGTTTTGACATCGAAGTACTCCATCTTGCTTAAGCTCAAATGCCTTTGTCATACCATGTAGTACATTCTCTTTAAGTTGTAAAAGAATTGGATCAGTGTACTGCTTATCTTTCACTTCCACTATTAATGAGGATTCTGCCGCATTTTGCACAATAACCCCTTCGTCTTGAGATTCAAGAAGACGAACACCCAAGTTTGCTAGTTGGTACAGATCCTTAGTCATTACTTGTCTTTCCGTAGACTTCCCATAAATGCTTGCCATTATTTTACGGCTTAAAGCATCAGCTACTACATTAGCTTTACCGGGATGATATAAGATGTCAATGTCATAATCTTTTAATAGCTCCAGCCACCTTCGCTGCCTCAGATTTAAGTCTTTTTGCTTAAAAATATATTGCAAGCTTTTGTGATCAGTGTATATGTCAACATGAACTCCATACAAGTAGTGGCGCCATATCTTCAAAGCAAACACAACTGCTGCTAGCTCTAGATCATGGGTTGGATAATTTTTCTCATGTGGCCGCAGCTGCCTTGATCCATAAGCTATAACTTTACCATACTGCATCAATACACAACCTAAGCCCACTCCCGAAGCATCACAGTACACTACATAGCCTTCTGTACCTTCTGGAAGTACCAACACAGGTGTAGAAGTTAATTTACTCTTCAGCTCTTGGAAGCTTCTTTCACACTCATCGCTCCACTGAAACTTGGTTCCTTTGTGTGTTAGCTTTGTTAAGGGTGCAGCCATGGAAGAGAATCCTTCAACAAACCTTCTGTAATAACCTGCCAATCCAAGAAAACTACGGATCTCCGTAGGCGTTGTAGGTCTTGGCCATCTTTTCACGGCTTCTATTTTCTGGTTATCAACCCTTATTCCTTCTTCGGATACGATATGACCTAGGAATGCCACAGATTTCAACCAGAACTCACATTTAGAGAACTTTGCATACAATTTACGATCACGGAGAATTTGTAAAACCTGCCGCAAGTGATTAGCATGATCCTCTTCCGATCTTGAATACACCAAAATGTCATCTATGAACACTATCACAAACACATCTAAGAATGGCTTGAACACCCTATTCATCAAATCCATAAAAGCTGCTGGTGCATTTGTTAGCCCGAATGACATGACTAAGAACTCAAAATGACCATACCATGTTCGGAAAGCTGTCTTGGGTATATCTTTGTCCTTGACCCTCACTTGGTGATAACCTGACCTCAGGTCGATCTTTGAAAAACACCTAGCACCTTGTAATTGATCAAACAGATCATCAATTCTAGGGAGGGGATATTTGTTCTTAATTGTTACCTTATTCAACTGCCGGTAGTCGATACACATTCTTAATGAGCCATCTTTTTTGCGTACAAATAAAACTGGTGCTCCCCATGGAGACACACTAGGCCTTATGAATCCTTTTTGTAATAAGTCTTTTAACTGCTCCTTCAACTCTCGTAATTCTGCCGAGCCATTCTATACGGAGGAATTGAGATAGGTTGAGTATCTAAAAGCACATCAATACCGAACTCTACTTCTCGTTCTGGAGGCAAACCTGGAAGATCTTCAGGAAACACATCTGGAAATTCATTTACCACCGGAATGGATTGAAGGGTTGGTGGCTCTACATCTACATTTTTCACTCTAACCAGATGGCATATGTATCCTTTGGAAATCATGTTCTTTGCCTTAAGATAAGAAATAAATTTACCTCTTGGCATCCCAATATTACCTTTCCATTCGAGGACTACCTCTTTTGGAAACTGGAAATGCACTATCTTAGTTCGGCAATCTACCGTGGCATAACAAGAAGCTAACCAATCCATACCCATTATAACATCAAAATCTACCATGTCTAGCTCAACAAGGTCAGCCAATGTATCGCGATCACAAACAGTTACAATGCAATTACGATAAACTCTCCTAGCTATAATAGATTCACCAATCGGTGTAGACACTTTAAATGGCTTCGCTAATAATTCTGGTGTTCTTTTGAACTTTCCAGCAATCAATGGTGTAACATATGATAGTGTAGACCCCGGATCGATTAATGCATACACAATATGTGAAAAGATGGACAATGTACCTGTAACCACATCCGGCGAGGCTTCTAAATTTTGTCGATCCCCTAGTGCATATGTGCGATTCTGACCTCCACTAGAACTAGCTGCTCCCCTAGCTCCTCTACCACGACCTGTAGGCATATGTAGTCCCCTACCTAAAGAAGGGGTTGATGAGGTCGATGCAACAACTGATCTAGTTGGTTGTGCAACGCCACCCACTCCCCTATGAGGGCAGTTTCTCATCATATGCCCTGGTGTTCCACACCAAAAACAAACATCCGTCCCAAACCTGCATGCACCTAGATGATTCCTTCCACACTGTTTACAAGGCTGTCGTGGAGGCCTTGATTGGCTCGTACTTCCTTGCTCTTGATGACTGCCTTGGCTTTCACTTCTTTGCCCAAACTGATTGCCCCTAAACCCTTGGAACCGTGGTGGAGCACTAGCTGTAGAGTAGAAAGATGATGGCCTAGGTGGTCTGTTAGAGAACCGAGGCCTAAACTCACCTTGGGATTGTGTAAACTGCCCCATGGATCTGGCCCTCTTAGAATGCCCTGTTTCCAACTCTTGTGTTCTTCTTCTTTGCCTTTGATCCTCCAATTTTTGTGCAAAAGCCTGCATCCTTGCTATATCCATATCTTTATTCAACGAAGCAATTGTACAGTCTCTAACTAGATATGAATCTAATTTGTCCACAAAACGATGAACTCTATCCTCTATAGTAGCTACTACATTAGGAGCATACCTGGCCAAGGAATTAAATTTGAGACTATACTCCCTCACACTCATATTTCCTTGGTGGATATTTAAGAACTGATTTGCACGGGCCTCTCGGATCTCCAATGGCAGATAATGATCAAGGAATGCCTTTTTGAACTCTTTTCACATAGCTGAAGGTGCATTTATTCCCCTAGATTGCTTCCAAGCTTCATACCACAATATAGCCACACCCTTTAATCTATATGCAGCTAGCTCAAGTGCTTCTTTACCACTTACATGCATAATATCCAAAGTGCGTTGGATTTGATCTATAAAGTCTTGGGGATCTTCATTAGGATCTGACCCGGTAAATGATGGAGGGTCCAAGTTAAGAAAATCACGTATCCGTGTTCCAGCTGATCTATCTACGCCACTAGTACCCGCAACTGGACCTTCTTGCCTTTGGCCATGACCAGCAACTATACGAGTCAATAATTGGACTGCATTCCTCAAATCTTGCTCGGTAGCATTAATAGGGGGTTCCTGAGGTTCATCTTCCCTCCTTAGTTCTTCAGGAGATGGAGGCGTCGAGGAAGTCTGCGATAGAGACTCATCTTGAGCCCCACTTTGAACAGCTTGACTTGGTGCTGGTTGGCTGGTCCCTTCTTAGACAGCCACATCTACTCGTTTACCAGTACTTTTACTCCTTCTTGTAATCGGCATCTATGCTATCATAAAACAATTGAGAAATTAGATATGATTCACCTACAACACTGGTTCTATCGCACAATCTAAGAAATGAAAGAAATGAGACAACTCCTATATGTCCCGTAGCCTCCTGTTTATAGATATGGTGCACAACACATCCATAAGTAAGACTCTACACAGACACGGCTTTGTAGACTCCCTAGGATGACCTGCTCTGATACCACTTTTGTCACGCCTCCAATACCCATTAAAACGGACAGGCACCCGATGCCCTAAAGGCCCGAGAGAACCAACCTGCAACCTGTTCTTACTGAGCATATACTATAACAATTGAGACAAGTTAACTTAGGATGCAGCGATACAAAACAACGTAAGTAGGTCCAAAATTTATGTACAATACTTGGCCGTCGTGGCCACAACTCCTTAAGACACAACTGAACCATGTACATACGTCTACAAAGCCTCTAAAAGATAAAAGACTAGAGTAGGTCGGGACAGACCCCGCCTTACCCTTAACTATGATACAATACCAAATGAATTTACCAAGGACTCAATAAAGCTCCGAATCAACTTGTAGCTCACTAAAAGTAGCAGAATTTCGAGTGCTCCTACTGAGGAGGTCTACTAGCTGGAGTACCTGAGCCTGCAGCATGAAATGCAGCGTCCCCAATACGGGACGTCAGTACAAAAAATGTACTGAATATGTAAGGCAAATAGTATATGTAATACAAGGCTCAAATGAAATCAAGTAGCAACATATGAGTGCATAGATTAGGAGAGAAGACCACCTTTGCTTACTCTTGTGGAATCAAGTAAGCTACATTCTTTTCTTTACCTTTTTGTATGTTATAATCTTTGTTGGGCATGTGATACAAGTGACCAGCTGATCAGTGGTAGAAGAGGATGACCCATGCTAGGCGTATTAACCCCTGGGATGCGGTCCTCATAATTACACAACTTGGGATCGGCCCATGTAGGCTTTTGCCCCTGAGCTGCCACCCTTCTATACCAATAGGGATCGGCCCATGCTAGGCTTTCGTCCCTGAGCTGCCACCCTTAATTAAATAGATTTCTTCACTTAGATTCTTTAATCTTTGAGATTATTGTTAATCAGTTCATAACTCTTTTGAGATGTTATTTTGGATAATCATAACACTTTTGAGATGTTGATTTGGTGGTCATAATCATCTTGGAGATATGGAAATACGGAACAGTAGTGGAATACATGAAAATAATACTTTGAGGCAGTAACAATGACATAAGGAGCTATGAAACATCAACACCTAACTTTAAGACCTTAATGGCACAATTGACTTCAATTGGCTTAGGAGAGGAATTCATCAAACTTTGTTTTGCAAATACCATTTCTATAACAGCACAAGGGGAATAATTACACAAGTATAGAGTAGTGAACATATAATGAAGTAGTTCCATGTACTTAGAATGGGGAAAGAAATATTGTTAGCTATTTGGAGATAGTACGCTGCCACTATGCTTCCTTTTCCAGAAATAGAACTTATGGGAAACACTTCATTGATATTAATTGCAGGTGCCAGATTTCATGCCAAAAGGATATAGAATCGAATAGCCTTACATACCTTATTTTTCTGACCAATACCACTATCACTATTCAGCCTTCCTTTTTGGGTGCTAATCTTCAACATAAATCATGATTAAGCTAACATTAGCAGCTAATCACAATAAGGTCCTCGAAAACAGTAGCTAAAATATTTGATGGAAATCAGGCCCATACAACCCTTACATAAATGGTGAACCACCACACCCTTCCTCTACACATTAATACAACTTCATACATCATCTCCCAAGATCCCCAAACTGCCCTCAACAACAATATTCATAAGGCAGCCACTATCAATCTCAAATCTTTCAGCATAATAGGAGAATATGACTCAAAGATTTATCATCATCCATGAATTCTTGATAAATATATACAAAATTCTCCAATCCAAACATGATCAAAGAGAGGAAAACAAATGGGTTGAAGTCTTACCTTAATTCTGGAAATTTATCCTCTAAACTTGTACTTCAAGAATTCAAACTCTCCTTCAAACTTCTTACTTGAAAATAAGACAGCACTCAAGAATCCCTAAGGTGTTTTAGGGCTGCTTATTGAAGCCAAGAGAGACCAAGAAAGAAACTTAAGGAAATCTGAAATTTTGCAAGTTCAAAATGGAGAAAATAGACTTGATCCTTATCCTTTGAAAAAGGAGGTGTTATGGCCGACATTCTTGACCAATTTTGGGCCATATAATGTCAAGTAGGTGTCCCACCTGCTTGTCCTTTTAACTTGGGCCTTTTTGGACTCAAGATTATTGGACCTTGGCTGTCCATTTTCACTTTGTCCTTATATTCAACTTGGGACAGATTAATGCAAGTAGGTGGTACACACTTGGCCCAATAACATGGTAAAACAAATCTTAGGAGGTGATGCACTTACCTAGTTTCACTTGGGCTTTATCCATAATGGGCCAATTGGCAGATTTGGCTGCTGGGCTTTCTTTCATTCACAATTTTCTTTAATAGGTTTGGGCTTCAAATGAGCCCCTAAATATAAGACTAAATCTGGTCAATCAAACTTGGCCCCTTTAACTATAATATAGCTCAAGTAGGTGATGCAGCAGCTAGCTCAATTACTCCTTACCATAATTACTTAAATACTTTCCATCGGAGTTAACTTGCAATACAAATGCTGAAACGTGCAAGGCATTACATCACCTCCCGATCTAGTTTAAACCAACACTAATCATATAAGAAACATGATCCCTCACCTACACTATAAGTCTATGTCAAGTATAACATGAATAGAACTACCACATACAAAATACAGGCCGTTACAAGTTGGAAGTCCAAGAAGCAAGCTACAATATCATTATCATGTGCAGAAGGAGAATACAGGGCTGTGAGACAAGTAGTAGGAGAACTAGTGTGGCTTGAGAGATTACGTGATGAACTAATGGTGCAAATTTCATTACCCATACGTGTGTTCTGTGATAGCCAAGGTGTAATTCATATTGCTAAAAATCCAGTTTTTCATGAGAGAACAAAACACATTGAGGTGGATTGCCAATTTGTGAGGGACAAGCTTCAACAAGGACTGATTGCACTTCATCATATTTCCACAACTCCCAAATGGTAGACATATTTACCAAGGCCTTAACAGGAGTCAAGCATTCTACGATTCTAAGCAAGTTGTCTGTAATCACACTACCTCCAACTTGAGTGTGTGTGTGTGATAGAATTAGTTTAGAGTTAGTTACTAAAACTTAGTTAGCAATCTGTTAAACACTGTTACGTAGTTAGTTACAATTAGTTGGTTAACTGGTCATTCACATGTTTTATTCATGTATATATACACAACTATTGTATTCATTTTATAAATTCATTGAGAAAGGAATATTACAAAATTCTCTGTTCGTTCCAGAATGATCCATTGTATTTTCTGTTCTTCTATCTCCTTTCACGTTGAGCTCAATACCCATTAATGGAGGAAGCTCACTAATTTGATGTTTCAGTTTGATATTTTGTCATCTTGCATGAACTCCCTTGGTTTGAGTCTATTGGACTCCCCTTTGTACTTTGCATTTCTTCGAGTCGACCTTCATCATTGATCGAATTTTAAAAGCTGAAATATAGTCTCGAAAAGCTGAAAAAGTGGTTGATATGCAGTATGTATACATTTAGTATAAAATTATATACAAAGGAAAATGCGTAAAAAAGATCAAAAACGCAGATACACATTTCAAATACTGAAATAAATGTTGAAAACAGGAAACTCAGGTCTCAATAAACCCAAAACGAGATGTATACATATTGTATACAACAGTATACATTCATTGTATACAATAATATTTTCAGGAAAAAAAGAGGCTGAAGCCCAAACACAACTACAGCAAGCCTAAGAAGGGGCCCAAATTCAATTTCTCCTTTACCTTATTTAATTATGTGATTATTTATTGCTTTGTTGTTCATTAACTCTAACTTTAGAATTATTAATTCCCCAAAAGACGAAGCATATTCTTTATGTTAGTTTATTTTGATAAAATTTATTTTTATCAACTCTTATACTTATATTCAATATATTCAGTTAAAACTTTTACCAATTCTTCCATCAATTTAAAATAGATTTTCATGCTCTAATTTACTCAATTTAGTTTAAATTATTATTTTTTTAAAAATGAGTCAAATTAATTCTAATAAATTTATTTTTGTTAAAGTTCCAATCAATTGTAATTTAATTCAAATGTTTTAATTAAGGTCCAATTTTCTAAAGATTAAAATTTTTCTTTTAATTATTTTCTCAAGTCAATCGAATATTGTTAATTATTATATTAAATTAATCATTTTCTAAGAAATAGTCAAAATATATTTAACCTAAGTCGTAGGATAAACGCATGTTAGCGGACGCTTCAAATGCCTTAAAAAACTTCTTGAAGCATAAATAAGAACCTCTTATCCATTTTCTCTAAATTTATAAAGATTCAATCTGGTAGAGTCGTTTTAAATCAAGTTTTCTTAATTTCTTTAAAAAATTAAGTGACGACTCTTTTCTAAGTATTTTTCTCAAATTGTTTTATACTTAGAACATTTTAAAAAGTGATTTTTCTAAATATATTGAAAATACGGCATAACAAAAATGGCGACTCTGCTGGGGACTTAATAGGTTCTAACCATAATAGACTTAGGTTAATTACTAAAAAATTTAGCATTTGTTTGTTTCATTTTATTTTCTTGTGTTATTATACATGTCTAATGCTTTGTTATCATGCTTATGTGATATAAACTGTTTATTTGTTAACATATTATATAAATTGTTTATTTGTTATTGCTTTATAAACTGTCATTCCGTTCATATTTCTTCACTTATTGGAAATTCACACTATCACACGTACACACGAGGTGTGCTTTGTGCACCCGCAAATTTCTTTCAAAATTTTAGGAGAGTTTTCATATGCGCGGGGTGTCCGGATATTTTTCCGTGTGATCGCGTAGCTTTTTCACTCGAGTTGTCCGCTCGGGATCCTTGTGTCTAGTAAGCCAAATCTTAGAAAAATAAGATAGAGCTAAACCACCCCTCAATTTAAGTCATGCATGCATATGCCTTAGGTGGATCAATCATGGGTATCGATTCTACATTTAAGAAGTTCACCTTTATATTAACTAGTTTCATGACCCAACGACCGACGAACATATTTTGTGCAACGTGATAATGATAGACGGACCCAAGCCTAATTTTTACATAGTGAGTTCGATTCAATGAAAACTCGAGTTGGCATAAATTAATGGCTCGGATCAATCTATCATAATCACATTCTTTGAATCGTTAAGCCTACCCTTGGCAAAAAGGGGTCACATATCTGTTTAGAACGCGCTATAACTGTTTATGTGTTATAACTGCTTATGTGAAAATGTTGCTTTATTTGAAGATATTGTAGCTCACTCCACTTCTAATAACTTTTAGAACCCCTAAGCATAAATATCAAGTAACTATCAAAAGTGCGTCCAAATATTCTTCGAGTCTTTCCCCCCCAAAAAAATATATATTCAAAACTCCTTTTCAAATCCTAAATCTTACTCTCTCATCTATAAAAAAAAGGTGTAAATTTCCATCTCAAATCAAAAAAGAGATTCAAACAGCTCGAACTACATAGGACCTGAATTCTCCCAGTGACATACGGAGGCAGTCTTTTAAAGACTCGGTCCGTATATTTGAAATATTTTACTTTTTTCGCTCTCCCATGAACATTAGAGTTTCCTCTTAATAAAAAATCATAGTATGTCAATTACACATACAGAAGTCCATTGACTCCACGCAAGTTAACTTTTCAAATTCACTATTCCCAAAATTTGATAGACAAATTCCTGTCTATTCAGTCACCTTTCTATATCTGTGGGCTTATTTATCTTCAAATGAAGCAACTCTTTTGTATTTGTGATCATGTGTGTGATATTTTATGTTATTTATCATCGACACGAATTAATACATTTGTCTTTTGAGTTATTTTCCTTTTCAGGTACATAAAATTGATCTGTGTTGAGAAAATGACAGAACATCCATACTTCACAAGGTCTAAAGGTCCCAAAGACCTTCTTTGACCAAAGTTCATCAAAATGCAAAGAAAATGTGGTTGAAAATGTCGAGAACACTAATTTGAGCAAAATCACTGTGAACAACCCTATCATCGCTGAACAAAATAAGCTGATTGCACAATTGTTCCAATAAATTGCTGAAATAAGGGCTGAAATGGATAAGTCCCGAGATTTGACAAATATGGCTATCATTGCCAACACTTCTACGTCAGACAATGGAAGACCTCCACTCCATTTTCCTACTTCAGATTCAGCCTCCAAATGTATTCCAAACAGTTCAACCACCGCTACAAATCCAAAACCTCCCATCATCGACTAGATCACCCTAAACCCATATCAAGCTAGCTCCTCACGCCAAAAGGTACTTACTCTTCAAAATCCAAACACCAACAATTTCCAGAATTTTCCTCCCAATTATCAAACACCTACTCCAACGGTCCAAAACTCATCTACAACTCAACCCATACCTCTAAAAACCGCATCTACTACATTCGATGAAAGGTTTGGTTACAATGTGGAATTCATTCCTGATCGATACTATTTGGAGAGAATCAAACAGAAGTCTTGTGAAAACTATCGAGAATATGCCTACCGTTTGAGAAGAGAGGCTACAAGGGTTAGGCCTCCCCTGACTAAGAAAGAGATTATTGAAATATTCGTGCGTATTCAAGAGACAGAGTACTACAACAAGATGTTTCTCAGTTTAGGAAGGAAGTTCAGTGAGATAGTCAAAATTGGTGAAACTATTGAAGACGATCTCAAGGCGGAAAAAATCATACCAATGATTTCCCAAGGTGAATCCTCAAGACCATTGAGGAGGAAGAGGGAAGATGTTTCCTCTATCTCATTTGAATCGAATCAAAAATCAAAGAGGCATGCCGGTCACAATGTTCGAAATCCTTTACCATCCAAAACCTACCCCTTAACTCCACAAAATCCTTACCCCATCTTTTATGTCCAACCAAATTACCAAGCTCCACCACTAAGTTATCCAAATTACCAAGATCCAACACAAAATTATCCAAATTACCAAAGTATCCAAATGTACAATCGAGTAATTATATCGCCGAATTACCCAAATGCTCCTCAAATCTTCCAAAATCCACTATATTTAAATTTTTGAACACCGGCACCTACTCGCCAAAATCCCTCACTTTATCATCAAGTACCTCCAATAAATAATCACAATCTTCCTCGTCCAAAACTTGAGAGGAAACCACCTCGAGTCTTTACTCCTTTGGTTGAAAGTCAGACTCGACTTTTTGAAAGATTGAAAGTAGCCGGTCTGATACACACAATTGATCCCAAAAATGTCAATGTTAATTCCAGAAATTATAGGGCCAATCTTCATTGTTCTTACCATTCAGGAGGTGTCGGACATACCACTGAAGATTGTATCAACTTGAAGCATAAAATTTAAGTTTTGATTGATCGAAAAGTTATAACTCTTCAAACTGTAATACCCAATGTCAATGTTGATTCAGTGCCGAATCATGGAGAGTTTACTATTAACATGGTTGAGGTCGAAGAAAATTGGTGTGTCGATAAAACTGTAATCCCAACCAATCCAGACAATCTTGAGAATGTTCTAGCTTCTCTGAGCATAATTGAGAAATCCAAATTTGTGGTCATGGAACAATATCAAGATTTTGCTTTGGTGCCAAAAAGAGGGTCAAAATAGGAAGGAAATTAATCATGTATCACCAAAGCTTTTGCCTCATTTGTATGATTCTTTTCTGGTAGAGGAATATGCCAATGATGACAATCTCAGAGAAGGAACTAGGGGTCCCCTTGAAGAAAGTAATGTTGCGTCGAAGAAGACGATCGAGACATCAGGCATACGAGACACCAAGCCAGTGGAGAGAGTTCTTAATTGAACTTCCACGCCGCTCTTGATTCCTCGTTCATCTTGATAGACAAAGATGAATTTTATGTCATTTTTTAATTTCCCTCGTAAAATTTTGAAAAAGACAAAATATCGCAAGGTCATGGCCAAAGTTTGTATTTTCTTATTTTCAATGAAAGCCTTTTCTATTACGATAATTTATTTCACCTGCTTTAATTTTTCTATCTAACAACCTTTGAGTTTGTTTTAGTAAAAATAATTTTAAATCTTTCAACATCATGTCATGTCACAAGCTGAATGAACAAATGAGATAGATGCCGATGATGAGGAGATCATGATATCTGAATATATTGCCAAAGAATTGGAACAACTCGAGAATCATGATAAGTCAAATCTGGATGACACATAAAAGGATGATTGTGTCCAAGAGACTAGAATAAGTGTCTATCTGACAGAATCTCGAAAAAGAGAACTCAACAACTTACTTAGGCAATACTTAGGCAATGCATCGATAAAGTTGTCTCATGACATGACATAGGTGAGCATAGACGTTCATCTCAAGTGGCGAATCGACTCAGGTGCTATCAAGAGCTGAAGATTCAGAACTTCTTCTACTTTTGTAATAACATCATTTGCTTGTAATCATCTTATGTTTTATAGTTAGGAAATTATCTTTTGTATACGAACTACGTCTGACCTGAATTCTCAAGAATGAGATACGTAGGCGGCCTATGTCGGCATCAGTCATTTTCATACCAAAATTTCATATTTTTCTTAACCCTCGAGAGGGGAACTAAGTTTGACCTGATTCCTGCCTCAACGGGATACGTAGGCGCCACAAGGGTTCAGTCATATCTCCCGTAAGATTTTTATTTTTCCTTTACAATAGAAACCGGGACAAAATTTTTGAGAGGGACACAAAAATTCTCAAGAAGAGACTTAAAAATTCTCAAGACATAAGATATATTGTGAGTTGCAACTGGGACAAAATTTTGAGGGGGGTCTCAAAAATTCTACAAGTCATATATCAAAGTTCGAAATACGTTGAAACGTCTGATCAGGACAAAATTTTGAGAGGACTAAAAAATTCTCAAGAACATCTCGAACAAGTCAAGACTTAAGATACATTGTGAGTTGCATCTGGGACATAATTTTTAGTTCAAAATACGTTGAGACGTCTAATCAAGACGAAATTTTTGAGAGGGTCTCAAAAATTCTCAAGAAGATCTCTAACAAGTAAAGATTAAAATAACATAGCGAATTGCAGAATTTTTGAGAGGGATTCAAAAAAATCTACAAATCATATATCAAATATTTGAGATACTCCAAGACATCTAACTGGGACAGAAATATTTGAGGATGAGTTCAAAAATTTCTCCAAGCATCACTACAAGTATGTAATTATTTTTGAACATTCCGAACATGATCAAAAGTTTAAAGCTAACTTCAAACGATCTCTGGCATTGGTAAAGTTCAAAGTCAATTTCAATTTTCAAACACAATTGGATTTCAGAGTACAAAATTTTCCAAGTATGGAGGACTTGGGAGAACCAAGTCAGAAATTTCTCAAGTTACAAGTATTTTACGAATTCTCCAGGACAAGCTATCGGATACGTCAAAAGATTAAACCAATGACGTTCATTTAAGCTATGTATGACATGACATTTGACAGTGACTTCTTTCAAATTGATTCTCAAAAAGTTTCTTTTTATTAAGGATTTTTTCATCTTATGTCTATCGAGAAGCAAGAAATCAGAGTGATCAACTGAAGATAGCAAGATAAGGAGCAAGCACTTGAAGAAGTCAACACAGATCAGTTTGTTTTAAAAAAAACTAATAATTTTTCTTTGGATGTAGGTCTATAAGAATGTTGCAAGATCATCATATTCCTCCGTTCAATAAATACGGAGAATTCAAAAGGGCGAGTAGCTCCCCGAAATTGACAACTTTTCTATGGAGGCAGAGAAGTCATTGAAGTTCTTCAAAAAAAAAAACAATTCAGAATACGTTCAATAACACCTCGTTCAAATCTCCAACAAAGCAAGAGTCAAATTAAACAGAAAATGATCAAAATGGGAACAAGTGAAGACATCACTTTCAATATGTACAAGCATCTACAAAGATATTAAATTACATTTTTTCAGCATTAAGAACTATTGGAAAATATTCACAAATCCTGTTGATATCAGACACGGTAATGTGAACCACCCAGAGGAATATCATATTTATCACGAGGAAGTCATGCATATTGTATTATCAAAGTATTTAATACCATTGTCGAGGCATGTCATTGAATCTTCAGACGCCAAGAGGGCCATTGCATATTCAATCGCCGAGAGAGTCATTGCATCTTCAACCGCCAAGAGGGCCATCATCTTCCATTGCCAAGAGGGCTATTGCATATTCAAAAGTCGAGAGGGCTATCACTTTCAAACACCGAGAGGGCTATTATCTTCAAATGTCGAGAGGACCATTGCGTTCAAACCGCCAAGAGGGCCATCATATTCATATGCCGAGAGGGCCATTGCATTCAAATGCCGAGAGGGCCATTGCTTTCTCAAATTTTGAGAGGGATATTGCATTCAAATTCCGAGAGGGCCATCATCTTCATATGCCTAGAGGTCCATTGCATCTTCAAACGCTGAGAGGGCCATTGCATTCGTTTGCCGAGAGGGACATTGCATTCAAACGCCGAGAGGGCCATTGCATATTCAATCGCCAAGAAGGCCATTACATCTTCAAACACCGAGAGAGTCATTGCATCTTCAACTGCCAAGAGGGCCATCATCTTCCATTGCCAAGAGGGCCATTACATATTCAAACCGCCAAGAGGGATGTTGAATCTTCAAATTCCAAGAGGGCCATCATCTTCAAAATCCAAGAGGGCCATTGCATCTTCATATGCCGAGAGGGCCATTGCATCTTCAACCGCCAAGAAGGCCATTGCATCTTCAAACTCCGAGAGAGTCATTGCTTCTTCCAATGACAAGAGAGCAACATCATCTTACCAATCAAGCTTTGAAAACATCATCCTACCATTGGATCAACATCATCCTGCCAATGGATCATCAATTTAGCATCATCATCTTATCGATCGAGCATCAACATCTTCATCATTAATGTAGCAACATCATTCTATCAATGAAGTATCGTCATCAATAATATTACATTATCGATAAAGTCATCATCGTGTCACATCATATAAATTCATCATCTACTGTGTCAAAACTGATGGAAGCTGACATCAGAATATTTTTAAAAATGTGTGCCGAAGAGGGTAAAACATAACACCGCTCTATATAAATTACAGTTTCTACTAACAAGCCGAGATCATCCAAGAGGATAAATTATCAAATCAAACCACAGGTGCGGATGACATCAAAAGGGATGCATCATAACGTGGAACTTTTTCTTAGCAGCGAACTGGTACATAGTCCAAAGAGGAGTATCAAACTCCTAGGAAGCGAGCTGAGGAGAAACTTCTACCACAATCAAACCACACCCCTAACAAAAGGCGTGTGGGTTTTTCTTTTAGTTCATCGGTTTCAATTTCGCATCCGAAAAACATCTCACTCTCCGGAGGCAACTTTCTAATCTGAGTGACAGTGCACCACGAGCTTTGGAAATTATGTCCATGTAAGTTCTTAATTATGGGTGTGAAGTGCACCACATTCATGGCTAAGAGGTTGCAAGCCTCTTTTTCTCGCTCGACTTACTCATCATTCCTCCAGAACCAAAGGTTATCTTGCACAAAAGATTTCATTTTCAACTGATTGAGTCGAACTACAAACAACCTGATTTCTAAGATGTAAGGATATGTAGGCGGGCTCAATGTTGAAAACTCGTCTGTATTTCGCTATCCTCCATAAAATCTTATTCTCGAGCATTTTGATCTCCTCATAATTCGATATCGAGATAGCTTCTGAATTCTTTCAATAATTGTGCGTCAAATCAAGCATATCAAACTACAAGTGGCCTGACTTCTCATATAGCCTGAGATATGTAGTAAACCTGCTACCGGGGCTCGGCCATAATTCCTAAAGTCCGTACGAAAATCCCGTTCCTAAGATGAAGAAGTGGTCGGTCAAAATTGGATCCGTCAATTTCATTTGCCTCGAATTTCTTTCATCAATCCAAGTCAAACGAGGGACAACTGTTGACACCCAATTTTGGCCCTCCAATATATAAAATTAATCATCGAGCTTCTTAAATTTCAAACGATTTAAAATAATTAGTTTTATAAGAATTTCAAAATAAAAATTAAATAATAAATATAGTTTGCAAGTTATTTTAAATAGTTTCGTTGCTTTTTCATAATTTTAAATAATTTATATGTTCTATATAATTATATATAATTAATATATTTTATGAATATTCAAAAACCATCTCACTAGATTTTACTTTTTAGTTGAATATTTTATTAAATTATTTTTTTAAGTTGGTATATATTTTTTTAGTTATTAATTTATAATCAAGTTAATTATTTTATTTCGTTAAGATTAAGAAGCTCGTTAATTAATTGATATTAATTCGTCTTATCCAACTTGACCGAATTTGCAATTTATTTGGTTTTTGTTAAAATTATTTTAACCAATATTTTGCTCTACTTGACCAAAGTTGGGCCAATTTCCAGCCCACTTTATTATTGTCAGCCCAATTCCCACTTTATAATTCCCACCCCAACCCCAATTCATTTTCCCTACAATCCAATTCTTCCAATTTCCAGCCCACCTATACAATACACTAAATAACAACTATACCATACATACAACATACCGAAACCAACTCCACCCCCAACGTTTTCTTCTTCTTCCTCCTTGCGTGTAAAACCCAACGTCTTCTTCCCCAGAAATACAGCGAAGTGACATGCAAATCGCGAGAATCCAGAAATTACACCAACAATCACCTCGCCGTCCCCTTTTTCCCTATTTTCAGGGATTTCCCATCCCTTCCACTGTTGCAAAGGAATTCAAATTTCATCCCAAATCCTCAACCGGTTTTCCCCTTTTTTGAATCTCAATCTCAGCGTATAAATATCTCTTTCATTTGATGTTTTGGGAGATTAAGTTTTAGAGAGGAGCAGTTGGGAGTTTTTAAAAAAAAGAAAAGGGAAATCGATAGGGAGTTTTTCCATCTAATAATACATCTTCAAATGGCTTCAAAACTTTAAGGTCAAGAGTTCAAAAAAAAAACAATAATAATATAATTTTCAATTTTTCGAGTTCATCGGAATCTTGTGTAGTCGAAGTTCATGGTGAAAGTTGCTTTGTGGTCAAGCTTGTCGTCCTAGTTCGCTGCTCCGAAAAAGGTAACACTCCTTTTATGATTTTAGTCTCTTTGTGGTGAACTAACAGTAGTTTAGTTTAGTTTTATGGTCTGATTATGTGATCTATCATTGTGAGTTGTTTAATTGTTGGTATTTTGTGAGTGTTGCGACTTACTGTAATATCCTTGTATGCTATTAGAATGTTTCTTTGTTTTTTTTTCTTGAAGTCTTGGTGTTTTTCTTATAGTACCATTCTCTGCTAGCTCTGTTTTGAATTGCTAAATCCAGTTGGCTTATCCGAAAATAAGAAGGTTCTCGATCATCTTTCTTGTAAGTCATATGAGTTGTAGGTACGGTCTTATCTTTCTTTTTTGGTGTCTGCAAAGTAATGAATATTGACTTGAGTTTTGGGATGTATACAATTATCTGCACAATGAAGCCATGGTGTCTCATTCAATGTTGCATACATTTTCCATTTCTCTGTTATATTTTGTGCTTGACCAATTTTTCATTGTATTCTCTTCCTCAAAATGACTTCTCAATTGCATAATACCTAAAGAGACATGCTCTATGCTCAACTGGCTGCATCCATGATGTGTTTATTTTTGAATTTGTTATTTGAGTGTGTGAAGAATACCATTTTCGTTTCTTGTTGATTCTTGCTGTCCATATGTACTTTTGCCACTGCCAAGTTTAGATGTGTTGTTTGTTGATGCACAGTTACTTCATGTTTCTTTTATCCTTCTCAAAGCCATCTAATCCGTTTGAGGTTAATGAATAACTTTAGTTACATTTTGGTTTGAACTACTTAAGTTACTATTTCCAACTAAGTCAAGACGCCTTTTTAGTCTTATCTCAAAGCGCTAATTTTATTATTTCTTTGTTTTCTTGCAAGAACTCCCTTGGTTTGTGTACATTGGACTCCCCTTTATACTTTGCGTTTCTTCGAGTCGACCTTCATCATTGATCAAAACAAAAGCTGAAATATAGTCTCGAAAAGCTGAAAAACTGGCTGATATGCAGTATGTATACATTCAGTTTACAATGATATACAATGGAAAGCGCGGAAAAACAGGTCACAAACGCAGATACACATTTCAAATACTGAAATATAGGTTGAAAATAGGAAACTCAGGTCTCAAACCCAAAACGAGTTGTATACAAGTTGTATACAGCAGTATACATTCATTGTAGACAACAATATTTTCAGAAAAAAAAGAGGCTGAAGCCCAAACACAACTACAGCAAGCCCAAGAAGGGGCCCAAGTTCAATTTCTCCTTTACGTTAACTTATTTAATTGTGTGATTATTTATTGCTTTGTTGTTTATTAACTCTAACTTTAGAATAATTAATTCCCAAAGAGACGAAGCATATTCTTTATGTTAGTTTATTTTTTTAAAATTATTTTTATCAACTCTTATACTTATAATCAATATATTCAGTTAAAACTTTTACCAATTCTTCCATCAATTTAAAATAGATTTTCATGCTCTAATTTACTCGATTTAGTTTAAATTATTATTTTTTTAAAACATTAGTCAAATTAATTCTAATAAATCTATTTTTGTTAAAGTTCCAATCAATTGTAATTTAATTCAAATGTTTTAATTAAGGTCCAATTTTCTAAATATTAAAAATTTTCTTTTATTACTATTTTCTCAAGTCAATCGAATATTGTTAATAATTATATTAAATTAATCATTTTCTAAAAAATAGTCAAAATATATTTAACCTAAGTCGTAGGATAACCGCATGTTAGCGGCGCTTCAAATGCCTTGAAAACCTTCTTGAAGCGTAAATATGAACCTCTTACCCATTTTCTCTAAATTTATAAAGATTCAATTTGTTAGGGGCTTTTAAATCAAGTTTTCTTAATTTCTTTAAAAAATTAAGTGGCGACTCTTTTCTAAGTATTTCTCTCAAATTGTTTTATACTTAGAATATTTTAAAAAGTGATTTTTCTAAAGATAGTAAAATTACGGCATAACAGACATTATTCGAAAACGAAAGACTCGGAGTCTTGAATTTATTTTTGATTGAATTGGACAAGTGATTTCTTAACCTTGTAAAACTAGTGGAATCATTTATTTCCCTTCATTATGTGTTGGGGAGTAAGGAGAATGAGTTAATGGGTTCAATTGTTCAACTTGATTGATCTTTATGAATAAAAAGAGGATTAACGAAAAAGGCATCGTGTTGATCATAATTTTTTGTAAATTGTCTTATTGTGGACCTTAAATTTGTTGATTGGTGAAATGCTTTGATACATTATTGTGGATGTGAATTGTTTGAGGTTGTGTCTTTTCTATATGGTGTGAAATTGCTTATTTTCATTGGTTTCCTTCCACCATGATGAGACATGTTATAATGTGGTTGAAGGAAAATAGTTTTGGCTAGTGATATTGTGCAAAAGGAAAATGATTTTGACAAGTGATATGATATAAATCCAAAGGGAAATGGTTTCGGCTAGTGATATGATATAAAATCAAAGGTAAATGTTTCTGACTAGTGATATCGTGCCAAAGGAAAATGGTTATGGTAAGTGATATAATAGAAAACCGAGGAAAAATATTCCGCCTAGTGATATGATATAAAGACCAATGAAAATGGTTCCGACTAGTGATATTGTGCAGCAGAGAAATGGTTACGACAAGAGTTTTACTATTGTGACTTGATGCATATTTAAACTTGTGATTGATCTACTAGACATTTATGATTATTTTACTTGACTCTTTCGATTGATGTACTTGATACTTGTGATTGACATATATGAAACTTATTAGTTATTGAAATGTGGCCGTTAGAATGTGACAATTAAGCCTAGTAATCAGTGTATTGTAAAACTTTTATGTTGAGTTGATATGCAAGAGTTTTACTATTGTGACTTGATGCATATTTACACTTGTGATTGATCTACTAGACATTTATGATTATTTTACTTGACTCTTTCGATTGATCTACTTGATACTTGTGATTAACATATATGAAACTTATTAGTTATTGAAACGTGGCCGTTAGACTGTGACCGTTAAGCCTAGTAATCAGTGTATTGTAAAACTTTTATATTGAGTTGATATGCAAGTTGTAGTTTAATGAGGGTTGGATGGGATGACAGGAGCACTCGTTTTCAAGATAGTTTTGCTTTGTTTAATAGGCTGCTTGCAAAGTACCATGTTGTTTGGTACTCACTCATTGCTTCTACACTTGTGTAGGTTTCGAGATCGAATCCATGTGATTGTTCTTACTTTATTTCTGAGACTTTTGAAGGATTTTAAGAGGTAGTTTCTTGTCATCCCGACAGACCCTCTTGTTCCGTACTTTAATACTTTATGCTTTATTCTATTCTAGAGACAAAGACATCACAACTTGTACTTATCTTTCAACTTTGTATTTACATTAGTGGCATGTACACATGGCAACCAAGTTTTGGGGTTATGTTAGGATGACTAAGTTTATGATTTATGTTGTTATTATCTTACATTCCATATTCTTTCATATTTTTGGGTTTGCGACTGGTTTGTCTTGATAGAATAGACAAGTGTCAACACGTTCATTTCTGGGTTAGCAACTGATTTGTCTTGGTGGGATAGACAAGTGTCATCACGTTCATTTTGTTTGTAATTAGTGTTGACACCCAATTTTGACCCTCCACAATATAAATTAATCATCGAACTTCTTCAATTTCAAACGACTTAAAATAATTAGTTTTATAAAATTATATATATATATATATATATATATATATATATATATATATATATATATATATATATATATATATATATATATATATATATATATATATATGCAAGTTATTTTAAATAGTTGTATCATTTTTGTTATTTTTAAATAATATATATATTTTACATAATTTTGTATATAATTAGTATTTTACAAATATCCTAAAATCATCTCAAAAAGATTTTTGCTTGAATTAATATTTGTCTAATTAGTTTAAAGTTATGTTTATGTTTTTGAGTAAATTTGTTTACAAGTAAACTAATTATTTTATTTTGGTAAGATTAAGAAGTTCATAAGTTAACTATATTAATTCATCTTATTTAAATTTTAACTGAATTTGCAAATCAACTCAGTTCGGTTAACTTCTTGAATCTAATTGGCTATAATTTCAACCCATTTGGCCAAACTCTTTATTACAAATCTAACCCATTTTGCCTCCAATCTTGAATCGAAATTGGGCCTATTCCAAGACCCAAATTACTCAAGCCAATTCCAAGACCCAATTCTTATCCAACAATAATACAATCAGCCCACAACCATACACAAATTTATCAAACTGACTCGACCCTACTTCGTTTCTTCTGCGCGAAGAACAACAACAATACACGACGAGTAAATCGCGAATCCACCCAAAAAACAACGTACAAACAACAGCACGCCCAACCCGTCCACTCCAAACGGCTCAACAATGTGCTCCGTACGCGTCGTCTCCCTTGTTCTGCCTCAACAGTACGATTTGTACAAGATCGATCCCAAATGGAGTAATCTTGGCGCTTCACTCGTCCTGGCGTCAAGATCAACAAATACCATTCTCAATTCGTTGAGAGTTGTACTATTCCAGCCGTGCCGTCCTCATTTTTTCTGTAGACCTATCACTTTCGCTATCCCATTTTCTCTCTTTTCAGGGGTAGTATCCCATCTCCTTTTTGCTGTTGCTTCGAAAAGAGCATTTCAAATTCAAATTTGAACACTTGTTACCCCCATGTGACCTTAGCTTTTCTGTCTATATAAAGCTTTCATCCTCACTGTTCTAGGGGAGGACTTCATCCTATAATACATGCCTCAAATTGTATTGAACAACAGAATGATAAGGCAGATTTTTCAAAATCAAAGAACTGTTCTAGCCTAATCTCAAGCGTACACGTGTCCTCCTCATTGCCATACACCTAACACCTTCTCAAAAAAGCTTCTAGATTGTATTTTTCATTTTCTTCTTATTTTAAGAGTGTATATGAAATATTATTTTGTACAACAAATTAGTTTGTTAGGGAATAATCAATAGTTAGTGGACATCTGTCTAGGTAGTTAGATTGTATTCTCCATATATTGAAACAATGTTGTCACGCCCCGAGCCTACACCCTGGGCGAGACCGGCACTCGAAGACCATTGTTGTCCCCCAAGTGAACCCTTGGCCTGGCTTACTTAACTCAGCGAAAGACTAAACTCAACTTAAGCAAGAATAAATCATATTTAAAGGAAAGTACTTCATATAATAAATCTGGCCAAAATGGCACTTAGTCTCAATAGCTGAAATAGACTCCAAACTAGACTATTAACTGTCTACGAAGTCTCTAAATATCTGTGATGGATGCTGGGACAGACTCCACAACATCTTAAAAACTAAACCACTAAAGCAAATAAAATGGATGTCCTCCGAAATGCAAGGAGGCTCACCACTGACTCTGGAGCTCAATTTGGATTAACGAAACGCCGCGTGCTAATCCTGGTTACCTGCGTCTGCATCATAGAATAATGCAGGCCAACTGACATCAGTACATTGAATGTACGAGTATGCAAGTTGGAAAGCTAAGCAACACATAGGATTGAAAAGGAGTAAGAATGAACACTTACCTTGGCTCTGCTCAACGCATGATCTACTAACTCTTATTCAATATACGCAGTTTAAAAGTAAGTGCAATATAAAAATGACTGAAACATGCTGAAAACTCTAATTGTACACAAGTATACAATAATGTCTGAGATGTATATAAAATACAATAACTGATGTATATGAAAATACAATAATGCTGTGGGAGATTCTCTAACCTACAACCATTACTTAAGAGCTACAGTGATGATACAACGTTACTCGACCCACGCTGCCCAGCCATCCTAACTTTGCCAGAGCATAGAACCTGAACTATCTAATGGATCCACTAATAAACTATGAAGAGGGTTCATCTAAAAGGTATGACCCTTTTCTACCCATGATGGCTACATGGTTTACATGGAGACTTGAATTATCTGAACTCGCCTCCCCACATCGGTGCTCAATACTACTCCCAAATATATATATATATATATATATATATATATATATATATATATATATATATATATATATATATATATATATATATATATATATATATAATGGCTCTTATGTTTTTAAAACATACTGATTCTGTGATTTGAGATTTGTGCTCAAAACTTAGCTTTTAAAAAGCTGTGTTGGAAATCATAGTTTCCTCTTTCTTTTATTAATACTAGCCATAGGCTCTGTGAAAGTCTAACTTCCTTTCTTTCTCCAAAGTTTGAAAATAGTTTAGGCTCTGAGGACGACTTAGTTCTAACTCTTCATAAATGAACTCAACTTTATTCTCTTTGCTTACTCGAAACTTAAATCTTCGGGAATACTTAGTCCCCTTATAATATTTGAGAATTTAACTCAACTCTTTACTTGAACGTTAAAAAAAAGTTAAAACGTTTGTTTAAGACTCTTGAATGTTTTAGGAACTTACTTTGACTTACTTCTTAACTTTTAGACTTGACTCTTAACCTCCTTGACTTTGATCTTGACTTTCCTTGAATTGGATTATGGATTTAAGGATCATTATCTCATGTTTATGGATGATTTCATGATGTTTAGACGTACTTTAGAGTGTTGGAATCAACTAGGAATGATAGTTACATCACTTAGGAACTCGTACGGATAGATAGAGGAAGAACAGGGTCTCCAGGGGGTCGTGGTTCTCAAAGAGGCGCGGGGTGCCAGGACCTGTCAGATAGAACTTGGTATGGGGCTCTCTGGCTGGCGCTCCACGCTAGGCCTGTCAGGCAGAGCCTGCCTTGAGGCGCTTTGGCAGGTGCGGTGCCCCATGGGTCGTCTGACGGGACCTCCAACTTTCTTCTTTGTTTTTCATCTCTAAACCTTCCCAAACTCCCATGTATACCACCCCAAAATCATTACCCAATAGTTTAGACCAAAAAATAGTCCGGAAACAGGAATCAAAACTACTGGAGATCAACTACAAATCAACCAATGAGAAATTCAAACTTTTCATCAAGAACTCAAGATTTACTTTCAAATAACTCTAAAATGCTGCAATGAATCGAATTGGAGGGTGGGTGAAAGAACCCAACACCGAATGATATCACATACCTGATAGGGATCATCCCCGACGAAATCCTCGCAACGAATTCTTGGCCTTCTTGCGTCTTCTCCTTCTTTCTCCTCTTTTCTCTTTTATTTTAAAGCCCTAACTTGTTTTCTAAATGTGCAAACTGAATGGGATCAGCTTAGACACCAACTTAATACCCCAAAAATGAAATTAATAATTGATTTAGAAAAGACCAAAATGCCCTTAACAAATTCGGATTTGAACTTTCCTCTGCCCAACAACCTAACTTCCAAAAGTCATATCTCCCTCATACTACCTCGAAAGTTTGCAAACTTGGCGTCATTTGATAGATCTTCCCAAGTTCTTTCCATCCATATAAAGAACACACCCAAATTTCTCTTGAGCTAGAAATTATGACTGTTTAGAAGTAATCAAAACTCACTTTTTAAATCTGGAATTTTTCCAGATTTCCCTACTTATTTCCAAAAATGATTATTCTTGGTTTTCTTAGATTATTCTTAGTTAATTCAAGTTACGAGATGTTACAATATTTCCCCTTGAGAACATTCGTCCTCGACTGAAAATCTTTCACTAAGCTAAAGGTAGTAACATCATTTGAGATCTCAACAAACAAAAGCAAGTAATAACACGCTTATACATAGCCTTATAGAGTGCTAAGAAGAGAATTTAGTACCTTGGTCTGCATTCTCTCCGGATTCAAAGAGATCTGGATTCCTCTTCTTTATATCCTCCTCAACTTCCCAAGTCACTTCTTCAACGAATTGGTATCTCCAAAGGACCTTAACTGAAACAACTTGCTTTGTCCTCAACTTGCAAACTTGACGATTCAAAATCTGGAATTCTTCATAGGATAGGTTATCCTTAATCCCAACATTCTCTGTTGGTATTATCAATGAAGGATCACCCAAACACTTCTTTAACATAGAAATATGGAATACCGGATGAACCGCTGCTAACTCTTGGGGTAGCTCCAACTCACAAGTCACATTGTCGACTCTCTTGGAGATTCTATAAGGACCAATATACCGGGGACTAAGTTTCCCCTTCTTACCAAACCTTATAACATCCTTCATGGGTGAAACCTTAAGATACCCAATCATCTACCTCAAAGTCTAATGGCCTTCTCCTAACGTCTGTGTAGGATTTTTGGCGGCTTTGTGCTATCTTCAACCTTTCTTGAAGAACTTTCACCTTCTCCATAGCTTGGTGAAATAGATCTGGTTCTATCAACACTGCTTCGCCAACTTCGAACCAATCAATAGGAGATCTGCATCTTCTCCCATAAAGAGCTTCATATGGAGCCATTTGGATGCTCGAATGATAACTTTTATTGTAAGCGAACTCAATGAGAGGTATGTGATCATCAAGTCGATCATACAAGCTCTCAACATATATTCTAAGTTATGGATAGTACTCTTTGGTTGTCCATCTGTCTGAGGATGAAAAGCCGTACTCAAATTCACCTTTGAACCAAAACCTTTCTAGAAAGATTTCCAGAACTGTGCAGTAAACCGAGCACCTCTATCCAAAATAATGGAGACTGGAACTCCATGAAGTATTACCACCTCTTGAAGGTACAACTTTGCATAATCTTTGGCTGAATAAGTAGTCTTTACCGGCAAGAAATGGGCTGACTTTGTCATTTTGTCGACAATCACCCAAATATAGAGTCATGTTGCCTTCGCGAACTCGGCAAGCCCGTGATGAAGTCCATGTTAATCATCTCCCACTTCCATTTCGGAAATTCTATATTCTAAGCTAAACCTCCAGGCCTTTGGTGTTCCACTTTCACTTGCTGACAATTTGAACACTTGGCAACAAACTCAACAATATCTTTCTTCATGCCTTCCCATCAATATACCTCTCTCAAATCACAGTTTTGGTAGAACCTAGATGAATGGAATATCTGGAGCTATGAGCCTCCTCCAAGATTCTCCCTTGGAGTCCATCCACTTTAGGTACACATAATCTGCTTTGGTACTTCAACACACTATCTCCCCCTTGTTCAAAAGCCAATACTATTTGGTTATGGATACTTTCCTTCAAATCAAGCAAAATAGGGTCTTGGTCTTGCTTCTCTTTCACTTCTAACACTAGTAATGATTCAGCCCCATTGGTCACCACTATGCCTCCTTCTGTGGAGTCCATAAGTTTGACTCCCAAAGGTGCGAGTCTGTGCACATCTTTTGCTAACTCCCTCTTCTCTTCTTCGACATGAGAAGTGCTTCCCATGGACAACCTGTTTAAGGCATCAACAACCACATTAGCCTTATCTGGGTGGTAAATAATACTCATGTCATAATCTTTGAGTAATTCTAACCACCTTCTCTATATGAGGTTGGGCACTTTCTGGGTGAACACATATTGGAGGCTCTTGTGATTAGTGAATATATCCACATGAACACCATCTAAATAGTGACGCCATAGCTTCAAAGAAAACACCACTGCAACCAATTCTAAGTCATGAGTTGGGTAATTCTTCTCATGAACCTTCAACTGTCTAGAGGCATAAGCTATAACTTTGCCATTCTGCATTAACACACAGCCCAAGCCAACTCTTGATGCATCACAATACACCACAAATCCTTGAGTACCCTCTGGTAAGGTCAAAATCGGGTCGGTAGTCAATCTGTTTTTCAACTCCTAAAAGCTTTTATCACAAGCTTAAGACCATTGAAACTTGATTGTCTTCTGAGTTAACTTGGTCAAAGGAGAAGATATAGATGAAAACCCTTTAAAAGATCTCCTATAATAGCCAGCCAAGCCCAAGAAACTCCTTATATCAGTTGGAGATGTGGGTCTAGGCCAACTCTGAACTGCTTCAATCTTTTGAGTGTCAACTCTAATCCCTTCACCAGAAACAATGTGGCCTACAAATGCCACAGACTTAAGCCAAAACTCACACTTGGAGAACTTGGCATATAATTCTTTATCTCTCAATGTCTGAAGAACAATCCTTAAGTGAATAGCATGATTTTCTTCATTCATTGAATAAATCAGTATGTCATCAAAGAAGACAATGACAAACAGATCTAAATAAGGTTTAAAGACTCTGTTCATAATAACCATGAACGCTGCGGGTGCATTTGTCAAACCAAAGGACATAACCAAACATTTATCATAATACACCACAAATCTTTGAGTACCCTCTGGTAAGGTCAAAACCGGAGCGGTAGTCAATCTGTTTTTTAACTCCTGAAAGCTTTTCTCACAAGCTTAAGACCATTGTAACTTGACTGTCTTCTGAGTTAACTTGGTCAAAGGAGAAGATATAGATGAAAACCCTTTAACAAATCTCATATAATAGCCAGCCAAGCCCAAGAAACTCCTTATATCAGTTGGAGATGTGGGTCTAGGCCAACTCTAAACTGCTTCAATCTTTTGAGTGTCAACTCTTATCCCTTCACCAGAAACAATGTGGCCTACAAATGCCACAGACTTAACCCAAAACTCATACTTGGAGAACTTGGCATATAATTCTTTATCTCTCAATGTTTGAAGAACAATCCTTAAGTGAATATCATGATCTTCTACATTCCTTGAATAAAGCAGTATGTCATCAATGAATACAATGACAAACAAATCTAAATAAGGTTTAAAGACTCTGTTCATAATATCCATGAACGTTGCAGGTACATTTGTCAAACCAAAGGATATAACCAAAAATTCATAATGCCCATACCTTGTTCTAAAAGTTGTCTTTGGAATATCACATTCCTTTACTTTCAACTGATGATAGCCAGATCTAAGGTCAACCTTGGAAAAGCAAGAAGCACCCTGAAGTTGATAAAAAAGATTATCTATCTTTGGAAGAGGATATTTATTCTTGATAGTCACCTTATTCAATTGGCGGTAGTCTATACACATCCTAAGGGACCTATATTTCTTTCTAACAAACAAGACCGGAGCGCCCCAAGGAGAGACGCTTGGTCGAATGAAGCCTTTATCTAACAAGTCTTTCAATTGTTCTTTTAGCTCTTTTAACTCTGTTGGTGCCATTCTATATGGCGGAATAGATATAGGACGAGTATTTGGGATGATGTCTATGCTAAAGTATATCTCTCTTTTGGGAGGGACTCTGGGTAAATCATCAGGAAAGACTTCTGGAAACTCACGGACTATAGGAACTGACTGAAGGGAAGGTACCTCAACACTTGAGTCATTAACTCAGACTAAGTGATAGATACACCCCTAAGAAACTAACTTCCTCGCCTTAAAGTACGAATTGAAATGACCCTTAGGCACTATTGAACTACTAGCCCACTCTATGACTGGCTCATTTGGAATTTGAAATTTGACAACTCGAGTTCTGCAATCTATTGATGCATAACAGGCATGGAGTCAGTCCATACCTAGAATGATATCAAAATCTACCATGTCTAACTCTATTAAATCAGCCATGGTACACTTGTGATTGATGGAAATAAGACAATCACGATAGACTCTTTTTGCTAGAATGGATTAACCAATAGGTGTGGAAACACTGAATGGTTCGCTAAGTTGCTTAGGACAAATCTCAAAGTTCATAGCAACACAGGGAGTTACAAACGATAAAATCACTCATGGGTCTAACAATGCATAAGCAGTAAAGTCAAAGACTCGAATCATTTTAGTGACAACATCTGGTGAATTTTCTTGTTCTTGGTGATTATTGATAGCATACAAGCGGTTTGTTCCTCCACCAGTACCAGAAGTAGCTCCCCTAGGTGCAGCTCTATCTGGTGGAGCAGATGATGAAGACTGAGCCCTGTTGCTCCCATTGCCACCACTTTTCCTACTCTTTGGACATTCTTTCATGAAATGTCCGATCTGACCGCACTTGAAACAACCTGCAGAGCCTTCACGACAAACGCTAGAGTGATTCCTACCACACTTGGCGCAGGCAGGAGGCTTACTAACCCCTTGTGCCATACTACCTTGTGAATATGCAGGCCTAGTTCGGGAGTTCTGACCACGATTCTCAACTCTGTCTCTGGGCGCAGGGGCACTAGAAGACGATGGTGCATGCCCCTTTGATTTTTGAAATTGTGGTTGACTTGAACCACCCTTTCTTTGACCAAACTCATTCCAGTCTTCCCTTTCTTGTTTCGATATTCCTCTCTACCTCAGCTTCTCCTCTTCAACTTGTTGAACATATACTATAAGCTTGGATATGTCCATGTCACTTATCAACATGGCAACCCTACCTTCCTTACTTGAAGCTCGACCCAACCCGGAAAAAAACAAACTCATTCTGCTCCTCATGTCTTTCACTATTTCTGGAGCATAGCGAGACACTTGGGTGAACTTCAACCCGTACTCATGAACACTCATGAAGTCCTGTTTCAATGTGAGGAACTCCCTTACCTTGGCATCCTTCAGCTCTCGAGGAAAGAACCTCCCCAAGAAGGCTTCTTCAAAACAAGCCTAACTTGGATGTAGGGCACCCTCAGCTCTACCATCCTTCCATTGATCAAACCAGGTTCTAGCCACACTGTTCAGCTGATAAGCAACCAATTCAACCCTTTCAACATCCACTACATGCATCACATCAAATACCTTCTTCAACTCTTCCACAAAGTTTTTCGGATCCTCAATAGTGCTCGATCCGGTGAAACTAGGAGGATTCATTCTAAAAAACTCACGAACTCTCGAGGTGTCAGCCCCTCCTGTCAAGCTTTTGCCCGGCCTAGTTGGTCACACCTGACTTAACATCCGGATAGCTTCCCGAATATTTGGCATTTGTAACCTCTCCTTGGGGTTGCACATCCGATGCATTCAGAACCTCTTGTTCCTCAACATTTCTTCGGGCTAGTCGACCTCTGACTGCTCTTCGTGGAGGCTTGATGATCTGAAAACTCTAGAGATAAAATCTTTGTACGAAAAGAATATGAAAAAAGAGAATCATTCCTAAATTTTGTAGCCTCTTAATCATAGATGTGGCGCGCTTCACACCGATGAATAAGACTCTATAGATATAGCTTCATAGACTCCTTAGGACTCTTGAACCTTTGGCTCTGATACAAAGTTTGTCACGCCCCGAGCCTACACCCTGGGCGAGACCGGCACTCGAAGACCATTGCTGGCCCCCAAGAGAACCCTTGTCCCAACTTACTTAACTCTGCTAAAGACTAAACTCAACTTAAATAAGAATAAAGCATATTTAAAGGAAAGTACTTCATATAATAAATCTGGCCAAAATGGCACTTAAGTATTAATAGCTGAAATAGACTCCAAACTAGACTATTAACTGTATACGAAGCCTCTAAATGTCTAAGATGAATGTTGAAACAGACCCCACAACATCCTAAAAACTAAACCACTAAAGCAAATGAAATTGATGTCTTCCAAAATGCAAGGAGGCTCACCACTGACTCTAGAGCTCAATTTTGATCAAAGAAATGCCACGTGTTGATCCTGGTTACCTGCGTCTGCATCAGTACATTGAATGTACGAGTATGCAAGTTGGAAAGCTAAAAAACACATAGTCTTGAAAAGGAGTAAGAATGAACACTTACCTTGGCTTTGCTCAATTCATGATCTACTAACTCTTATTCAATATACGCAGTTTAAAAGTAAGTGCAATATAAAGAAATACTGACTGAAACATGCTGAAAACTCTGAATGTACACAAGTATACAATAATGTCTGAGATGTATATAAAATACAATAACTGATGTATATGAGAATACAATAACAGATGTATATGAAAATACAATTATGTTGTGGGAGATTCTCTAACCTACAACCATCACTTAAGAGTTATAGTGATGATACATCGTTACTCGGCCCACGCTGACCAACCATCCTAACTTTGCCAGAGTATAGGACCTCAAATGCCTAATGGATCCACTAGTAAACTATGAAGAGGGTTCATATAAAAAATATGACTCTTTTCTACCCATGATGGCTACATGGTTTACATAGAGACTTGAGTTATCTGAACTCGCATCCCCACATCAGTGCTCAATACTACTCCCAAATATATATATATATATATATATATATATATATATATATATATATATATATATATATATATACTGGCTCTTATGTTTTTAAAACATACTGATTCTGTGATTTGAGATTAGTGCTCAAAACTTAACTTTTAAAAAGCTCTCTTGGAAATCATAGTTTTCTCTTTCTTCTATTAATACTAGGACATTGGCTCTTTGGAAGTCTAGCTTCCTTTCTTTCTCATAATTTTGAAATTGTTTTAGTTTAGGCTATGAGGGACTACTTAGTTCCCTTATAACTGTTGAGAAATAAACTCAATTTTATGCTCTTTGCTTACTCGAAACTTTACTCTTAGAGAATACTTAGTCCCCTTATAACATTTGAGAATTTAACTCAACTCTTTACTTGAACCTTAAAAAAAATTAAAATGTTTGTTTAAGACACTTGATGTTTTAGGAACTTACTTTGACTTGCTTCTTAACTTTTATACTTGACTCTTAACCTCCTTAACTTTGATTTTGACTTTCTTTGAATTGGATTATGGATTCAAGGATCATTATCTCATGTTTATGGATGATTTCATGATGTTTAGATACACTTTAGAGTGTTGGAATCAACTAGGAATGATAGGTACATCACTTAGGAACTCATACGGACAGATAGGGGGAAAATGGGGTCTCCAGGGGGTCGTGGCGCTCTGAGAGGCGCGGGTGCCAGGGATTGTTGGACAGACCCTTTTATGGGGCGCTCTGTCTGGCGCGCCATGCCAGGGCCTGTTAGATAGAGCCTGTCTTGAGGCGCTCTGGCAGGCGCGGTGCCCCAGGGGCTGTCTGACGGGACCTCTGACTTTCTTCTTCATTTTTCATCTCTAAACCTTCCCAAACTCCCATGGATCCCACCCCCAAATACTTAGGATACCTAACTAACTCATTACCCAATAGTTTAGACCCGCAAACAGTAAGGAAAAAAGAATAAAAACTACTAGAGATCAACTATAAATCAACCAACGATAACTTTAAACTTTTCATCAAGAACTTCAAGGTTTACTTTCAAATAACTCTAAATTGCTGTAATGAATCCGATTGGAGGGTGGGTGAAATAACCCAACACCGAATACTCTCACATACCTGATAGGGATCACCCCCGACGAAATCCTCGCAACGAATTCTTGGCGTTCTTGCGTCTTCTTCTTTTTTCTCTTTTTTTCAAATCCCTAACTTATTTTCTAAATGTGCAAACTGAATGGGATCAGCTTAGACCCCAGCTTAATACCCCAAAAATGAAATTAATAATTGATTTAGGAAAAGACCAAAATGCTCTTAACAAATCCGGATTTGGACTTTCCTCTGTCCAATAGCCCAACTTCCAAAAGTTATTTCTCCCTCATACGACCTTGGAATTTCACAAACTTAGAGTCGTTGGAAAGAACTTCCCAAGATCTTTCCATCCATATGAAGAACACACCCAAGGTCTTCTTGAACTATAAGTTATGGCCGTTTGAAAATGACCAAAACTCACTTTTGAAAGATGGAAATTTTTCAGATTTCCCTACTTATTTCCAAAAATGATTATTCTTGCTTTTCTTAGCTTATTCTTAGTTAATTCAAGTTACGAGATGTTACAGATGTACAACAAGAGAAAGATATACAAAAGGCAGAAAAATCTTCCCAAGTTGTTTACTCTCGTTTTCATTATGGTATCAGAGTAGGTTCTGTGAAGAAACCTACTCAAAGCTATCTGCATATATTTTTGCTTCCTCTAAAATCTATATCATTTTTTGTTTGAAAATCTTTTGAGATGATTGATATTACCACTACAAACTCTGCTACATCTTCTAAGACTACCGTTCACACAACAGTAGATCCTATCAATTTTTCTCATCCTTACTACTTCTCATATTCTTATTCACCAGGGATGCTTCTTGTTAATACCCCTTTTGATGGGAAGGGTTTTGCAGGTTGGAAACGTGGATTTTTTATTGCTTTGACTGCTAATAACAAAGCAGGCTTCATTGATGGTTCCTCTCCTGAACCAACTGATTCAGAGCTTCATAAGGCTTGGATTAGGTCCAACAATATGGTAATATCTTGGCTCTTGAATTCTCTTTCTCGTGAAATTTATGAGAGTGTTATATATTTCTATACTGCTAAATAACTCTTGAGTGACGTTTAGGCTAAATTTGGGCAAAGTAGAGGGGCTAAATTATTACAGCTACAAAAAGAGCTGAGTGATCTGGTTCAAGGTGCGTCTGCCATTGCAACCTACTATACCAAGATGAAAAGGCTCTGGGATGAATTCGACAACTTAGATGCTTCAATTATATATACCTATGAAGCAAGAGGTAAAAATATTAAAGGGAAGCAAGATGAGAGGTTGGTACAGTTCTTGATGGGTCTTAATGACAATTATTGTAGTGCAAGATGTAACATTCTCATGATCTCACCGCTTCCTACCATTGCTAATACATGTATTCTTTTGATGCAAGAGGAAAAACAAAGAGAAATGCACAACACTCCTAAATACCCAGGGGAGTCTTCTTCTTTCATAGCTGCTAAGTACCCAGGGGAGTCTTCTTCTTCTATAGCTGCTAAGTACCCAGGGGAGTCTTCTTTTTCTATAGCTTTTGCAGAACAAAGTAGTGGAAATCAGAGGCTATATTTTTCATATCCAAAAGGGCAGAGGTTTTCCAGTGAAAACAAGAAATACGGACTAACTTGCAGATATTGCAGAAAGCCTAGACATACCATTAATAAGTGCTATAAGATATATAGTTTTACATAAAATTTTAAGTTCACTAAATAAAAATCTTTTCATAATTCTGTACAGGGAAATACAATGCTCAACAATGAAGGGTATGGTGGTCAGTTCATGTATAATGAGGATACAAGTGAGAAAAGTGAGCCTCTCACTAAGGAACAGTTGAAACAAGTGGTATTGTTGCTTCACCAAATAAAACCTGATGATTAAGGCACTAATTCCCTTGCTTATGCTAGTAACAACTGTGTTGTTACAATTCACATTCCTTTCTCTTTTAGTTCAAATAATTTGAGGACTGCCATCAGTAGGAAATCTTGGATAATAGACTTGGGTGCAACTAAGCACATAAGTTTCAATAATTATTTATTTCTTTCTCTATCACCTTTGCCTAGAGCTATCTTTGTACAATTAATAAATTCTCAAAATGTTAAGGTCACTCCTGGAGGTTCTGTCAAGCTTTTTACACAAATGATGATTCATGATGTTTTGTTCGTTCTTAATTTTCATTACAATCTATTGTATGTTCACAAACTATGCCTTCAGTTTGGTTATCATCTTACGTTTAATTCCTCTCATTGTATGATGCAGGGACCTTCAATGAAGAGCCCCAAGGTCCTTGGTGAATCCCGTAATGGTCTCTATGTGTTGCAGCCCAGTTCTCCAGTAGTCTCTAATACTTTCAAGCCTAATACTACTTATGATAGTTCTGTTTCTCAATCAAAAGGCTTTTGCCATGTAGTTTGTCTTCTATTTCTGATGTAAACAGTCGGCTGTGGCACATTAGTGTAGGTCAAATGCCTTTATCCAACATGAAAAACATCAATGAAATTTCTAATTCAGATTGTTCTAAATTCAGTTTCCCTTGTGATATTTGTCCTTTGGCTGAGCAAGCTAAACTACCCTTTCCTAACAGTACAATTTCCTCTAAACAACATTTTGATTTAATCCACATCGACACCAAGCGACCATATAAAGTTCCAACCTATAATGGTATCAAGTATTTCCTTACTATAATTGATGACTATAGTAGGGGAACATGGACTCATTTGTTGGCCACCAAAAGCAATGCTTTTCCAATTTTGAAATATTTTCTCATCATGAGTGAAAGACAATTCAATAAAATGGTTAAAATCATCAGGTCCGATAATACTTCTGAACTGGGTAGTAATTCTGAGTCTTCTTATTTCTTATGTTCTCAAGGCATTCTACATCAAACATATTTTGTGGAAACACCACAACAAAACGACATAGTAGAACACAAACATAGACATTTATTGGAGGTGTCAAGAGCCCTATCACTTCAATCTAAGCTTCCATGCAAGTTGGGGGGGGGGGGATTGCCTCATGACAAACACTTTTTTAATAAATAGGTGTCCTACCAGAATCTTACATTTCAAAACTCCTTTTGAAAAGCATTTTGGGAGTACACCTTATTATTCTATCCTTAAATGTTTTGGCTGTCTAGGATTTGCCTCTACTCTATCAGCAGGAAGGTTTAAGTTGGACCCTAGAGCGGAAGTCTATGTTTTTATTAGGGATATCCTTTTGGGAAGAAAGGATATAAATTACTTAGTCTTACTTCTCATAAACTTTTGGTGTCTAGAAATGTGGTCTTTCATGAAAACTATTTTCCTTTTTCTATCATAACCACAAAATCTCTTTTATTTCCGGTAAGGTTTGTTCCTGATTCCATTGATGACACAACTGATATGCTTTTCTCATCACCTCCTATCACTGAATCTCATTTTTCTCCTTGTCCTTTCCCTCATTCTGAAACTGAATTTCCTGGTTCGCCTCCTCCTATTCCAGTTCATATTCCTCCTCCCACTGAGGTTCCTTCTTAATCCTATTATTCTGCGCATATCCTCTCGAGCGGTTAAAACCCCATCTTATTTAGAAGATTATGTCAGCAACTTAGTTTTCTCAGCAAATGTGTGCTTACACTGTTTCTTATCACTTGTGTCTCCCCTTTTTGTTTCTTTTTCTGGTCTCTCCTCTTCAAACCAACACTTACTCAACTCTATTTCCCACATTCATGAACCAACCAGTTATTCCCAGGCTCTTCTACACCTTGGGTGGAAAGAAGCCATGGCAAAGAAAATTGATGCCCTGGTTGTCAATGATACTTGGGATGTGGTTGACTTACCCCATGAGAAGAAAGCTCTTTCTTGCAAATGGGTGTATAAGGTGAAGTTGAAGTCAAATGGGATACTTGAGAGACTAAAAGCAAGGTTAGTTATAAGAGGGACATACAAAGGGAGGGGATAGATTTTACTGAAACTTTTAACCCTGTCGTGAAGATGACAACTATTCGATGTTTATTATCCGTAGCAGTCAAGAAAGGGTGGGGGATATTCCAACTAGATGTGAACAATGCGTTCCTACATGGAGATTTGGATGAAGAGATATTTATGAAGTTTCCACCTGGTTTTGAAAACCCTTGTCCTACTGTTGTTTGCAAACTCAAAAAATCATTATATGGACTTCGGCATTGTACTGTAAATTGACCTTTACACTCAGTTTCAAGGGTTATAAACACACCTATAATGATTATTTTTTGTCTTCTAAACGAAATAGGGCTGCTATCACTTTGTTGGCAGTATATGTTGACGACATTGTATTGACAGGAAATGATGTTGATGAAATACATGGTATTAAGGATTTTTTAAATGCTGAATTCAAGATTAAAGACTTGGGGGATTTACATTATTTTTTGGGGATTGAAGTACTCCATGAGCCTCATGGGATTATTTTGACTCAATGGAAGTTTGCAATGGAATTATTGACTGAGTTTGATTGCCTTCATCTTCGACCAGTTCTGTCTCCTTTGGATCAGTGTAATCTATTAAAAGTTGAAGAGGGTGTCTTATTACCTGATCCTACTTTATATCGAAGGTTGATTGGAAAACTCAATTTTTGGCACATATGCATCTTGATTTATCCTTCTCAGTGCAATATTTAAGTACGTGTATGCAACAACCACGCCAACCACATCTTGATGCTGCAATCCATGTCCTTCGCTATGTTCTTCTGGATCCAGGGCTTGGCTTATTCCAATCGTCTTCCCCTTCATTCAAATTACTCTTTTTTTGGGATGCTGATTGGGCCACCTACCCATAAAGTCGTCATTCCATCAGTGGTTTTTTATTACTCTTGGAGGGAATCCGATATATTGGAAGTCAAAGAAACAACACTCCATATCTCTTTCTTCGACTGAGGCCGAGTATCGTTTTACACGTCGAGTTGTTGATGAAATTACTTGGATTGTTTGTTTTCTCGAAGATCTCTCTGTTCATCCTTGATTGCCTGTTTCTCTTCATTCAGACAACCAAGCTTCTATCCATATTGCCAAGAACCTTGTTTTTCACGAACGCACCAAACATGTAGACATCGACTGTCATTTTGTTCTGCAGCAATTCTTAGCCGGGCTGATTTCCCTTTCTTTTGTACCTTCTGCTTCTAAACTTTCTGATATTTTCACGAAAACCTTCTATGGTCCAGCCCACCAGAATATTTTGGGCAAGCTAGGTTTGCTATCACACCCTCCACCTTGAAAGAAAGTATTGAACAACAGAATAGTAAGGAGGATTTTTCAAAATCAAAGAAGAACTGTTCCAGCGTAATCTCGAGCATACATGTGTCCTCATCATTGACATACACCTAGCACCTTCTCAAAAAAAGCTTCTAGATTGTATTTTTCATTTTCTTCTTATCTTTAGCAGTGTATAGGAAATATTATTTTGTACAACAAATTAGTTTGTTAGCGAATAATCAATAGTTAGTGGACATCTATCCAGGTAGTTAGATTTTATTCTCTATATATTGAAATGATGTACAGCAAGAGAAAGATATACAGAAGGCAGAAAAATCTTCCCAAATTGTTTCGTCTTTTTTCCATTAAATGGCTCCAAAAGTTTAAGGGCAAGAGGTCAAAAAAATATAATTTTCAATTTTTCGAGTTCATCAGAATCTTGTGAAGTCAAGGTGTTGGTGAAAGTTCCTTCGTGATTGTCAAGCTTGTCTTCCTAGTTTCGCTGCTCCGAAAAAGTAACTTCATTTTGTCTTGCATTTTATTTCAATATCCTTTGTTATATATGCAAGCTTTAGTCTGGATTCTACTATTATGTGTATTTAGTTCTTCTTTTAGTGCTTTATCATCTCTGGTTCATGACAGAATTGGTTCTAGTCGAGCTAGTATTACATGTTTCTTTGATTATTCGTTCCAATCCTTTGTCTGCTTTCCTGTGAATATCTTTTGGACTTGGCACGAAACAAAATTGTAAATAAATTTTCCTTAGTATCAGATAGTAGTTGTTAGATTTGTTGGCTCTATATCGTTCCAGCAAAACTAACTAATTTTCTATCTTATCTTGTTCAAAATGGTTTCATACTGGTCTGGTTCCAACCCATTAACATATAAGCTATCTAAGTCAGTTTCGCCACTGTTTTGGGTGTTAATGTTATCATAAATAAGTCGCATATGTGTCTATCTTGATTCAGTGATTAGGTCCTTGATATTGTTTACATTTTGATTTCTAGATCACTTGCATATTCACTTAGCCTATGTTAAAATTTATTGAATATCCATATGTTTCATCAGAATATGATTTTGCTCTCTTATTTAAGTTGTTCCTCCAGATTTGCGGTTTATACAAGTTTTTGCTTGTTTGAATTGTCTTCTCTAGCATTAAGCTATTTCAGAAAACTCTTTTACAATTATTTAAATTAAGAGGTTGTTGGGTTATCCCACATCGGAAGTGGAAGGGGCTGGTGGTCAATTTATAAGTGTGAGGGAAAGCCTCAACCTTTGAGCTAGCTTTGAGCTAACTTTTGGGTTGAGAAGGCCCAAGACCACCCAACATTGGTATCAGAGCCTAGGTTGTCAACAAGTCTCAGCCCACCGGGAGAAACTGGGTTGTCGCTCTCTCCAGCCCAAGGCCCGATGTGTGAAGGTGGAGATTGTTGGGTTATCCCACATCGGAAGTGGAAGGGGCTGGTGGTCAATTTATAAGTGTGAGGGAAAGCCTCAACCTTTGAGCTAGATTTTGGGTTGAGAAGGCCCAAGACCACCCAATAGAGGTTGCTTTAACGTTAATCTAATCAGTATATATTTAAGTATTGGTGCATGATCTGAACATAGAAGCATGTTGATAATATCCTAACTTTCATCATGATTTGGATCTTGTGACGGCCTATATAAGCTTCCCATTGAGCTATTTGTTCAAATTGTTGTTTGTATTTTTGATCTGCTCGTATGGGAGTTGATTTCTCTGATTTTCGTTGCCTGTTCTTAATTAGTTTTGGTATGAAATTTGATCCTAATTCTCGCATCCTTGGTACGAGGTATTGCCTTAATTTTTGGTTGATCATAGTTAAAGTGTTCAAATCCATTGGTGTTGGTGGCTGAAATATTATTTCTTTTGAAAGTATCTTGGCTCCAAAATCATTTTGTAGGTCCAAGATAGGTGATGTACATTTTTACTACTCACCTCTGTTACACATTTGTTAAAATATAAAGTTTTGTTGTCTGTGTTGCCTAATAGATATCAGAATTTTGTCTAGTTGCATGCATAGTTATAAACAAAAATTATATCTTGCCTCTGTTCATGTTTGGTAGAGTTCATGTGAAATTGCTTATTTGTTTCAAGACTTTGAGCAGATGATAATTCATTTGTCCTTATATACATTAAGAGTTTACTTTCTTTCCTTTATTTGTTTCCATACACGTATCCAACATCTATGTTTAAATTGATAAAGGTATGACAGTTTATTTGTGATTGTTGAAACTCAACTGTTAATTTTTTTGGTTAGTTTATTAGATGTTCCTTGTACCATGTCCCTCTCATCATTAGCCTCCAATGATTTTAAGTTTTAAATCACCATCCTATTTCTCATTGTCTTATCTTTCTTGCATGAACTCCTCCGGATTGAGTCCATTGGACTTTCCCTTTAACCTTTCATCTAGAGTGGGATCAAAACCCAACAAGTCCTCTTTTCAAGTTAGCCATAGGTGTTCGAGGGTGTAAAGGAAGCTGCTACGGGTCTCGAAAATCAGAAAAATGGGTTGTATACATCTGATATACATATGTATACGAGCAGTGTGTATACTACGGAAATGTGCCAAGCCCATGAATTTCAGCATTTGTTGCAGATAGGTCAGGCCCAAAACGCAAGCAATAACAATCTTAAAAGATTTTAAACTTAGAATTAGGACAGGTTCAGGTTTGGTCAAGCCCAATGGTTTCAAATTTGGGCGAAGGGCCCAATTTTGAGAATATTCATCGGCTTTCTTTGTTACTATTTGCTTATTTTTACTTGTGTTAACACTAACCTTTTATTTGGTTTAGTTTAATTTAATTGAATTCCCAAAAGACGAACCATATTTTTTATGTTAGTTTATTTTAATAAAATTTATTTTTATCAACTCTTATACTTATATTCAATATGTTCAGTTAAAACTTTTACCTATTCTTCCATTAATTTAAAACTATTTTCATGCTTTTAATTAATCAAATTGGTTCAAATTAGTATTTCAAAATGAATTAATTAAATTTTAATTAATCTAGTTTTGTTAAAATTCTAGTCACTTATAATTCAGTTCAAATGTTTCAATCAAATTCCCATTTTCGTAAAAAATAAAAAAATTTGTCCTTTTAACTATTTTCTCAAGTTAATTGAATATTGTAAATTAATATTATTATTTTTATATTAAATCATTTTCTTATAAAATAGTCAAAAAATATTTTGGTCAAGTCGTAGGATGACCGCATGTTTGCGGGCGCTTCAAGTGCCTTAAAAATCTTCTTGAAGCATAAATAAGAACCTCTTACCCATTTTCTCTAAATTTATAAAAATTTAATATGTTAAAATCTTTTTATATTAAAGTTTCTAAATTTCTTTAAAAAATTAAGTGACGACTCTTTCTAAGTATTTTTCTCAAATTATTTTATACTTAGATCATTTCAAAAAATGATTTTCTTAAAATAGTAAAATGACGACATAACAATTAGTATATGATTCACAAAAAACACTAGACTATCTCTGATTGAGCAATGCCTCGATTATAACTAATAAATCATGCTTGTATCCATCAAATTGGAAATGATTAGAAAGAATGATCTTTATATAGAAGTATAAAACAAAACAGGAAAGTCCATGCCCAACCCAAAAGATCCAATGCCCATTCCAAATGTAGCCTCCTCTAACAAAAGCATCTCCAACATAGCCCTTTTAACAGTAACTGAAGTTGATAAACACAAGAAACCCTGCTAGAAGCCCAACAATGGACATGAAAGTAATAAGCCCAAGTGACGTGGACTGGCGATGACCCTAGGCCATACAAAGTGAATCAAATAGAAAAGCAAATGTACACATAAACTCGAGCCAAAATGCTTAGGCTATCTCCAAGCCCACAATTTTCGGCCCGTTGAGCCCAGGCGTAACTACCGCAATGGTACAACCACCAAGAGAGAATCTTTGTTCAATGGTACTACTCAACATAGTTTTTGAGTTCTAGTGCACCTAAAATAGCACCAACACATTATGCCACTATGTAAATGTATCTCCTTGTGCTTGTGCTTGTGTGATGTATGACATGCATTTGACTCGGGTACCACGCTTGGTTCTGGATATCTGTTGGTTGGCTCGAGTACCATACCAGGTTTATATATCGATACCAATCCTGTTACAATATATTTTATTGGTTGGATTGTGTACCACACCTGGTATATGTTTATTATTCTTTTTTTTAAGTTGGCTTCATGAGTGGACTAGGTTTACTTGTCATGTTTTTTTCCCACATGTTGGTCCATAGGTGGACGGGTTGTTGTGTCTAATGCTCGGATAGTTCTGATGCAGAACGGGTTTGCATGTTAAACATTGCAGTAATTATCTTAAATATCCTTGAGTAGCCCGAGTTACTTAAGAGACAAGTGGGAATCAGGTATGGGTTAAAAGATGGTTTAGGCATGTCTCATGTGGTTGATAGGACAAGATGATGGGGGTTGTGTTGGGTTATCCCACATCGGAAGTGGAAGGGGCTGGTGGTCAATTTATAAGTGTGAGGGAAAGCCTCAACCTTTGAGCTAGCTTTTGGGTTGAGAAGGCCCAAGACCACCCAACATTGGTATTAGAGCCCAGGTTGTCAACAAGTCTCAGCCCACCGGGAGAAACTGGGTTGTCGCTCTCTCCAGCCCAAGGCCCGATGTGTGAAGGGGGAGATTGTTGGGTTATCCCACATCGGAAGTGGAAGGGGCTGGTGGTCAATTTATAAGTGTGAGGGAAAGCCTCAACCTTTGAGCTAACTTTTGGGTTGAGAAGGCCCAAGACCACCCAACAGGTTGGGGGTGTGGGAGGGACAAGTGAATAGTTTAATTCCTTGGACTCTATAGGTATGTTATATGAGTTAGAACTTTTCGGATAAATGTAATAGAGCGAAGGGGGCCAGGGCAATGGTAATTGAAATGAAAGCTTAGAAAGAGGTTTGTGTGGCGGCTAGCAGGCAAGGGACAAATGAGAATTATAAGGGTAACATAATGCGCTTGAGAAAGTTATAGGGTTTTAAGAGGGTTGAATGTTTAATGGTATAGTTAACAATGGAATGAGGTGAGTGACTTAGGGGGTACAATGTATGAATCCAAGTGGTGGTATTCGGTAGAAGGGACTTATGTTTTTTCTTTTGGTCAAAACTATAGCTTTCATTTCATAAAACCAAAATTTGTACAAGTATAGCATCAGTAGCCTAGACAAGCTACTCTTACAATCACTCATTCTAGTTTCACTAAACTAATACAAAGATAAAAACATGAAACTTGATAATCTTCAAAAGGGATAACTTGGCAGCATATGTAAGCATTCCCTCCATGTTGAATTGTTTCTTCCTCTAACATGTAGGTGCAACACTATATCTTTGATGATCTGTTCACAAGAGAATGATCGTTTTTGAAAACAAATGTGATTTCTAGCAGTCCACAACATATACACAACCATCGCAAACACACAACTTGTGATTTCAGCAACACCACCTCTTCTTTTTGCAATCTGGCTCATCCAATTCACTCCAGCTTCTGATTCTTGTATTTGTCTTCTATGCCCCAACAATTGTATCATACAAGTCCATATCTTCTTGGTCACACTACATTCAAAGAATAAATGCGAGAATGTTTCTAAGTGTTGGCTACATAAGACACAATCAGAGGGGACAGTGATTCCAAATTTCTGCAATCTCTCAACTGTTGCTAGTCATTTCTGTATAACCAATCGTAGAATGAATTTATATCTAGGATGTTTATTTGGATTTAATGCAAGATGTTTCCAGGCTACTTTGGGATGAACCGACATTAAGTTTACATACATCTTACGGATTGAAAATCTATCCCCAAGTTGGGCTTTAACAAGTTGTTGTTGGATTGTCCCGTGGCTTCCAAGTCTGTTTATTAACTGATCTCTAGATTCCAGTACCTTCATCACAACTCAGGAAGCACTTTTTGGAATCCGTATTTGAGCACTATCACCCTGCTGTATATAGTAGTTATGCAACCATTGGACCAAAAGACAATCCTTCCTCCTATTGATATCCCATAGAAGCTTTAGGATAGCATCAGAGTTCCAGGTGAAAATATTCATAACATTTAGCCCACCTGCAGACCCTGGCAAACATATATTATTCCAAGAAACCAATGCTTTCTTTGATATTGACACCACACATGTCCATAGGAAAGTTCTACATAGTTTCTCTATTACCTTCTTGACTTTCTTTGGGATGAGAAAAATCTGAGCCCAATAAGACTGAACCCCAAATAATACAACTTTAATCAGTTGTAGTATTCCAGCATATGACAAAAATTTAGCAGACCAGCATGTGATTTTTGTTGTTATCTTCTCAATAAGGGGCAAGTAAGTACTAGCCCCCAATTTTTTAGAGGCTAAAGGCACACCCAAGTATCTAAAAGGTAAGGTTCCCAAACTGAACCCCAAAGTATCTATAATGTCTTGCTTATTATAATCAGATACTCCAGCAATATATATAGAGATTTTATCATTATTAGCTTGTAGTCCTGATGCCTCAGAGAATCTATTGAAAGCAGCATTTAACAATATGATAGATATTAAATCTGCCCTGCAGCACATCAATAAATCGTCAACAAAACATATGTGAATACTGTTCATTCTTTCACGTCTAGGGTGATAGTTAAAGTCTGCATTAAGTGCCAGTTGGCTGAGTTCCCTTCCAAGGTATTCCATAGCCAAGACAAAAAGGTAGTGTCTTTTGTTTATTGCATGTTATTATGTGGTGAATTTTGGTCGACCAATGATGTCTACCAATACATGTTGTTTGTACTAATACTATTCTTGATATGTCACTTGGCATGAAATTGACAACAAACTAAATTCAGTTTATACTCCTTCTAGGGGTGTTCATCATCGAGTTAGTTGAACTTTTTCAAAAATAAAATCAACTAATTTTATCAATTTAAAATATATATAAACCAAACCAAAACAATAATTGTCCGATTTTTTCGATCTTGAATTTTATCGGGTTATTCGGGTTTTTAGATTTTTTTTTATAAAGACTAAAAAGCTTGTGTTCTTTCCATAAATGTGGAACACTAACATGATTTTTCATCCTAGAAAAGCATTCAATAGTTTCCTTTGGCATTGCAAGCCCAAGAGTTCAATAGGCAATTTCCCATTATATTTGGAACACAAGTTTTCAAACAATTACTATTACTATTTTGGACAAATCATAAAACAGTATCACTAAAGCCTTTTTCAATAGCGATTCATTATACGACTAATCTAGTAGACTAGTAAATTAGAGAAATTAATGAAAGTAAAATAGTGGCTTAAACCATTTGCACAGTCAAAATATTTTCGTCAAAAATTAATGCGAATTGTCTACATTCAAATCTTTACATTCTACACCATCATTGCTTACAACCTAGGACCTTGTACCTAGAAAAACTAAACATTTTTGGCTTCAAATCTTCTATACATATTTTCCAAAATACCATAGCCTGCATCTGCAAAGTAAACAATAGAAATCACCTAAGTTGATTAACAATGGATTAACTAAGTTGTTTAGTCCTTAGTTCTTACTACAGTTTAGAGCAAACAGTAATTTGGTAATTAACAATCACATAAGAATGAATTAATACATTTGTTCCATGTAGTGAAATTAAAGTATATCAACTAGCTCATCAATCATCAAAAGTTAGTCGGAGTATTCTGAAAGAATAGAAACAAATTGAATACTAATGTCACGACCCGAGAGTACACCCTAGAAGACATGGTGATCTCGGATTTGCCACAAGGCGTACTTGACCTCTCGGAGGTCTTGTACAAGCCCATAGACATCATTCATTGCATACATGTATGAAAAGTAGTGCGGAATTAAAACTTTTCACACGAATAATATCTCAAAACGTCTTTCATTTAAAACGATGGAAAATACTAAGTCTCAACATATACCAATCTTAGACTCAAGAATACTTGGGACACGGCCCCTACAATCGAAATATAGAAACTTAGTCTATTACAGTACTTTGAATAAAAGAAGTCTAAAGATAGTAATGTCCTCGAAACAAGTGAGGACATACCCCAACTTTTCTTGAAAGAGTCCTAGTTTCCAAGCTTCTCTTCAAGACGCCTCTCACCTTCCACCTACAACTTTAGATATAGACAAAATGTATGGAATTAGTACAATGCATGTACTAAGTATGATATAATGCATAAAATCATGAGAAACAGACATTTATGAGAAAATTGCTCTTTTTAATTAAAACTTCATATTAAAAGCATAAGAATCACATTTAAGTACCAAACATCACATTTAGAAAACATTCCAATTCTTATTCAATTTATATCAAATTACAGTAATATTACAGTTAACTTCACATATAACTCACATATCACAAAATAGCATCAAGAGTGCATCAAAACACATAAACATGAGATCCTCCTAAAAAAAGTGATTATAAGGCTCACTTGAGTGACTTATGAAGCGACAGCCCATACAATCACTTCACACACACCAAGAGATCCTTTAGACTACCTAAGATAAGGTTATTCTCATTACACATAATATTATATAATATGTCATTCTCCTCCCAAAGGTTATCATAAGACTTACTTAAGTAATTCAAGAAGAGACCGCCCATACACCCTCTCCAAGCTTACCTAAATAATTCTTAAGACTACTTAAGTTTAGATCATGTCTATCTTATCATTTACTTTCCTATATAGAGGTATTCTTAAGACTTCCCTAGGTAAGACATGAAGAGTCCAGTACCATGCATCCTTCACACCTAAATAGAAAATCCTTAAAGCTACTCTAGGTAAGTATTTATTCATTAACATGCTTTCTAACTTAAGCCATTATCTCCATTAGTTCATTAACAGACATTCAACACTTTAAGGAAATTCAAGTAATGGTCTTGGAGAAGACCTAGGGACTCACTCACTAACATCTTCAAAGCATAATCGTGCAATGCCTAGATAGCGTCCCATACCACTACCTAAACTTCATAGTACTTCTCCAACACTAGTAGGTATCCCATATGATGAGAATAGGCAATAAACGACATAGACCATACTAGCTATGCATGGAATTCGGAGTCATAAACCTACTCCGATGGAGGGTGTTCTACTTGCCAATGGTAGAACTAGGACACATCCCATGTAGGCACATGGTTAAGGAATATCGAGGGTTTCTTTGTTCTCTAATGTCATCTTAACTAGAGAAACTTCCCAAGCATACTCACTCGGTGCTAGGCTTTTTCTCATAGAATATTTCAATAAAGGAGCATATGAAGAGGTACTATAATGTGTTCTTAACCCAATCACATTACACCTGACCAAAGAGGGTCCATTAAAACTACCTACAATGGTCAAGAGGATAGCTCAATGAATTTCCTAAGGATGATTCATGTTGTTCCATCCAACCAACCCTAACTCCACCATTCAAAGAAGAAGGATACAATTACGACTTTCAACTTCAAGGATATCATATCCTTTCATCTATGTTGAAGGTTCCACATAAAGGACCTTCTTAACTATGTTCAAGGTCACATGTCAATCACACATACAAGACTAAGAAGCTTTAGCATACTAAGTCAAGAAGTCATATTCACATCTCACATGTATCAAGTAAGGGACACAAGTCTACCAAAATAAGACATACACATACTTCACCATATCACATATAAAATATCATATCATTCAAGAAGCACATAGGAATAACCAATGTCATCTATAGGTCACCCTATTCACTACTATAGTATTATAAATCTAAGTTATTACAAGTCTCATATAATCAATCAAGAATTATCATACTTCAATATCAAGTAATACACATAATGACTTCACTATAGCCTACTAGAAACACACATCATCAACTACAAGAACTCATGCTTTGACCCCACATATACACATAAGTCATCAAGACCTTCACAATATTCACATATTCAAGTTATAGCATGATAAATCCATAATTCATAAAGTAATAACGACGAGGCCACATTGTTTCACAAATCATAAAGTAATGCCAACGAGGCCACATTATTCACAAGTATAACACATAGCACCGCCACCATAAGTGGACCATACCAAACACCATCATCATCTAAGACCTATACTACACAACATAAAGAGATTTAGGTCAACATCCCATCAATCCAACCTCACAACTCAAATCCATAGACAATTCAACCAACTCAATATACAAAAGCTCTTACCAATAGGCATAGTCACTAATTCAATTAATTAGTCACAATATACAATGAATACAAGATAATACAACATGATTTTATCAAATTAGGATAGCCTACTTACAATTCTAGGATGATTCTTTCATAATTCCATAACCCTAATCAAACTACACATGAATTCAATAGCATAATGACATAATCAAATCACCCACAAAATAGTAAAAACTAGGGTTTCATGAATTGCATGGGTTCATAGAGTTTTTAAGTTAAAATCTTCTAATTAACGTCAATTCAGTCAATATACAATGATTCAAAACGTTTCATGCAAGAACCCATGGCTAAATATCAAAATAAGACAATTTTATCTTTTGAAAGACGTTGGAAATAACTTTGAAGATTGGCTCCTTGAAGAAAAGAGATTCAAGGATGAAAGTCATACCTTAATTGTAATTAAAAGCCCACAAGATTGATGAAGAAAAACTTGGGTAAATCTGTCCTCTTCCGTGGAGCTTCAAAGCTTCGTCAATGGAGGTTTTTGGAGAGAAGAGATGGAGAGGTTTTGTTTAGACTTGAGGGTTTTGATTTGAATGGTGAATTGGGTTTAAAAAGGTTCAATATCCGCCTATAATTAGTTCCCAAAATACCCAAAAGGTTCCTGCACTTATAGGACCTTTTAACTAAGTCAAAACAAGTCCGCGACGCGGACCTGCTCCCGCATGATTTTTGAAATTAAATTTTGAAACAGTAGAGTCCGCATTGTGTCTGCGACGCTGACCAACATTTGGACCTCCATGAACCAAGTCCGCGACGTTGACTGGTTCCCACTAAGAACAAATTTTGCTGCCTTGGGCAGATTACTAGCCCAAGGCTTGGGTCCTCCTCAAGGACCCTTTGGTTGCTCCTTGGGGAGTTTTGCCTGGACGTTTCCACCTCAAATACTCTCTTATACATGTTAAGGAACTCTAAAATCAATTTCATCCAAAACAAATACGTAAAACTTGACGAAACACACTAAGGTACACAAGCACGTTTCAAGGCGAAACTTTCAAACGTCTTGGAAGTTCTTGGACGTTTAACCTCCAAACACTTCCAAACATCATATACTGCCTATAAACACTATAATTAAGCATTTTAGGACTTTAAAACATCATGACACACATTTTAGACTCTATTTTGACCTAGTTCATTTTTGGAGGTGTTACATTCTCCCCCACTTTGACAACATTCGTTCTCGAATGAAACTTGCTTCAGTTTAGACACTATCAAGAGACAAGAAACTCAATACCAACAGAACATAACCATACCACACCATACATAATACAAAATTTAGGAGGAACACCAATTTCTCATACTCAAGAGACTCAAAACACAACAAGAGGATAGAAACTAATCTACAACTCATTATGCAAATAAGACTTACATTCTTCATTTCAAATAGAGAGAACTCCTTATCCATACATTACCATGCTCATATACATCAATTCTATACATATTATAACTATTTTCAACCAAAGAACAATTTAGCCAAAATTAGAATTTGTTTACAGTGAACTGCCAACTTATAGTGAATTATGCCCAAAAATTTCAAAAGCATCTCTTAAGCAATTTATGATGAAAGCATGAAAATATGAGATACAAACCATATAAGCTCATTTCACAACACAATAATAACTTCATGAGGTGCACAATACAAGGAATTAGTGAAATTCAATTTCAACAAGAATCCTAAACACAATACAAAATGCAACATGCTACTATGACATTCTATCTCTCAAGCTTGAATAGAATAGAAGAGAAGAGACAACAAATCACAACTCAACTAATCACCATAATCCCCCACTTAGAAGGAACTCATAACAACTAAAGGTAGAAACTATAACTTACCAACAACATCTTCATCCGTCTTTGATCCCTTAGGCTGGAGTGCATAGAAGCGATTCTTTCTTGCAACATCACCTTCCGGACCACTTGGAGGAACTTGCTTGCCTTCTTGCAATAGTAGGACAATCCCTCACCTTATGTCCATCCGTACCACAACAAAAGTAATTCCCGGTTCCAACTAGACATTTTGCATAGTGCTTCTTCGCACAAGTAACACAACTAGGCTTACCACCTTGAGAACCACTACCCTTCTCACGTTTGAACTTAGGATCCCTAGGTCCATCTTTAATTGGAGCCTTCTTCTTGAACCTAGGTTGATTTTTCTCACTTGGTGCACTCCTCTTCAAATTTATAGAAATCTTGCTAAGCTTGAACTCCTCAATGGATTGAGCATACACCATAAGCCTAGACAAGTTGATGTCATTGTAGAGTATGGCCGTACGACCACAAGGTCAGCAACACCGGTCAAAAACCTACTCATCTCATCCCTAGGGTTAGACACCAAGGATGGAGCATACCTAGACAACATAGTGAACTTCAAGGAATACTCTTCCTCACTCATGTTCCCTTGCTTAAGGTTTATGAACTCTTCAACCTTCACCTCTCTCCTCTCACGGGGAAAGTATTTTTCTAACAAAGCCTCCTTAAACTCCTCCCACTCTATAGGACCCGACTCAACCAGCCTATTATCTTTCCATTGAGTGTACCACACTTGAGCAACCTCCCTCAATTGGTACGAAGCTAACTCCGACTTCTCCCTAGAAGTCACCCCCATGGCACTCAACACCTTATACACACCATCTAGAAACTCTTGGGGATCCTCTCCCACCTTAGAGCCGAGAAAGATAGGCTTATTCGTCCTCACAAAATCTCTCAATGTAGAGTTCATAGTACTCTCTATAGCATTCACTGTAGGTTCAATACCCATATTCATATGAGTAGTTATGGCTCGGGCTAAAGCAAGTAGAGCCTCTCTAATCTGCACATTAGTCATGTCCGGGGGGAACCACCGGAACCTCATTACCTTCACCTCCAATAGGGACTTGAACACCTTGTGGAGGAATTTGAGCATCTTGGGGATCTTGAACTCTTTGTGAACCTATTCCACCTTGAGGAACTTCCTAACCTTGCTAAACTTGAGGAGGAATTTCCTCATTCACTCTTCCCTCTTTCAACCTTCGAGCGGCCATCCTTCTAGCAGTCATCTCCTATAAACACAAGGAAAAACATAAAGAAGGACACTCATAACTTTTAACTCTACGGCACAACACAAGAGTAGAAAAGAAGGGAAACTCTATCGTCCTATAGCCTCTCGCCCATAGATGTGTCGCGACTCACACCGATGAACAAGATTCTACTAGACGTGGATTTGTGAGACTTTTTGATTCCGAAGATCACTTTCATAACCTATGCTTTGATACCAAGTTTGTCACACCCCAAGAGTACACCCTAGAAGATATGATGATTTTGGATTTGCCACACGGAGTACTTGTCCTCTCGGAAGTCTTGTACAAGCCCTTAGACATCATTTATTGCATACATGTATAAAAAGTAGTGCGGAATTAAAACTTTTCACATGAATAATATCACAAAATATCTTTCATTTCAAATGATGAATAATACTAAGTCTCAAGATACGTCAATCTTAGACTCAAGAATACTTGGGACACGGCCCATACAATCAAAATATAGAAACTTAGTCTATTACAGTATTTTGAATAAAAGAAGTCTAAAGATAGTAATGTCCTCAAAACAAGTGAGGACATACCACAACATTGCTTGAAAGAGTCCTAGTTTCCGAGCTTTGCTTCAAAACTCCTCTCACCTGCCACATACAACTTTAGATATAGAAAAAGTGTATGGAATTAGTACAATGCATGTACTAAGTATGTCATAATGCATAAAATCACGAGAAACAAACATTTATGAGAAAATTGCTCTTTTTAATTAAAACTTCATATTAAAAGCATAAGAATCACATTTAAGTACCAAACATCACATTCAGAAAACATTCCAATTCTTACTCAATTTATATCAAATTACAGTAATATTACAGTTAACTTCACATATAACTCACATATCACAAAATAGCATCAAGAATGCATCAAAACACATAAACATGAGATCCTCCTACAAAAAGTGATTCTAAGGCTCACTTGAGTGAGTTATGAAGCGACCGCCCATACAATCACTTCACACACACCAAGAGGTCCTTTAGACTACCTAAGATAAGGTTATTCTCATTACACATAATATTATATAATATGACATTCTCCTCCCAAAGGTTATCATAAGACTTACTTTAGTAATTCAAGAAGAGACCGCCCATACACCCTCTCCAAGCTTACCTAAATAATTCTTAAGACTACTTAAGTTTAGATCATGTCTATCTTATCGTTTACTTTCCTATCTAGAGGTATTCTTAAGACTTTCCTAGGTAAGACATGAAGAGTCCAGTACCATGCATCCTTCACACCTAAATAGAAAATCCTTAAAGCTACTCTAGGTAAGTATTTATTCATTAACATGCTTTCTAACTTAAGACATTATCTCCATTAGTTCATTAACAGACATTCAACACTTTAAGGAAATTCAAGTAATGGTCTTGGAGAAGACCTAGGGACTCACTCACTAACATCTTCAAAGCATAATCGTGCAATGCCTAGATAGCGTCCCATACCACTACCTAAACTTCATAGAACTTCTCCAACACTAGTAGGTATCCATATGATGAGAATAGGCAATAACCGACATAGACCATACTAGCTATGCATGGAATCCAGAGTCATAAACCTACTCCGATGGAGGGTGTTCTACTTGGCAATGGTAAATCTAGGACACATCGCATGTAGGCACATTGTTAAGGAATATCGAGGGTTTATTTGTTCTCTAATGTCATCTTAACTAGATCAACTTCCCAAGCATACTCACTTGGTGCTAGCCTTTGTTATCATAGAGTATTTCAATAAAGGAGCATATGAAGAGGTACCATAACTTGTTGATAACCCAATCACATTACACCTTACCAAAGAGGGTCCACTAAGGCTACCTACAATAGTCAAGAGGATAAAGCAATGACTTTCCTAAGGATGATTTCATGTCGTTCCAGCCAACTAACCCTAAGTCCACCATTCACACAAGAAGGAAACCAATACGGCTTTCAACTTCAAGGATATCATAACCTTCTAACTAGGTTGAAGGTTCCACATAAAGGGCCTTCTTATCTATGTTCAAGGTCACATTTCAGTAACGCATATAAAACTAAGAAGCTTTAGCATAATAAGTCAAGAAGTCATATTCACATCTCACATGTATCAAGTAAGGGACACAAGTCTATCAAAACAAGACAGATGCATTCTTCACCATATCACATATAGCAAATCATTAAAGAAGCACATATGAATGACCAATGTCATCTATTGGTGACCCTATTCATTACTACAGTATCATCAATCTAAGTTATCACAAGTCTCATATAATCAATCAAGAATAATTATACTTCAAGATCAAGTAATACACATTATGACTTCACTATAGCCTACTAGAAACACACATCATCAACTACAAGAACTCATGCTTTGACCCCACATATACATATAAGTCATCAAGACCTTCACAATACTCACATATTCAAGTTATAGAATGAGAAACCTATAATTTATAAAGTAATGACGATGATGCCACATTGTTTCACATATAATATTGTAATGCCAACGAGGCCACATTATTCACAAGTATAACACATAGCACCGCCACCATAAGTGGACCATATCAAACACCATCATCATCTAAGACCTATACTACACAATATAAAGAGAGTTAGGTCAACATATTATCAATCCAACCTCACAACTCAAATCCATAGCAAATTCAACCAACTCAATATTCAAAAGCTCTTACCAATAGCCATAGTCACTAATTCAATTAATTAATCACAATATACAATGAATCTTAGATAATACAACACGAATTTATCAAATTAGGACAACCTACTTACAATTTTAGGATGATTCTTTCATAATTCAATAGCCCTAATCAAACTACACAAGAATTCAATGGCATAATGACATAATCAAATCACCCACAAAATAGTCAAAACTAGGGTTCCATGAATTGCATGGGTTCATAGAGTTTTTAGGTTAAAATCTTCTAATTAACATCAATGCAGTCAATATACAATGATTCAAAACGTTTTATGCAAGTAAAAATAGGACAATTTCATCTTTTGAAAAACTTTGGAAATCACTTTGAAGATTGGCTCCTTGAATAAAAGAGATTTAAGGATGAATATCATACCTTAATTGTGATGAAAATTCCATAAGATTGATGGAAAAAACTTGGGAAAATCTGCCTTCTTCCTTGGAACTTCAAAGCTTCATCAATTGAGGTTTTTGGAGAGAAGAGATGGAGAGCTTTTGTTTTGGACTTGAGGGTTTTGATTTAAATGGTGAATTGGGGTTTAAAAAGGTTCAATAACCGCCTTTAGTTAGTTCACAAAATACCCAAAAGACCCCTGCACTTATAGGACCTTTTAACATGGTTAAAGTCAGCTTTTCAGAACTTTCATCCAAAAACAAGTTTGCGACGCGGACCTGCTCCCGCATGATTTTTGAAATTAAATTCCAAAATAGTAGAGTCCGCCTTGTGTCCACGACGAGGACCAACATTTTGTCCCTCCATGAACCAAGTCTGCAACGCGGACTGGTTCCCACTAAGAACAAATCCTGCTGCCTTGTGCAGCTTGCTAGCCCAAGGCTTGGGTCCTCCTCAAGGACCCTTTGGTTGGTCTTTGGGGAGTTTTGCCCGGATGTTTCCACCTCAAATACCCTGGTATACATGTTAAGGACCTCTGAAATCAATTTCATCCAAAATGAACACGTAAAACTTGACGAAACACTCTAAGGCACACAAGCATGTTTCAAGGCGAAAATTTCAAACGTCGTGGACGTTCTTGGACATTTAACCTCCAAACACTTCCAAACATTATATACTCCCTATAAGCACTATAATTAACTATTTTAGGACATTAAATCATCATGACACACATTTTAGGCTCTAGTTTTGCCTAGTTCATTTTTAGAGTTGTTACATTCTCCCCCACTTGGACAACATTCGTCCTCGAATGACACTTGCTTCATTTTAGACACTATCAAGAGACAAGAAACTCAAGACCAACAACACATAACCATACCTCACCATAAAAAATACACAATTTAGGAAGAACACCAATTTCTCATACTCAATAGACTCAAAACACAACAAGAGGATATAAACTAATCTACGACTCATTATTCAAGTAAGACTCGCATTCTTCATATTAAATAGAGAGAACTCCTTCTCCACACATTACCATTCTCATATACATCAATTCTATACATATTATAACCCTTTTAAACCAAAGAACAATTTAGCCAAAATTTGAATTTATTTACATTGAACTACCAACTTACAGTGAATTATGCCTAAATTTTTCAAAAATGCATCTCTTAAGAAATTTATGATGAAAGCATGACAATATGAGAGACAAAACCATATGAGCTCATTTTACAACATAATCATAAATTCATGAGGTGCACAATTCAAGGAATCAATGAAATTCAATTTCAACAAGAATCCTAAACACAATGCAAAATGCAACATGCTAATATGACATTCTATCTCTCAAGCTTGAATAGAATAGAAAAGAAGAGACGACAAATCACAACTCCACTAATCACCATAATCCCCCACTTAGAAGGAACTCACAGCAACTAAAGGTAGAAACTATAACTTACCAACATCATCTTCATCCGGCTTTGATCTCTTAGCCCGGAGTGCATAGAAGCGATTCTTTCTTGGAACATCACCTTCCGGAACACTTGGAGGAACTTGCTTGCCTTCTTTTCCTCTAGCTGCAATTGTAGGACAATCCCTCACCTTATGTCCATCCTTACCACAACCAAAGAAATTCCCGGTTCCAACTAGACATTTTCCATCGTGCTTCTTCCCAAAAGTAACACAAGTAGGCTTACCACATTGAGAACCACTACCCTTCTCAAGTTTGACCTTCGGATCCCTAGGTCCATCTTGAATTGGAGCCTTATTCTTGAACCTAGGTTGGTTTTGCTCACTTGGTCCAATCCTCTTCAAATTTCTAGAAATCATGCTAAGGTTTGACTCCTTAATGGATTGAGCATACACCATAAGCCTAGACAAGTTCATGTCATTGTGGAGCATGGTCGTACGACACTCTTCATTCACAAGGTCAGAAACACCGGTCACAAACCTACTCATCTCATCCCTAGGGTTTGGCACCAAGGATGAAGGGTACCTAGACAACATAGTAAACTTGAATGAATACTCTTCCACACTCATGTTCCCTTGCTTAAGGTTTATGAACTCCTCAACCTTAACCTTCATCCTCTCACGGGGAAGGTACTTTCCTAAGAAACCCTCCTTAAACTCCTCCCACTCTATAAGACCCGACTCAACTGGCCTATTATCTTTCCATTGAGTGTACCACACTTGATCAACCTCCCTCAATTGGTACAAAGATAACTCTGCTTTCTCCTTAGAAGTCACCCCCATGGCACTCAACACCTTATACACACCATCTAGAAGCTCTTGGGGATCCTCTCCCACCTTAGAGCCAAGAAATATAGGAGCATTCATCCTCGCAAAATCTCTCCATCTAGAGGTCATAGTACTCTCTATAGCATTCACTCTAGATTCAATACCATATTCACATGAGCAGTCATGGCTCGGGCTAAAGCAAGTAGAGCCTCTCTAATCTCCCCATTGGTCATGTCCGGGGGAACCATTGGAACCTCATTACCTTCACCTCCAATAGGGACTTGAACAGTTGAACTCCCTGTGGAGGAATTTGAGCATCTTGGGGACCTTGAACTCCTTGTGGATCTAGTCCACCTTGAGGAACTTCCTCAACTTGGTCAACTTGAGGAGGAATTTCCTCATTCACTCTTCCCTCTTCCAACCTTCTAGTGGCCATCCTTCTAGTAGTCACCTCCTATAAACACAAGGAAAAATATTAAGAAGAACACTCATAGCTTTTAACTCTAAAGCACGACACAAGAGTAGAAAAGAAGGGAAACTCTATCGTCCTATATCCTCTCGCCCATAGATGTGACACGACTCACACCGATGAACAAGACTCTACTAGACGTGGCTTATTGAGACTTTTTGATTCCTAAGACCACTTTCTTAACCTATGCTTTGATACAAAGTTTGTCACACCCCGATGATACACCCTAGAAAATATGGTGATCTCGGATTTGCCATATGGCGTACTTGACCTCTCGTAGGTATTGTACAAGCCCTTAGACATTATTCATTGCATAAATGTATGAAAAGTAGTGCGGAGTTAAACTTTTCACAGGAATAATATCTCAAAACATCTTTCATTAAAAATGATGGAAAATACTAAGTCTCAACATACGCCAATCTTAGACTCAAGAATATTTGGGACACGGCCCATACAATTGAAATAATGAAACTTAGTCTATTATAATATTTGAATAAAAGAAGTTTAAAGATAGTAAAGTCATCGAAACAAGTGAGGACATACCCAACTTTGCTTGAAAGAGTCCTAGTTTCCAAGATTTGCTTCAAGACACCTCTCACCTTCCACCTACAACTTTAGATATAGACAAAATGTATGGAATTAGTACAATGCATGTACTAAGTATGATATAATGCATAAAATCATGAGAAACAAACATTTATGATAAACATGCTCTTTATAATTATAACTTCATATTAAAAGCATAAGAATCACATTTAAGCACCAAACATCATATTTAGAACACATTCCAAGTCATACTCAATTTATATCAAATTACAGTAACTTACAGTAATAGGGAATTTCACAGCAACTTCACATGTAACTCACATATCACAAGATAGCATCAAGAATGCATCAAAACACATAAACATGAGATCCTCCTACCAAAATTGATTCTAAGTCTCACTTGAGTGAGTTATGAAGCGACCGCCCATACAATCACTTCACACACACCAAAGAGATCCTTTAGACTACCTAAGATAAAGTTATTCTCATTACACATAGTAGTATATAATATGACATTCTCCTCCCAAAGGTTATCATAAGACTTACTTAAGTAATTCAAGAAGAAACCGCCAATACACCCTTTCCAAGCTTACCTAAATAATCCTTAAGACTACCTAAGTTTATATCATGTCTATCTTATCAGTTTACTTTCCTATCTAGAGTAATTTTTAAGACTTCCCTAGGTAACACATGAAGAGACCATTCCCATGCCCCTTCACACCTTACCTATGCAATCCTTAAAGCTATTCTAGGTAAGTACTTATTCATTAACATGCTCTATAACTTAAGTCATTATCTCCATTAGTTTATTAAGATACATTCAAAAATTTAAGGACATTCAAGTAATGGTCTTGGAGAAGACCTAGGTACTCACTCACTAACATCCTCAAACCCTAATCGTGCAATGTCTAGATAGCATCCCGTACCACTACCTAAAATTCATAGAACTTCTCCAACACTAGTAGGTATCCCATACGATGAGAAAAGGCAATAACCAACATACACCCTACTAGGTATGCATAGAATCCGGAGTGATAAACCTACTCCAATGGAGGGTGTTCTACTTGCCAATGGTAGAACTAGGACACATCCCATGTAGGTACATGGTTAAAGAATATCGAGGGTTTCTTTGTTCTCTAATGTCATCTTAACTAGAGAAACTTCCTAAGCATACTCACTCGGTGCTAGCCTTTGTTATCATAGAGTATTTCAATAAAGGAGCATATGAAGAGGTACCATAACTTGTTGATAACCCAATCACATTACACCTTACCAAATAGGGTCCACTAAGGTTACCTACAATGGTCAAGAGGATAGCTCAATGACTTTCCTAAGGATGATTTTATGTCGTTCCAGCCAACCAACTATAGGTCCACCATTCACACAAGAAGGATACCATTACGACTTTCAACTTCAAGGATATCATAATCTTCCAACTAGCTTGAAGGTTCCACATAAAAAACCTTCTTAACTATGTTCAAGGTCACATGACAATCACACATATAAGACTAAGAAGCTTTAGTATAATAAGTCAAGAAATCATATTCACATCTCACATGTATCAAGTAAGGGACACAAGTCTACCAAAACAAGACACATACATACTTCACCATATCACATATAACATATCATTCAAGAAGCACATAGGAATAACCATTGTCATCTATAGGTGACCATTTCACTACTATAGTATCATCAATCTAAGTTATCACAAGTCTCATATAATCAATCGAGAATCATCATACTTCAACATCAAGTAATACACATAATGACATCACTATAGCCTACTAGAAACACACATCATGAAGTACAAGAACTCATGCTTTGACCCCACATATACACATAAGTCATCAATACCTTCACAATACTCCCATATTAAAGTTATAGCATGATAAAACCATAATTCATAAAGTAATGCCGACGAGGCCACATTGTTTTACAACTCATAAAGTAATGCCGACGAGGCCACATTATTCACAAGTATAACACATAAGCACAACCTCCATAAGTGGACCATATGAAACACCATCATAATCTAAGACCTATACTACACAACATAAAAAGAGTTAGGTCAACATTACATCAATCCAACCTCATAACTCCAATCCATAGCCAATTCAACTAACTCAATATACAAAGGCTCTTACCAATACCCATAACCACCAATTCAATTCATTTATCACAATATACAATGAATCCAAGATAATATAACATGAATTTGTCAATTAGGACAGTCTACTTACAATTCTAGCATGATTCTTTCATAATTCAGTAGCCCTAATCAAACTACACAAGAATTCAATAGCATAATGACATAGTTAAATCACCCACAAAATAGTCAAAACTAGGGTTTCATGAATTGCATGGGTTCATAGATTTTTTTTGTGAAAATCATCATATTAACATCAATTCAATGAATATACAATGATTTAAAACGTTTTATGCAAGAACCCATGGCTAGATATCAAAATAGGACAATTTCATCTTTTGAAAGACTTTGGAAATCACTTTGAAGATTGGCTCCTTGAAGAAAAGAGATTCAAGGATGAAATACATACCTTAATTGTGATGAAAATCCCACAATATTTATGGAGAAAAACTTAGGAAAATATGTCTTCTTTCTTGGAGCTTCAAGGCTTCATCAGTGGAGGTTTTTGGAGAGAAGAGATTGAGAGGTTTTGTTTTGGACTTGAGGGTTTTGATTTGAATGGTGAATTGGGGTTTGAAAAGGTTCAATAACTGCCTATAATTAGTCCTCAAAATACCCAAAAGAACCCTGCACTTATAGGACTTTTTAACCAAGTCAAACACAACTTAAGTTTTCGGAACTTTCATCGGGAAATAAGCCGACGACGCGGACCTGCTCCCGCATGATTTTGTTTAAATTAAATTCCAAAATAGTGGAGTCTGCATTGTGTCCGTGACGCTGACCAACATTTTGTCCCTCCATGAATCAAGTCCGCGACGCGGACTTGTTCCCACTAAGAACAAATCCTGCTGCCTTCGGCAACTTGCTAGCCCAAGGCTTGGGTCCTCCTCAAGGACCCTTTGGTTTGTACTTAGGGAGTTTTTCCCGGACGTTTCCACCTCAAATACTCTTGTATACATGTTAAAGACCTCTCACCTTAATTTCATCCAAAACGAACACGTAAAACTTGACGAAACACACTAAGGAACACATGCATGTTTCTAGGTGAAACTTTCAAACTTCATGGACGTTTAACCTCCAAACACTTCCAAACATTATATACTGCCTATAAATATTATTATTAACCCTTTTAGGACTTTAATACATCATGAATTAAATGTTAGGTAGTTTCACCTAGTTCGTTTTTAGAGGTGTTACAACTAAATAAAATTAAAAAGTAGAATCATATTTAAGAACAATTTGAATATATAAAGTTACCATTTTCAATTTCCTCAATTTTCTGGACTTACTCTAATATATCTTCAAGAATGCATTCTTTAGAAGGCGATCGTAGCCATTGTTGAGTGAAAATAAGAGCTTCTGTCATTTTTTTAGATAAAGAACTTTGATAACTATCAAGAATTCGACCACCTATACTAAAAGCCGACTGAGATGCAACAGTAGAAATAGAAATAGAAAGGATATCCGTAGCAATTCTCACAACAATTGGATATGTACTGAACGAAACTTTCCACCAACTCAAATGAATATCAAAATCCTTGATCTTCACTACATAATATTTCAAGCATATGTCCATATCAGATATTTTTTACAACAAATATTTTTTTCATGTGTTTCTCCCACTAAGATTGCAACAAATCACCAGGTTCACGCATCACACAATTACCATTTTCAATATTTTCATTAGAATCTTAATAGCAACAATAATTGTAGTGATTCTATAAGAGATTCAAAACATCTCTCACGTCTTGAGACTTTAATCTTTCCATCAAAGAGACATATGCAATTGAAAGAATATACTCTACAAATTGCATCTTGTATGTAGGATCCAACACAACAACAACTATCAATAACATATTCATACGCTCACACTTACCCAAATATTAATCCATCTTAGATTTCATTATTTTTGCCATATCAATCAAAATGAGATCATCATGTTTAGTATACTTGATAATATCATTTCAAATATTGAAAGAATCATGAAAGAAAGAGTGGAAAGTAGAATATAAGTTGCGTGAAATTTTACAGTTGCATGATAGAAAAGATTAAGAAACTTCACAAAAGCTTTCACATTCTTCCAATCGCCAGTTGATGTATTTTTTGTTGTTGAAATTATTTCTCAACATTGATTTTGATATGTCACAATCCAAAACTAGTCATTGGCACCCTCACTTAACCTTGTAAGTGAGCGAACCAACAAATTCGATCCCAAACTATATCAATAATTCCACTATGAATAACAACAAAATGCGAAAACTCAAAACTTATTAAAGTAACCAATTAGATAAACCTCTAAAAGTCTATTAAATATTATCCCCAAAATATGAAAGTCATCACATCAAGGACATTTGTTCTCAAAATACCAAGTCTAAGAAGATTAAAGACACCAAGATAAATAAATAAGACGATCTATGTCCGAAACATATGGACATCCTATTATGACTGAGAGAATCCAACACGATCTAGAAGGAATAGATTACCCTGAAATCTGATGTGCTGGAGACAGGATAGATATGAGGCCGAGTCGAAGTCGATGGTGCACTTGTTGCACTCCACAAAGGAAAATGAAGAAAACACAAGTAAGGGTCAGTAGAAGGAACACGTATTGAGTAGGTATCATCGGCCAATCCAAAATAGAAACTAATTTGCAATGAATAATAGTATAAAATCAACTATGACACTTAGCATGTAACAATCAACAAAAACATGAACAAGTGATAACTGAAGCAAGTACGCAATCAATCACAATATCAAACACACATACGAGGAATCATGCCTCCTCACCATGCTCATTTGGGGAAAAAGGGTCTTTGAGATTGAGTACATTAAGTTAATTCAATATCTTTTCCTTTAATGATACCGTGTCAGAACGTGACATCCCATCCAATAATATCATATCAGAATGTGACATTCTGATCCAATAATACTGAGTCAAAATGTGACACCCCGATCCAATAATACCATGTCGACTCGTGGCATCCGATCCAATATATCGTTAATTTATCATTTATTATCACCACTTTTCACTTCATAACAATATTTCATGAAACCTTCTTTATTCAAGGCATCACTTTAATAGAGAGGTTAAAGATTATAAATTCCACGGTCTCATTATTTTAGATTGATCATGATCTTAGATATATATATATATATATATGTCTAGAATGCTAATTGTGCCCGTAATTGAGTCTAGTTTGAAGTTGATATATATGTGTTTAGAGTGTATCGAATCATGTGTTTGTGTGTGAGCTAACCAACTTCATTAGTTGTGTAGGTAAGATTAAGGGAAGAAACGAGCACAAAAAAAGGTACAAAGGAAGCAATATGAAGGTTCAAGTCAAAAGAGAGAAAGTAAGAAGCCAAAGAAAATACTTTAAGGCAATTGCGTGAAAGCTCCGTGTCGTGGAGCGAGAGCAGAATCAATGGGTTGAAAACTAAATTTGAGGCAGAACACCTCGTGATGCCTCCGCATTGCGCAGAAGGAGCAATATTCTTGGACAAGAATCTGAAGGTGATCACACGTCGCCCACTTGAGGCTCAGATTTGGCCGTTTTGATTTTTAATATGAATAGAGTTTTATTTTATTTCCTTGATTATTCTTTTTCTGATTTTGAACGAATACAACTAGAGAATGGCATTTTGGAGATTTTAGGGTTAAATCTCTATCTCTTTTCCTTTCAATCTTATTGATGATTCATAACCATTGTAGATTGTATATTGGATGATGAGTAGCTAAATACCCTAGTTCTAGGGATGTGGCTTCAGTATAAATGTAATCTTTTAAGTTTGGTTTTGGGTTTATTATTGACTATAACATGAATCTCTCTTATTTTCTTATATTTGTATTTCATGTTTGATCACCATAGAAATAAATTTATTGTCCAAATTGAACTCAGGAGAGGAATAAGAGGATAATACGTGGGGTATAAAGAGCTTGTTGAACTCTAAATAGCTAGGGTTGATTCATCTCTAGGATAGGGATATACATAGAAACCTCGCTTGGGTCACCATACAGGAAGATAACTTAATGCTCAGTATTTAATCATTCTATCCCCGCTCAACGATGTAGTTAGGATGTTAAATACTGTAGGCGATTAGAGGTCGGGAGACCATGATCATACATTTGACCCTGTGATTCAGTGATTCGATAGTTAATAATTACCCATTTTAATGGTATTAATTACATGTTTCCTGATAGAAGATACAGCCCTGGATCTTCCTCAAATCATTGTTCAAAACTTGTCAAATTGAATCATACAAATCATATCTTATTTTAAGATAGAAGTAGATAACAAACAACTTTTGAAATCTTGAAATTACACTTGTGTTGAACTACAAGTTGGAAGAATTGATAAGTTCTAATCGTAAGTCCCTGTCAGTACAATACCCGGCTCTCAAAAGTGCCACTCTATTGCTTGTACGATTACATGCACTTGCTTGTGTGATTTGACCGCAACAAATTTTTGGTGCTGCTGCCGGGGACTTTAGAATTAGGAAATACTAGATTATTTTTATTTCTTAAGTAAAACGTAAGTGTTGACAACTTGATCTTAGCATTTCATTGTTGCAGGTTGTTTGACACTCCAAACTTGACAATGATCAAGAATTTTTGTCGCCTCTTTCATAACATGAAAGATTCGTACACAGAAGGCGGAGACAAGCTGAGTATCCAATTCTATTGGTCATTGGTTAATTACCATCTCTAGTCACAAAAATGGAGGAAAGAGAACAAGAACCTGAAACAATGACAACTAATGAGATGAGAGTTAGAGACGTGGCAACCCCACGCTCCACCAATGTAACATCGTGCACTTAGAAACCTGAAGTTGGTGGGAGGGTTTAACTGAAGCAGAGTATGGTGCAAATCTTGCAGTCGAATTAGCAGTTTACTGGTCTTTCACATGATGATCCTACGGTCCACATTAAGAACTTTCTGGATATCAGTGATACTTATACTCCAGCTGGAGTGAATAAAGATTATGTAAGTCTCACGCTATACCCTTTCTCTCTGCTTGGGGAAGTGAAAAAATGGTTGAACTCAGAGCCTGCAAATTCAATCACTATCTGGAATGATCTAGCACTAAAGTTCCTCATTAGATTCTTTCCATATGGAAACGACTATGTTGATGAGTGAAATTTTAAGCTTTAGGCAGAAGGGTGGTGAAAACTTCTAACAAGCTTGGGACAGTTTTAAGTCGATGTTGATGAGCTGCTCTCATCATCATCAATCTAATGAGTTGTTAGTCCATACCCTCATCGAAGTTTTGGATCCTAACACCAAATTTTTGCTTGATTTAGCTATAGGTGGACAAACTTTAACGAAGACCTGTGATGAACTGTACACTTTCCTAACCAATTTCTCAGGGTAACCAGAGTGGAACGGAGGCGGACTGAAACCTGTGGTCCAGAAAACTGCAGGTGTATTGGAAATAGATGCTATGATTACTCTTACTGCACAAATTTTGCCATGTAGAATATGATTACTACACATTTTAACAACATGGCATTGGGAAAAAAAACCTCTCAAATTAACGCAGTTCAACGACCACTTTCTTGGTGTGAGATCTGCAGAGGAAATGATCACAGTGCAGAGATATGTGGTGCAAACCCTGACTCTGTAAATTTTGTAGGAAGTTCACAGAGAGGAGGAGGACAACAAAACTATGGGAACTCATATAACCCAAGTTTGTGAAACCACCCAAACTTTTCTTGAGGTGGAAATCAGAATCAAAACCAAGGGTAAATCAATACAGGGCTCAGATAATTCACCGGGTTACCAACCACAAATGCAGATGGAGCAGCCTAGACAACAATCCGAGAACATGAATGTTGAGGAAATGTTAAAAACAATTATGGCGGATCAAGTTCAGTTAGTCGCGGATGTGCGAAAAAATCATTTGGCTACTCATAATTTCGAGAAACAATTCAGGAAGTTTGCTAGTGACCCAAATTCACGAACACAAGGAGGGTTGCTTGGAAACACTGACCCAAATACTAAATAGGTGAATGTAGTGAGTACACGCAGTGGGTTGCAATTGGAGGAGTTAGCTCCTAAGAAAAGCAATACTAAAGTAGTAAGCAAAGATAGTGAATCAAAAGAGGTTGACCCTAACGAAAATAAAGTAGTTGCACCAGCTGAGAAACTGCAACCAATAGTGAGACCACCCCCTCCATTCCCTCAGAAGTTCAAAAAACAGAAGGAGGAGGAATGTTTTGGTAAGTTTTAACTCTTTTGAAACAAGTTCACATCAACTTGCCTTTGGTAGATGTATTGCAGGGTATACCAGGTATACAAAGTATGTGAAGGAGATTGTGCTAATAAAAGGAGGATGAAAGAATATGAGACTGTTGCACTTAGTGAAGAGTGCAACTCCAGGATCTAGAAGAGGTTTCCCATAAAAATGAAAGATCCGGGTAGCTTTACTATGTAGAATACTATCGGGCAGAGCATTCATGCTCGAGAGTTGTGTGATCTGGGAGAGAGCATTAATTTGATGCTAACTTCTCTGTATAAAAAGCTGGGGTTGGGTAGTCCTAAACCAACTACCATAATTTTATAGTTGGCGGATAGATTTGTAGCTAGACATGAGGGTATTGTGGAAGATGTTCTAGTGCAAGTGGGATCTCTAATTTTCCAGTAGACTTTGTAGTATTGAATTTTGAGCCTAATCCCGCGGTCCCGTTCATCTTGGGGATACCTTTCTTAGCAACTGGCAGGGAAATGATAAATGTGGTAGCTGGGCAGCTAACTATGAGAGCTCATGATAAAGTAGAGGTTTTTGATGTGTACAAAGCTTTAAAGAAGATACCTGTGTACGAGGAGTTATCTGTCATTATAGTGATAGATCCCGAGGAAGATTCCAAGTATATATAAGCCAAGGTTCCTCTAGAGCGAGCGTTGGTGGGTGATGACATCTATGGAGATGCTGCGGCACATGAAATTGTACAGTTTCTAGATGTTTCACTGATAGTTACTACTGGAGAATGGTAAGAGCCTTTAAATATGGTGTTGGGTCCTCCACCCAAGCCCTCTATTGAAGAAGCTCCTAAGCTGGAGTTGAAAGCACAGCCAGCCCATCTCAGGTATGCATTTTTTGGTGAAGATAAAACATTACCAATTATATTGTCTACAACATTATCTAACGAACGGGTGGAAGCTGCATTACTGATTCTAAAAAGGATGAAAACAACTTTGGGATGGCAATGTTAGATATCCATGGTATTAGCCTAGCTCTGTGTATGCACAAAATATACATAGAGAAAGGGTACAAGTCTAGTGCACATTGATGTACCGTGGTTATACGGTACTTTCAATGCTTTTTTCTTAAGTTTAGTGTGTGTCTAAGGCCTTTTTGTATTGGTTTTAATGTAATTTTCTCTTTGTTTTCAGGAAACCTGTCCAGAAGGAGAACGTGAGAGTTTGTGCTGAAAGTTGCAGAGGTGGCAACCTACGGAGACATCGATGGTCCATCGTGACCTCGATGGTCCATCGTGACCTCGACGGTCCGTCGTGACCTCGACGGTCCGTAAATGGCCACCGTCGTGAGAAGAAGAAGACTGACAAAGGAAGGAGGGGAATTCTGACTAAGTGTGGGGCTACGGAGGCTCACGATGGACCGTCATAGCCACGATGGACCGTCCTGCACATCCGTCAACGTCAGCAGAAAGTAGCCTCAGTACCCAGCTTCAGAGGATTCTAAGTATGGAACGACGGAGGGCCTCGACGGTCCGTCATGGCCTCGATGGTCCGTCGTTCCAAGTCGTAAACTCAGACGCATTTTTTGGACAAATTTTCCTTAAATAGATTTTCCTCTTTTGTTAGGATTCTAGTATTATAAATACCTGTAAATACCTCATTTTTGGGGTTAGACTCTTGGATATTTTTTAGTTTTATTGTTCTAAGTATTGAATTTTGGGATTTTGGAAATTACTCTATTTTCCGGAATCGTTTGTTGCAAGTTTTTGATTAATTCAAGTAATTTTCTGGATTATCTTCAATCTCATCAAAGTAATGCATGAATTCTTATCTAATTAATATGAATTGTGTGATTATTAACATGGGTAACTAAACTCCATAACTCGGATTGTGGGAACCATGGGTAAATAACAAGGTAAAATCAAACTAAAATAACAATTCTCGAATAATATCTTGTATGTATTGATAATTCTTTCGGTTAGAAGTCTTTTTAACGGTGGCCAACGTTAGAACTCGTCTTATTGCTACTTTTCGGATCAAGGAGGTAGATAATAAGAAAAGAATTATCAACGTAGATTTAATATATACTATCTAATAAGGTAGTGTTGGTTGGTGCGAAGTAACAACTAAGCCAAATATCGATTATGATGCTTAATATGAGGTAAAGGTAAGGTTTAGTAAAGCATACACACGTATCCGGACCAAGGTGCGGAGTGAAATTTCCTAGTTGCCGGACCAAGGAATTAGGGATACATAACTTACCACTTTGCATGCAGGATATTAGGAAAGGATTGTTATAGCTAGAATTACTGAGTTATGAACCTATGGGGAACACTTAAGCCCTAGTTACTTTAATTACTTCATAAAAATCAAATCTTTGAACGTGTCATTTGTTTACGTAGAATTAGCTAATTACATTTGTTATTCAAAAAACCCCCTTTTTGTTATTTGTTTTCGAAAAGGACTTGACTAAATAAGAGTAATAGTAGGTTAAAGTTAAGTCTAAATCATTTTCCTCGTGGGATCGACCTCAACCTCATAGTTGGGTTCTTTACTTGATACGACCGCTTATACTTCTTTTTGAGAAGTAAATTTGAGCGTATCACACATCATCAACGGAGACTCAATTCTTTGATGAAGAATGTGGTCAAAAAAGAAATTATCAAGTGGCTGGATGCAGGGATTGTATACCGAATATTCGACAGCAAATGGGTAAGTCCAGTGCAGTGTGTACCCAAAAAGGGCAGAATGACATTGGTAACTAGTGAAAAGAATGAGTTGATCCCCACAAGAACAGTAAGTGGTGGAGGATATGTATGGACTATAGGAAACTCAATAAAGCCACTAGAATAGACCATTATCCAGTACCTTTCATTGATCAAATGATGGACATTTTGGATGGCCAATGGTATTATTGTACCCTTGATGGGTACTCCGGATATAACCAGATTGTCATTGCACCTGAGGATCAAGAGAATACGATATTCACCTGCCCATATGGCACGTATGCGTTCAAACGCGTGTTATTTGGCTTGTGAAATGCCCCAACCACCTATCAGAGATGTATGATGGCATTCTTCTATGTTATGGGGATTTTGTGGAAGTATTCATAGACGACTTATCGGTATTTGGTGAATGTTTTTATCTTTTATTAACTAACCTTTACAGAGTACTCGCTAGGTGTGAGAAGACTATCTGGTGCTGAATTGGGAGAAGTTTTATTTTTTTGTTAGAGAAGACGTAGTGTTGAGGAACCAGGCATCCAAAAGTGTGCTGGAGGTTGACAAAGCGAATGTGAAAGTTATTGAGAAGTTGCCACCTCCAATATCTGCGAAGGAAATGCGAAGCTTCCTTGGCCATAATGGCTTTTATAGGAGGTTCATCAAGGACTTCTCTAAATATTCAAGACCCATGTGCAGCTTATTGGAGAAAGAGATGAAGTTTGGGTTCGATGAGAAATGGTTGGAGGCATTTGAGATGCTAAAGCAGAAGTTGATTGAGGCTCTTATCCTTATTGCTCCAAATTGGGATCTCTCATTTGAGCTGATGTGTGATGCAAGTGATATAGTAATTGGAGCAGTGCTGGGGGAAGAGAAAGAATAAGGTGTTTCACTCCATATACTATGCAAACAAAACACTAGATGCAACTCAATCGAACTACATATTGATTGAGAAGGAGATGATGGCTTTGGTGTATGCATTTGATAAATTTAGGTCATATTTGGTAGGAAACAAGGTAATAGTCTACACTGATCATGCATTCATTCAGTACTTATTTAACAAGAAGGATTCCAAGCCTAGGCTGATTAGGTGGATCCTACTACTGCAAGAGTTTTATCTAGAAATAAGAGATGAAAAGGGGACATAGAACCAAATAGTCGATCATCTGTCCCGATTGGAGGACTCATCACATCTCAAAAATGAGGGAAAAAATCGTGAAGAGTTTTCTGATGAGCAGTTGCTTGATTTAGACATTGCTCAAGTGTCGTGGTATTCAAATATTATGAACTTTCTGGTGAGTGGTTTATTTCCAGCTGGGGCATCAACACAACAACACACCAGAAGCAGATAATGAAGTATGATGCACGTTTCTATATAAGGGATGACCCGTATTTGTTTAAGCAGGGTCCGAATCAGATGATGAGAAGGTGTATAGCTGAGCAAGAGGAAACACAAGTATTGGAAAGCTGTCACGCATCACCATATGGTGGACATCATGGAGGCAAAAGAACGACATGTAAGGTATTGCAATCTGGCTTCATTTGGCCTACCTTGTTTAAAGATGCTGCTTTGTTTGTGAAAGGTTGTGATCAGTGTCAGAGGATTGGCACCATTTCGAGGAGGCATGAGATGCCATTGAACAACATTCTAGAGGTGGTGATTTTTGATGTGTGGGGGATAGACCTTATGGGACTATTCCTATCGTCTCAAGGTAACCAATATATTCTAGTCGCAGTGGACTACGCATCTAAGTGGGTGGAAGTTGTTGCGTTACCAACAAATGTTTCTAAAGTGGTTTTCAAGTTCATCAGGAAGCACATGTTCACCAAGTTTGGAACGCCAAGGGCGATAATAAGTGATGGAGGTACGCATTTCACCAATGACTCCATTCATAGTATGTTAGCAAAGTATGGGGTGAGGTATAAAGTGGCTACAAAATATCATCCCCAAACTAGCTGATGGGTTGAGGTATCTAACAGGGAGATCAAGCGAATCCTTCAGAAGACTGTGAATGCCTAGAGAAAATACTGGGCTGACAAGCTAGATAATGCCTTATGGGCATATCATACTGGTTACAAGACACTGATAGTGACTTCTCCTTATCTAATGGTGTTTGGAAAAGCTTGTCACATACCAAATGAGTTAGAACACAAGGCGTATTGGGCAATAAAGAAGTTGAATTTGGATGCTGAGTTATCCACTAGAAATAGGATCACACAGTTGCACGAGCTAAAAGAGTTTAGGCTGTACGCCTATGAAAATGCAAAGTTATACAAGGAGAATGCCAAGGGGTGTCATGACAAGCATATTGTGTCACGCACCTTTGAGCCTGGTCAACTAGTGATAAAAAATGTTCCCAAGAAAACTTTTATCTAAGTGAAGTGGTCCATTTGAGGTGGTGAGAATGACTTAACATGGTGCTGTGGAATTACGAAATAGGGGCAAGAGCTCTACTTTCCTTGTAAATGGGCAACGAGTCAAGCACTACTTTGACTAAAATGTGGATCGTGAGCTTTAAGTTCTCACATTGAATGACGAGTGGATCCATGAGATTGGTCGTGTCGCGACGTTAAATTAGGTGCTACACGGGAGGCAACCTGTGAACCATTGTAATAGTTAGGATTTATTTGTTTTTGTTTGATTATTTTTAGTTCGAGGAATTATCAAAAAAAATATGTACAAAAATACAAAAATATGAGTCGTGTCACGACCAAAACTAAGGTGCTAGATGGGAGGCAACCCATTGTACTTCAACTAACGGATTATTTGTTGAAGATGTGTAGGTATTGAAAGTTTGGATTGAAGTCACTTAAGTGGAAGCTCCACGTCACGTGGGCAGGTCCATGTTTTGCTCACAAAAATTGAATCGAGGCAGAGGACCTCGTACAAAGCCCGCGTCGTGTGGGCAAGTTGTGATTTTGCCTCATCAAAAAAAAATTGAGACAGAGAGCCTCGTGTTAGCCCCACATCGCGCAATGGGCTCCAAATTCAAATTCGACGGTAAATTAGTTTGACATCAAGAAAAACAACTGATAAGTGCTAGCTCCGCGTCGCGCAAACAGGTTTAAATTTTAGGTCAATTGGAATTAAAATTCTAAAAGACCTCGCGTTAGGACCATGTCTCACGCCCATGTAAGTTTATTTCCTTTTTCTTTTAATTAAACGGGTTCACCCGTTTTTAATAGGAAATAAGCCGGCTTATTTTCTTATTTCCCCTTTTTACTCCCGTTTTCCCCAAATTTCTCCCCATTCTCTTAAAAGTTTTCACTGTGGTTTTTCCCCTCTCCTAACCCTCACGATTGGTCCATCAAGGTTGTGTCGCGTAAAACCATCTATTCCTTCTTCCTCGTTCTCCGCTGTTCCTTTGCGTCGCCCAAGTATGTTTCAAGCTCTCTTCTCTAAAACATGATGATGGATGAAGTTAAATCTGCCTAGGGTTGTGAGGTAGTTGATATTTAGGAGGTGGGAATGAAATTGTTGAGTTCATAGTGTCATTATGCATGATATTAGGGGTGTTTCAAATTCTTGAGTACAAAAATGATAGGTTGATGGTTGAGTTGTTATAATGAATCGAAAAAGTGTGGGCATTTTGGAGGTGCACTTGTTAGTGTTTGTTGGTATGTTTTGAACTCTTGATTGGACGAATGAAAGTGCATTGGTGTATGTTGTGTTGTATGTGGGAGCACATGTCGAATTCTTGAGTAGACATTGTCCATACTGTTGTGGTGCGAGGCGTGTACAGGTATAGGTTTGAAGTCTAAAGTAGGCGGGTAATATGCATTTGAAATGTCATACGACATCTTGTAATTACGGTGGGGCTGTGAGAATTGTGAGTAAATTGTTGTCGCCATGCTAGTGTGAGTTCTTGAGTATCACGTCTTACTAATGTGATATGCATACTTGCTTGAACGTGTGTTGTATTAACTTGTTTGGAAGTCTAAGTACCTATACGAGAACTATTTTGAACTAAGTGCACACCACCCATTTCTTACTCTTCTATGTAGTACTTTGGGATAAACCTTGATGTATTTTGCCTGTAATCATGTCTACGTCACAATGTCAGGGGAAGGTTGTAGCCTAACAAGCATAGAAGAAGAGGCCAAGGAGAGGAAACGTTCCACTAGCACCTCCGGCCCCTAGAGTCCAAACTAGGAGGTTCGGGATCAAGACTAAGGCAAAGGAGGAAATAACATGATATAAAAAACATACAGAGTCCTCCTATTTCTCAAATGTCTGTATTGACAGAGACAGTCTAGCACGCCAGTATCTGCAGATTCGAAGGAGGATGAGGGAGCTCAAATGGACTTCGCCTTTGTTAACCCTGATTAGTGCAACATGCACATGTTCCTAGAATTCTATACAGACTAGACACCTGAGACTCGATCACAATATATAATAGTACGAGGGAGGACCGTGTCCATCTCACCAATAAGCATAAATGATATTTTGGGAATGACAGAGGATGCAGACCTAATAGTGCTGACGGGGCTAAATATCCGCCCTCCATACCAGGCTATCCGACATCTGCTATGTGGGCCTCAGTCTATGGCTCAATGGACTAAACATAGCGATAAGAGGTACCATAAGTCTCTTCCATACGCGTACATGCAGCGAGAGAAACGGGTGTGTCTAAAAGTGGTAATGAATTTCTTGATCTCGGGATTTCACTACACAGACATCACTCGTGACCGGGTCTGTCTGGTGTATACGCTGATGACATGATTGGACATCAACATCGGGGCTACTATTAAATCAATAATGCAGAAGTCGAGAGTTTATAAGGGCCACATGTATGCATTTGTGGGGCTCATTACAAAGATGTTTTACATTGCAGTTGTGCCGGAGGAGAGCTTAGATTACATGGCACAACTATACCAACAACAGTGGACATTACTCGTACAAAAGTGTCGGACACTTATTTAGGCCCAATTCTCACCACTGTTGAGCATCACAGGAGAGATGAGTTAATCATGGCCAGAATGTATTGCATCGAAATGTTGTGTCACACTATTGGTGGTCGGCCATCTACTGACTAGGAGATTGGACAGGTGCACACGAGATACCCGCTAAATTATCATGACAACGCACTGCTTGGCATTGATCTTGAGTTTCGGGAGCCTATTGAGAATGACATCCCAACTGATAAAGAGAATTTGAGCACAGGCTATAATGTGGACTCCGATTCTGAGGAGGAGATTAACCCAGCACTAGCGGGAGATGGTGCAAATGGCGGTGACGCCATGGAGGTTTGATCAGGGAGTTATTTTTACCTCACCTTACGAACTATGTCAAAATTTTGAAATGGACTGGGTACACTGCTATTGTATAATTGTGGGGGTGGGGTGATAAACATATATGATATGTATGTTTCATGTTTGAACATTATTTTCTTTTGGTGTGTTCATTTATTTTGGGTTCCTTGGTAGTTGTTTTCGGTCTTTTATCCAAGGATAGTCCCTTTGAACCGTACAAAAATACAAAAAGATTCCTATTTTATAGGATTGAGTCTATAGTCATAGATCGATTCAAGCTGCCCAATGATGGATGGATGACGACCTTCTTAAGGGCAATTTCGTCATTTGAGTCATAGTTTGGGTTATGTTGAAGCTGTAACTCTCTCGATGTATGAAAAAGTAGTAAAAAAAATTGCAGTGAAAATTTTGTGTGTGATCGTTAATGTACAACTTAAGCATAATCTGAACCTTCTGCTTGACATAATTATGTGTTGAAATTGATCCTTTCTTATTTCAACTGTACCATGAGCGGTGAGTCTTGTTCACAGATCCATGCTATGTGTCTGAGTTTAGAACTTTCCAAGGTTGTTATTGAAACAAAATGCAGGTGTTATTGTGTGTGAAAGATGACAACAAACCTTTTTGAAAATTGTGTAAAAATTTAGCCTGTTCAGAAAAGAATACCTTAGTCCAGCCCACTTGAGCCTGTTGACCTTAATTTTGTTCTAACCCACAGAATGAGCCAAATCCTTTTTATTGATACCATAGTTTTGATCCCGACCCTTAATGCAGTGTGTTAGGCCAAAAGGTAGGAACAAAGGTAAAAGTAGATAGAATGGGAAAGATAGGGTTGTTGGAAAAGAAAGCAAGAAAAGGGAGAAGTATACCGAGGAATGAAATGTGAGTTGACCCTGGTCCATAGGACTTTGTCCATTACAATAAAGGGAAACCCGAGTTGAACGTGGCTATCTTAGTGAATACCTTGATGATGGCCTGACCCTAACAAAAGGGTAATGTGCACCTTAACTCAAGAGAAATCTCTAAGTCAAGGGTGGCTTTCGTTAAGCGTAAAAAAATTGATAAAGCAAATAAAAGGGCAAGAAACTAGAGGCAACGTGGGTAACACTAGTGGAAATGTTTGAAGAAGACAAGGCTAATGAAATAGAAAAGTTGTGATTGTAAAGAAAAAGCTGAACATAGTACATTAGGGAGGACGAGTCACTAATGTCATATAAATGAATCCTCCCTTACCCTAAGCCTGTATTACAACCTAAACAAGTCCTATTTGATTTTGAGCACGATACACTTCATTAGTAGATATGTACATAACGGGCAAGCTTATGGTTCTCAATACATGCATGTATGATGTTGATTGTTGAGTGAGAGTGTGTTGTTTGAAAAATCCGGAAAGTATACTCAATTTGTTAACTTGAGTGCATGGACTTTCTATTGACGTGAGGGCAACTTGTTGTATGAGGTTAGGTGATGATAAATAGCGCACGTGTCGTGAAAGTGATGGTTGTAAAAAGTTGTCAAAGTCATATACATGAGTCATGCATATTGTAATTGGGAACATGCTGCTGCGAGTATTAACAGATCTCTGGAAGCTAATAGGGGATGCACAATCCAGTGTAGTAAGTCTAGGTCTAGGAGTAGTTAGTAGTTGTTTGAGGATGAAAAAACTTTAAGTGTGGGGTAGTGATCTTAGGCATATTTATATGTCTAGAATGCTAATTTTTCCCATAATAGAGTCTAGTTTGAAGATGATATATATGTGTTCAGAGTGTATGAAGTCATTTGTATATGTGTGATCTAACCAACTTCATAAGTTGTGTAGGTAAGCTTAAGGGAAGACATGAGCGCAAAAAAGTGGACAAAGGAAGCAATCTGAAGATTCAAGTCAAAAGAGAGAAAGTAAGAAGCCAAATAAAATGCTTTAAAGCAATCGTGTGATAGCTCCGCGCTGCGGAGCGGGAGCAGAATCAATGGGTTGAAAATTCAATTTGAGCTAGAACATCTCGTGATGCCTCTGCGTCGTGCAGAAGGAGCAATATTCTTGGAAAAGAACCTGAAGGTGATCGCGCGTCACAAACTTGAGTCCCATATTTGGCCGTTTCAACTTTTAATATAAATAGGGTTTTATTTTATTTCCTTGATTATTTTTTTTCTAATTTTGAACAAAGACAATTGGAGAATGACGTTTTGTAGCTTTTAGGGTTAAATCTCTATCTCTTTTCCTTTCAATCTTATTAATGCTTCATAACAATTGTAAGATTGTATATTAAATGATGAGTAGCTAAATTATCTAGTTCTAGGGCTGTGTCTACAGGATGTCTGTAATCTTTTGAGTTTGGGTTTGGGTTTATTATTGACTATCACATGAATCTATATTATGTTCTTTTTTTTTTGTATTTCATGCTTGATCACCATAGAAATAAATCTATTGTCCAAATTGAACTCGGGAGAGGAATAAGAGGATAGAACGTAGGGCATAAGGAGCTTTTTGAACTCTAAATAACTAGGGTTGATTTTTCTCTAGGATAGGGATAACCTAGACACCTCACTTGGGTCATCATACAAGAAGATAACATAATGCTCAGTATTTAAACATTCTATCCCCGTTCAACGATGTAATTAGGATGTTAAATACTATAGGCGATTAGAGGTTAGGAGACCATGATCATACATCCAACCCTGTGATTCAGTGATTCTATAGTTAATAATTACCCATTTTGATGATATTGATTACATGATTCCTGATAAAAGTTGCAGCCCTGGATCTTCCCCAAATCATTATTCAAAACTCATGAAATTGAATCATACTAGTCATATTTTATTTGAAGTTAGAAGTAGATAACAAACAACTCTTGAAATCTGGAAATTACATTTGTGTTGAACTGCAAGTTAGAAGAATTGATAAGTTCTAATAGTAAGTCCCTGTGGGTACAATACCCGACTCTCAAAAAGAGTCACTCTGTTGTTTGTACGATCACGTGCACTTGCGTGTGTGATTTGACCGCAACAGATCACAAATCACACAACCAAGATACATAACCACACAATCAAGTACATAGAAAACATTGCAATATCACTCAATGCAAAACAATCACTATTAAGAGTCTATATGTCAAATAGAATAAACTATAACCTACCTCCACCGAAGAACTGAAGTCAAGCAAACTACTTCTCTAAAAAATTTTCCTTTCCTCAATGCCTCTGAACTATTTCAATATATCAAGTATGTATGCATGATTTGTAAACTAACGAGTCTATAAACACTCATATAATTCTATGTCTATCCTAGACCCAAAACTCACCTAATTCTATAATCGATTTCCTAAAGTTGCAACCTAAGGGTAGGTCTTAATTCTTCCAATTAGCATAAATTTAATGGAATTTACCTAATATATTATACTTAATATTTAATTAACTGTCTTAATATATCAACATTTGATTTATAAAATGATTATAAAAATTATAATCCCTACAGACTACAGCTAAAGCCACTGGTGCGAAATCTGTGCGAGTCAACACTACAAACTCCCAACTTAGTATCCTCGTCAGTTCATTAAATACATTTTTCATTATCAGTTGATTATTAATTCCTTAGTAATCATAATGAAGTCAATAAGTGATCATGATGTCATTATTAACCAAAACATGTATCCCCCATCTCAAACCTCAACACTAACCGTAAGTGATTATGGCCTTTCAATTTTGCCCCCAATTTTTGTTTATAATAACTTATTAACTTCTAAGAATTAATTAACAACTAACATGTATGAACAATAATTCAATAACTTGGATGAAAATTCTTACTTGGGCACTTAGCCACATTTTGTTGTTCTCCTTTTTCCCCATTTCTTGCTTCTTTCTTTTTATAGATTATTTATTTAATCTAATATTATAAATTCCCAATTAAAAGTAGTAAAAGTAGCCCACTATTAATTTTAATGTTATTTTCTTTAACCACTACTAAATAAATCATTAAAACTACCCCATTAATTCTATAATTGTCATTACGAATAGTCCAAAATACTCACTTAAAATATATTGGAAAGTATTTTATGAGATAAAATGTTTCAGTACTCAAAACAACAAAAGGGTCGTTACAATAGATATCAAATTACTCATCGTTCATCCCCGAACAATCAAAGGAAGACAAGGGTAAGAAAGGGTACTTAAATCGATAAAAAAAGTGTGGATACCATTGATGCATATCAGCCTCACTCTCTCAACTGGACTATTCAAATCGATGATTCTTCCATTGAACCTTGATAGATGCAATATCCTTTGACCTCAACTTGTGGAACTCTCTATCAAGAATAGCTACAAGTTTCTCCTCATAACACAAATTCTCATCAAGTAGGACCGAATCCAAACTAATAATGCAATTTCCATCACCATGATATTTTTCCAATATGGACACATGAAATACCGGGTACACTCTTGACAACCTTGGAGGCAAGGCAAATTCATAGGTGATGAGTCCACGATTTGCACTCATTTAGGGCTATATTTTTATAGGTTAGTGTCCTCAAATGCATATTTTGTCTCTAAAACTGATAGAATACATTGAGTTTCAAGTATTTAGACTTGGAAACAAAGTCATGGACAAAATCAAGCAAAAAGGAACAAAGGCAGCTGAAAGAACATAAATGTCTGAGGATCGCTAAACCTATTGGGCATGTCGCCAAAAGGTCTTAACCTCGCCTTAAGTTCCAATGAGCTGAGACCTAAAGAAAAAGATTAAATCGATGAGGAGGAGGAGAAGTCGGCGTGTCGTCGAGCAGTTATTCAAAGCAATACAACGTCGCCCAATGATCCAAAATGTGAGGATGTTGTAGGCTAACACAAGACGCTGATAAACATACCAAAGGGTGGATCGCTGAGTTGATCGGTGATCTCTACTAACGGCGTCGAGTGGTTCTTCACAACACACCTTTTCAAAAACTATAATTACCTATTAATATTTTTTAGCTTAATATCGAATTTATAGTTTTGAACAGTAAATTTTAGACTTGCTTGTATTATGAGTTTTTGAGAGCTTTTGGGAAACTTTGCTCTTGAACCTTGGAGATTTGAGATTCTCACCTTGAAAAAATTCGAAGTGGGTGTTGGAAATTCTTCGTCCTAGAATTGATTGAAGTGAAAATAAATCATATCTAGTTGATGTTACTTTGATTTGGTTATCATTTTCTTCTTTTTCTTGGGGTGTGATTTTGTGAACTTGATTTAATCTATTGTTGGGTGTTGTTTATTGTTAGTATCTTCAGTATTTAAATGTGATTTCACTTAGTAGTTGTGTTTGAACTAAATGAGGTTGTAGTTGCAAATACGATTTCACCTTAGTGATTTTGTCTTGCTTGAGAGAGAGAGTTTAAAACTAAGACTACTTAGTTGATAGTCGGTGGTTATTGGGTTGTCATGGGTTTAGCTCGAGAGAGTAAATCCTAGTCTCTTTTCCACACTTTCAGCTCGAGAGAGTGATTGGTCTAAGGCGGAGGCTATGCTTAAAGGTCATAACTCGTTGTTCGAGAGAAACCGAGTTGATTTGGGGTAATTTGCTCGAGAGAGAATTTACCCTACTAAAGTCTAGACTAGTTAAATATATTCAGTGATGTACTATCAATAGGAACTCCCTTTCGATGTCTTATCTCATTTTTTTGTCACATCCCAAGAATCCTTTTTCCCCTTCAATCTCTCTTATTATTTTTACTGTTTTTAGTTTTAAATTTGATTAGGAAACACCCCATTGTTAATTGAATTTTGTGTCACCCCTCTAATTTACTATGTTTTATTTGATAATTTCTAGTGGCTTTAACTAACATGACTTGATTTGTGCTTAGCTGAATTATTTTCAGTACCACTCTTTGTGGGAATGATTCCAACCCTTGGTTAGATTATATACTAACTAACGATCATTGACGCTTAATATTGGATAACGTTTCTTTGATGACGTTGATCAAAATGGCACCGCTGTTGGGGAGTGGTGCTAGTTGAAAATTTTTCCTTAGGTTAAATTTGGTTTTTGCTTAGTCTTAATTCATTAACTTAATTTTTAGTTTTGTTTGTTTGTGCTTTAAGGCAGATGGGGGTGACTATACCGAGTAGCACATGCGAGCTAATGGAGTTCCCTCCATTAGAAGTAATGATGTTTCGGGATTGTATACTGACTTTCAAGCAACTGGAGGGTGAACTAATCCATGAGTCATGGGCAAGGTTTAAAGAACTGATAACTCAGGGCTCAACTCATGACATTTCTAACATAGTTCTCTTGGACTGTTTCTACAGAAGTCTTGGTCCCGCAAACAAGATATTGCTCAACCAACTCATTTCGGGGGTATTGCAAAATAGCCCTATATGATAGCAACCCAAAGCTAAATCACATGGCTGAAAAACCAAGAAGTAGAAAAGGACTTCATGTTGGCCAAATTAATGACTCAGATGGATAAGATGGCCAAAAAGATAGGAAAAATCAAAGTCCAATGCAAAAACAATGATAGATACATCCCTCCTTATGAGTGAAGAAGACCTAAGGACAACAAGGGAAAACATGTAGAAGGAATGCTTTCAATCATTATTCACAAGGTAAGTGGGCATAACAGAGTGCTGGACGAGATGAAAGAGAACATCAAAGTGATGAAACAAATGATTGGTTCTCATTCCAGACCTGTCCAGCTACTTGAGAACTTCGTGAATTATTAGTTACCTCATCTCTGCATAATCAAACAATTGGGTTTACCTAGTGACACTAGGGAAAATCCCAATAATGGGGAGTAAGTAAGGAGTTGCGTCTTTCCACGACGTTAACTAATGCTCTGTTTGGGAGGCAACCCAAAACCCTTTTTATTGCTTTTTTTTATTTTAAATAATGGTGCGTTGGTTGAGCAGGCTGAAGCATGGCAAGTATTAGAAAAGAAGGAGTTTAGCGAGCAAAAAGTTTCATTCGAAGGATCGCCAAAGATGTCAGCAACCCCGATCCAGTCCGTCGTTGGACTCAAGACAACTTTAATCTAGAGTCCGTAAAACTCGGTGAGCCAAAGAAATTATTGGTATGTCGCCAACCTGTCCGAAGATCCCAATCTTTACCGCCGTTTGAATTCCCAACATTAACTAGGGTTCTGTAAAACTCAACGAGGTCAGTGACGACTCGGCGCATCGTCGACAGGTTGGGCGATCACACCTAATGTCTTCGAATGGGCGAGAACTGGACGACCTTTGAAATCAAAGGTTTAAATTTCTTAAACTCCTTAAAATTCCCTCACTTTTAATTCTTCAAACTCACTCTGCACCTTCATTTTATATCTATGCATCTATATTGTATTTTGGTTATTGAGTTGTGCTCTGATTTGGATTGCTTTGCCGCCTAGCATCTCAGATACATCTTAATCAGCACCTAAGGTTTGTTTCTGAGCCTTAAGTTTCTTTTATTAAAAGTTGTATTGAAATGCAATTACATTACTTTGTTGATATGTGTTGAGCCTTTCCGGTAGGATTAGAATATTAGTTTGCCTGGTAGGTTCACAAATTTTGCTCGTACCAAGTTAAAGAGTTTATTCCTAAAAATTATGCTATATAATGGATGAAAAATTTTGGGTTGTGCATGATTGTCACTGGGTCTAAGCCTAATTTTAGTTGTACATGCCTTAATTTTACTTTTGAGGGTTGCGGGGTTAAATTTGGGAAGTTGGGTTTAAAGTAAGCACGTTGGGATATTTGGCGAGTTAGATCAAGCTCGCTGAATCACTCGTCCGTTCGCCTAAAGTCCCCATCTCGCCTTTAGTTTAATGCTAAATGTGATGTATTCTGTAACTTTTGTCGAAAAGCTTGAAGTCGCCAAGCACATTAGGTGTCCCACCGAAAGATATTTCATTCGCCCTTTGGATGCGCCCTTGTATCCTCAATGCACTGCACTCGGTGAATCTCCTAAGAGGTAGTGTGACTCGCCAACTAGTTTGGCGAAGTGTTTCTGCATCTAAACCTCCATTATTTCATTGGAATACTTTCTAAATCTTTCTCAAAGCTTTATAGATATGGATAGACCAAAAGTAGCTGGAAGAGTTATGCCAGCCTGGCAAATTAGAGAGAAAAAGTTTCAGGAAGAATAAAAAGGCAACAAATCCTCCCACAACAGATAATGAGGGCAAAAAAACTAGTTCCAACAAGAGACCAATCCCCGGGACCCCACTATTCCCTTGTGGAGATGTGGATTATCTGATATCTCCACGTCTTGTCACAAACCTTCCCCGATTGACAGAACGTTCAGCTACTGACAATTGAAAAAACAACTTTCAAGGTCTCGTTGTTTTACGGCTATAGATTCATTTTTGGTAGCTCATGACTTGGACAATTTTAGCAAGTCAGATGCCGCTGAATCTTGTAAAGTAGCTCCGGGGGCGATTATACAATAACAGGCCGACACATCAGGCACTGATGCCTAAACAGATGGAGCGACTGCGTAGACATGATTCCTGTTTACTTTCCTTTTTGTCTTTCTCTATTTTTACTTTTGAATTTTTGTTATTTGTATTTGAGGACAAATGTTCTCCGATTATGGTAGGGTGAGGCCCACCTTGTGTGTGACTGTTATTTATTTGATGTTTTGATGATAAATTTAGGTTGTTTTGTCTAATATTGTGTTTTATATTTCTTTTTGTGGATGTTTAAGCTTGTTGATCCTTATGTTTAAATTATTTTGGCCCGTACTTGAAGTTGTTGTTCTTAGGCAAATTTGATTCTCGATTTGATCAATACCGATGACTTGGATAGTGGTTGCAATCGAATGAACATGAATGTGTAGCTACAACGAGGCCAAATGAAGTTGCATAGATAATATGTGAACTCTTTGCATCTCATTGTCATTAGCCAATTATCAAATTGAGTTTCTTACGATGAACATTGCACACTTGCGAAAGTGTGGAGTCTTATTTGACTTTAGTGTCAATGCCATATATGATGAGATTACCGTGAACTATGCATGATGACACCTAGAATTTGTCCCGTTAGTTTGGTTGAATAAGTGATGTGAACTCATGATATAATCTTAGACACCGTTGAAAGAGTGTGAACCAATTTTACATATGCCTCTTTTGTGGCTTACCTTGTGAGTGTGCGAACCTCTTTTGAACACCCTTGAGCCTTATCTTTCTTTGATGAAACTTGATGAAAACATGACCTCTTAATCATCTACCTATGATCCGCTTGATTTGTGATTGATTGAATAGCCAACTTAGGCCAAAAGCCTAAGTTAGGGGTGTGAATAAAATAGAAGGCAAGTCAAAGAGTACAAGAAAGGTCTTTCTTAACCCATGGAAAGTGAATAAAGGGATGAATTATGAGCACAAAAGAAAATGATGAAAGAAGAAGAAAGAAAGTGTTATGAGCACTACATCTCATGAGGATAAAAGTCATTGAGCCTTAATGACCATACCTATGCACTCAACCTTGTTACAAGCCTAGAAAATACCTTTTTGATCTTGAGTGAGCTGAAACGAAAGTTGATTGGAAATTACGGGTAAACATATGGGTTAAATAATGCATTGTGTTCATATTTGTGAGTGTGAGCGTTGAAATTGATTCTGGAACATTAAATTATATATCATTGTGTGTTAATATGGAATCATTCTTTATGTGAGGGAATTCGATCACTTTGGTTCATCTTGAACTTGCATTTTAAGCAAGTATTGTGAGCTTGAAAATCATTGATAATGGTGTGTAATAGCTTGAGTCTTTGAGTGCACATTTGATCCTTCCATGAGTAAGTTGAGTCTTGTTGTGTGCATTCATGATTGAGTGTTGTGTAGCATTATTTGAGGCATCCTTTTTGAACTGTTGAACTTGTGTTTTACTTGAGGACAAGCAAAAGTTTAAGTTGGGGTTTTGATGAGTCTACGATTTGGATTCATTTAGGGCTATATTTTGATAGGTTTAGTATCCTCAAATGCATATTTTGTCTCTCAAGTTGATAGAATACCTTGCGTTTCAGGTATTTAGACTTGGAGACAAAGGCATGGACAAAATCAAGCTAAAAAGAACAAAGGTAACTAAAAGAACGAAGAAGTGAAGGCCTGAGGACCGCTGAACCCGTTCGACGTGTCGCCAAATGATATCAACCTCGCCTTTTGTTCCAATGAGCTAAGCCCTGAAGTAATGGATCAAATCGACGATGAAGAGGAGAAGTCGGCGTGTCGCCGAGCAGTTCTGTCAAGCAGTACTATGTTTCCATATGATCCAAAATGCAAAGATGTTGTAGTCTAACCCAAGACAGTGATAAACATACTAAAGGATTGATCGTCAAGTTGATCGGCGATCCCGACTAACTGCGTTGAGTGGTCCCTTAGAGCACAAATTTTTGAAAACTATAAATACCTATTAATATTTTTTTAGCTTAGTATCGAATTTCATAGTTTTGAATAGTAAGTTTTAGATTTAGCTTCTACTTTGAGTTTTTTAGAGATTATGGGAAACTTTGCTCTAGAACCTTGGAGATTTGAAGATTCTCACCTTGAAAAAATTAAAAGTAGGTGTAGGAAATTCTTCATCCTAGACTTGATTGAAGTGAAAACAAATCATACCCAGTTGATGTTACTTCGATTTGGTATCATTTTCTTCATTTTGTTCATGTCTAGCTAAAACCCCGATTCTTGGGGTATGATTTTGTGAATAAGAGTTAAATCTATTGTTGGTTGTTGCTTATTGTTAGTATATTCGTTCTTTAAATGTGATTTCACTTAGTAGTTGTGTTTGAACTAAATGAGGTTGTAGTTGCAAATATGATTTCACCTTAGTGCTTTTTGGCTTGCTCAATAGAGAGGTTTTAAAACTTATGACTACTAAGTTGATAGCTGATGGTTATTGGGTCGTCATAGGTTCAGATCGATAGAGTGAATCCTAGTCCCTTTCCTATACTTTCAGCTCGAGAGAGTGATTGCAATAAGGCGGAGGTTGTGCTTAAAGTTTGTAACTTGGCGTTCGAGAAAAACCGAGTTGATTTAGGGTAAGTTGCTCGAGAGAGAATGTACCCCACTAAAGTCTAGCCTAGTTACATATATTTAGCGATGTACTATCAATAGCAACTACTCTTCGGTGTCTTTCATTTCATATTCTGGTCACATTTCAAGAATTATGTTTCCCCATTAGTCTCTCTTATTGTTTTTACTGTTTTTAGTTGTAAATTTGATTACAAAACCCCATTGTTAATAGACCTTTGTGTGACCCCTCTAATTTACTATGTTTTAATTCGATAATTTCTGGTGGCTTTGACTAACGTGAATTGATTTGTGCTTAGCTGAATTATCCACTCCCTGTGTGGGTACGTTCTCAACCCTTTGTTGGGTTATATACTGCTAACGATCATCGACACTTAATACTGGATGAGGTGTCTTTGATGATGTTGATCAATAGGCCACCTCCCCCACATTCTTAAGAACTTCAAATGGCCCAATATACCCCGGACTAAGATTATCCCGCCTACCAAACCGCATCACACCCTTCATGGGTGAAACCTTCAGCAAAACTTGCTCACCCTCAGTAAACTCTAAGTCCCTGACCTTCTGATATGCGCTCTGCCTACTCTGAGCTGCTAGAAGCTTCTCCTATATCAATTTCACTTTCTCTAATGATTCCTTCAAAAGGTCGGTACCGCAAGGTCTTACCTCAAATGCATCAAACCAACCAATGGGAGACCTATATCTCCTCCCATACAATGCCACAAATGGGGCCATATCAATACTCGAGTGATAGCTATTGTTGTTTGAAAACTCTACTAAGGGTAACAACTGATCCCAATGACCACCAAAATCCTGTACGCATGCAAAAAGCATATTCTCCAGCACTTGAGTTGTTCGCTCAGACTGCCCATCGGTTTGAGGGTGAAATGCAGTACTAAGATCCAATCTAGTACCTAATTTAGCATGCAGCGTACTCCAAAAGATAGAAGTAAATTGGGCACCTTTATCTAATATGATGGAAATTGGAACTCCATGCAATCGAACAATCTCACGGATATAGAATATGGATAAATTTTCTACATTGTAAGTCATCTTCACCAGAATAAAGTGAGTAGACTTAGTTAACCTTACAACAATTACCCTAGAATCAAACTTACCCAATGTATTTTGTAGACCAACCACAAAACCTATTGCAATTCTTTCCCACTTCCATTTCGTCATGGGAATTCTCTGAAGTGTCGCTCCAGGTCTCTGATGTTCATACTTTACCTGTTGACATTTCAGACAATGGGCAACAAAATGAACAATGTCACACTTCATTTCACTCCACCAATAATGTTAGCTCAGATCACGATTCATCTTGGTTGCACCAGGATGTATGGAATACCTCAAACTATGTGCCTCTACAAGATTAGTATGAGTCAAATCATCAACACGGGGCACACATATCCGCCCCTTAATTCTTAAGATTCCTTCCTCATCAATCAGTGCCTCATTTGCCTCTCCTCGCAATACCATATCTTGAATTCGGTTCATCTTCTAATCATCAAACTGATTTCCCTTAATCTTGTCAAAAAACGATTGTGCCTCCACACATGCCAAGAATTATCCTTTTTCAAGTACTTCCAGCCTTATAAATTCATGAGTCAGAGTCTGAACCTCTCTAGTCAATGGGTGTCTACAAACCTGGGCTAAGCTACTCATGCTCCATGTTTTTCTACTTAGTGCATCTACCACAACATTAGCTTTTCCTGGGTGATATAAAATAGTAACATCATAGTATTTTAATAACTTCATCCATCTCATCTGCCTCAAATTCAAATCCTTCTATGTGAAGACACATTGTAAACTAGGATGATCTGTATACATTCCATACTTGACCCCATATAGATAATGCCTCCGCTGCTTCAATGCAAATACAACTGCAACCAACTCCAAATCATGGGTCGGATAGTTACGTTCATGCACTTTCAATTTCCTTGAAATATAGGCAATTACATTTTTGTCCTATATTAGCACTGCACCTAAACCAGAATAAGATGCATCACTATAAATAATGAAATTTTTACCTTCCAATGGCAAGTCGAGAATCAGTGCAGTACTCATGGTCTTGAGTTTGAGGAAGCTTTCTTCACACTCATCCGGCCATACAAAGGGAACATTTTGCTTGGTAAAATAGGTCGGTTGGGAAGTAATAGACGAGAATCCCTTAATTAATCGGCGGTAGTAGCTAGCTAAACCAACAAAGCTCCTTACCTTTGAAACATTAGTAATCCTTACCCAATTCTTCACTGATTCAATCTTAGTGGGATCCACCATCACTCCATTCTTAGAAACCAAGTGCCCCAATAAGGACACTGAATCGAGCCAAAACTCACACTTGGAGAATTAGGCATAAAGAATTTTCTCCCTTAACAACCCCAATATAATTCTTAAATGCTCCTCACGTTCCTTCCTGCTCTTTAAGTATATCAGTATATAATTAATTTAAACAATAACAAAGATGTCCATATATGGCTTAAAAATCCTGTTCATCATGCTCATAAATGAAACAGGGGCATTCGTAAGCCCAAAAGACATTACTAAGAATTCATAATGCCCATACCTAGTTTGAAAAATAGTATTTGGCACGTTTGTTGCCCGCATTTTCAATTGATGATAACCAGACCGCATATCAATTTTAGAGAAGACACTAGCACCTTGTAATTGATCGAACAAGTCATTAATGTGAGGAATGGGGTAATTTTCTTAATAGTTACCTTATTTAACTTCTTGTAGTCTATGCACATCCAAAAACTACCATCCTCCCTCTTCACAAATAAAAATGGAGCACCCCAAGGAGATGCACTCGGTCTAATAAAACCTTTACCTAGCAACTCTTGAAGTTGGGCCTTTAACTTCCTTAAGTCAGCTAGGGACATTCTATAATGTGGAATGGAAATGGGAGAGTCCCTGACTCCAGGTCAATGCAAAAATCAATATCTCTATCTGCTAGCATACCAGGAAGGTTTGCAGGAAAAACTTCCACATACTCACAAGCTCTCAAAACAGATTAGACTGAAGGCACTTTGGAAGTATCAAACCATGAGATTTTCCAAGAAATCTAAACAATCCTTACGCACCAAACTCTTAGCATGAAGAAAAAGAGACAATACGAAATAGCATGGGAATATAGTCACCTTTCTACACTAGTGGATCTATCCCAGGCTTAGCCAAGGTCACCGTCTTAGCATTACAATCTAAGAAACCAAAATTTAGAGAAAGCCAAGTCATACCCAGATTTACATCAAAATCAACCATCTCTAGAATAATCAAATTTACATAAGTGTTATTCCGCACAAAACTCACAAGGCAATACCTATACACCTTTACAGCTATATATGCATGTCAATAAAATCAGAATGCAAATCAAGACTAGTAGAAAACGAGGAAGATACATAAGAAAATGAGGATCCAAGATCAAAAAATATAGAATCCATGCGATTACATATACTTGTGATAACAGCATCAGATGTCTCTGCCTCTAGCCTCTCGGGAAAAGCATAATAATGGGCTTTATAGCCTGTCTGTCCATTGCCCCTGACGAGTTACACTCAAGTAGTTCCAACCTGCTCGCCACCTCGGCTGAACTGGTGACCACCATTACCTTGACCACCATATCCCCATATTGACGGCCTCTACCTCTGAGTGTAGGAGATCAGTAACTCTGATCGTATCAAATTTGACTTTGCTTTGGAAAATACTTCCTGATATGTCTAGTCTCCCCACATCCATAACAAGTCCTCGAGTCAAGTTAGGTCTCTATGAAATATGAAGAAGACTGGAGATAACCCCCAAGCTGAGAAAAAGGCTAACTGGTTTGCGACGGACCCTCAGCTAGAGCCTGCACTGAATACTGGATAGGATGGGTTGGATAACCCCCATAACTCTGCCCTATGGAGTAAGAATCACGAAACTCACGTCCTTACAAAACTTCTTAAATGTTGACACCTTGGTAAAGTCATCCGGCTTTACCCCCTCTACCTCTATCACAAAATGAACCACTTCTTGAAAAGATTTTGCATAAACAGCTACCTGTAAAGCTGGAATCTACAAATCTGACCTCAATCCCTTCAAAAAGCAGCGAATCCGCTCTTGCGGACTGAAGCAAAGTTGAGTGGCACACCTAGATAATGCACAAAATTTGGTCTCATAAGCTGCAGTAAACATCCTTCCTTGCTCTATGTCATAAACTCATCTCTCCTCCTGTCCCTTAAAGTCTGGGGTATATACTTCTCCATGAAAAAGCTAGAAAATTTTGCCCAAGTCATAGGTGGTGTCTTTGTTGGGCGACACTCAACATGAGACCTCCACCACATTTTGGCATCTCCTTGAAACTCGTAGGTCACAAACTCAACAACGAATACTCCACTATGTCCATCTTATGTAATAACTCATGACAATCAATCAAGAAATCATAAGCATCTTCAGATTCAGTACCCTTAAAGATTGGATGTTTCAACTTTAAGAACTCAATAAAAAGGTCATGCTGGTCACTAGTCATTATAGGTCCTGTAGTCAATCGAGGAAACATGTCTATTTCCAAGGAAGCATCCATGTGGGGGGCCACATCAGTTGCATGTTGTACTCCGTTCACTTGACGTGCTGGTGTAGAAAATGTTGGGGGTGTCTGACCCTAATATAGAGGTGTCTGACCCTAATATGGGGGTGTCTAACCCTAATCATATAACCCACTAAGAAAAGTGAGAACCTGATTAATCATATTTTTGGAATAGGTTGGGGTGGTACTTCCTTCTCCTGAATTGACTCTTCCACCTTTCCACCCTCTCTTGCTACCTCGTCAACAGGTGGAGGGGTCACTGCTCTATCCCTAGTTGGACCAGGTTCTTGTCCTCTTCCTCTAGTAGGCCTTCCCCCGCGACCTCTACCGCGACCTCTTGCCACTGTTCCCCCTTGAGATGTGTTACGACCTGCAAGTACACCCTAGGAGAAGGGAGCACTCTTAAGTCGTCACACGCCGTACTTGACCTCATGTACGTCTTTCACAAGCCTCTTAGCTATCATTCATTACATAAGATATGAAAAGTAGTATGGAATTAAAAAATTTCAAAATAATAATAATAATAATAATAATAATAATAATAAACATCTTTTATAAAATACTAAGGAATAAGTCATGTCACAAGCCAACTTAAAGACATAACTTATATATCTTAGAGTCACGGACCTCTACATTGAAAGAAAATACATAATAAGTCTTATACAAGTCTTAAAGTAGAACTAAGGAAACATAGACTATGTCCTCAAATATATGAGGACATACCGAGTCTTGAGAGAGTCAACTTCCCAAGATTTGCCTTCTAGGAATCTCCACTTGCCTTCAACTATACTTATAGAGTGTAGAAAAGTATGGGGTTAGGTACAAACATTGTACTAAGTATGGCATTGTGCAAAAACATGCAAAAGAGGACATTTTGGTAGAAATAAAGCTTTTATTCTAATTAAGTCAAACCTTCAGGAATATAGTAGTAAAAAAACATATAAATCATCATTTGACACATAAAGTAAAGCTTCCATAATTTTAGCACAAAATTACACTTTACAGTGAACTCAAGAAACCTTACACTGAACTCATTAATTTCAACTCACGATGAACTCATTTCCCTTGAAGTTTCCCTAACCAAGGTTATCCTAAGACTCACTAAGGTAAGAAATGAAAAAACCGCCCATACAATCCCTTCAATACACACCCAAGTGATCCTCAAGACTACCAACCATAGGCTTACTTTACAAGGGTAACAAGCCCACGCTCAACATCAAAGACGCTAAGGAACATACTTACATTTAAGGAATTCACATAAGAACACTTCTCCAAGGCAACCCCCAAGTTACACATAGTGGAATGTGAGAGTAGCATCCCATACTACTACTCCTACCAAGTGCTCCTAGAATATTCCCTTAGATTAGGCTCACCACATTCATCATTCATAACCTTCATTATACAAGACATAACCTTAACATGCTTTCTTTTCATTAGACACTATGTCACATAACTTCACCTACTTCACATAATGACCCATTCATACATTTCAAATAAGGAAACACCAAGACTCCCTCTAAAATGCCTACTTGTGCAATGATTAGATAGCGTCCCATACCACCACCCTAAGTAGTACACCCTTTGGAAGACTTAGGACCCGTTTGGTAGGAGGCATTAATCAAAATTGTCCAGGGATTAAAATTTAGTCCAACAAAAATATTGTTTGGTTACGTTATTTAACCTAATCCATGGATTAGTTATACCTCATAGAAGGTCTTATTTTATCCCTAGGAAAGAGAGGGATAGCTATTCCAAGGTTTAGCAATCCTTGGATAAGACTCCTAAATGACTAAATTATTCCCAAATCTTTTTTCCTATATTTTTTGTAATTAATGTTCTTTTTTATTTATATGAGAATATTTATAAATATTCATTTAAATTCTCCAAATTTTTTTCATGTAATTTGATGATTTCTCCATGTTTGAGTTATCATATTGGGTTGATTATTTTCGAGGTTTTTTTAAATGTAGTTCATCGATTGACCACTTGAACTATTTATTTTTTTAAAAATAAGCTTCGTATATTTGAAAAATTTAAGTAGCCTTAAATTCATGTTAAGTATAAGGTATATTTTACCAACAAAAAAATTAGAAATATATTGTGCTATCAATGATCTCTGTAGTGACATATCACACCTCAAAGTTAATAATATTTTTGTAATATATATTTTACTATTTGACTTGACTAGTTAAAAGAATATAAAATCTCATAATAACTCAAGGGTATAATAGGAAATAAACTTTTTCTAGAGTTTTAAACCAAACATAAGACTAGGTGGGAAACAATGAACCAAACACTTGATAAAAATTAATACCTATATTACTAAAACCTGTATTACAAATTCGTGCATTACTAATCCATGTGTTAGTAATCCCTGCATTATGCATCTATGTACCAAACGACCCCTTATTTCATTACATTCTTTTGTGGGGGCTAGCTTTAACCGACATAGACCATAGAGGTAGACATGGAATCCCGGTATTAACCCCTACTGGATGAGGGATCCCTACTTGCCTAAGGTAGGGTCATTCTTGAGCATTTACATGGGTTTCCAATAGCTCCACCTATGCGGGCGCATAGTTAAGGGATAAGGATATTGCTTCTAAGTAACTCATTCTGTACTAACGAGGAGTACTCATCTCAAGAGGTACATTGGATAAAACATCTATACTCACGAAGTGTACCCACCTCTTCTTCAAATCCTCTCGGTGCTAAGCATAACTCCCCAGGGAGTCTTACACATTCATTTACTTATACGTTAAGGGTTATTTAGCACCACATCTCAACTCACGAAGGGTACTTCTCCCTAGAGGTTACTTTTGGACACCATATCTCTACTCACGAAGGGTATCCAACCTCCAACATATCTTGGAAACCTCTTGGGAATAGTGACGTTGCTATAAAACTCTTCATCTCAACTCACGAAGAGTGTTCATCCCAAAATCCCCCTTTTTATACTATAGGAACAATAAGGATGGTCTAGACGCTTCATCTCCACTCACGAAGAGTGTTTACCCTACAAATCCCCCATTTTATTCATCACTTCACTCTTTCATTCATAACTTCATTCTTTTATTCATAATGTGTGTACATGTGAGCACACCTTTCACATAATCACCATATTCACGACTTGACTTCTAAACATGTTCATACCTTCATTCATCATAATTCACACAATAGCATGCTTCACATATTATCGTGCTTCACATATACATAACCTTTATTTAGACATAACATCATCAAGGTACATATTTTAATCCCCTAAAACATATCATGTATAAACATCACAATCATCATTTCATTTCACCTTTCTATGCCTTCAAGGCCATAATCACAATACACATATTCATAAATATATTCATATACTTCAAGTAAACACCGCCACCAAAGGTGGACCATACCACTCAACATTACTTCACAATAAGAACTAAGCAAGATAGAACAACTTACCCTTCATCCATATGCTTTACCACCTTTTCTTAATACTTAATCAATTAATCATAAATAAGCATAGTAAGGCAGTAACTATCTATAATACAACATAAGAAATACAACTCTAACCTTATCTAATCATATACATTAAACCCATTTCATAAGTCAAAAGTTGAGAAATTGAATGAGCATGGGTTCTTTGAGTTTTTAAACTTAAAATCATCAACTAACATTGAATAATATTATGTTACATTCATTAAAACATTTTCATTCAAGACCCATGCTTAGAGTAAAAAATAGAAGAGCTTAGAGTTTGAAAACTCTTTTTTTGAAAAGTCTTTCAGTTAATCAAGGATGAACTACCATACCTTAATATGAATAAACCCATGATATTTGGTGAAGAAAACGTCCAAAACCTTCAACCCTAGCTCCACCTTGAGTTCTAGCTTCAATGGAGTTTGAGAGAACTTTTGGGAGAGAAGAACTTTTGAAGGTTTTGAAATTTTGATTTCTAATTGAGCGTTTGGGCTTTTTAGTTGGGGAATGGGTGTATAATGACATAAATTAAGTATATAACAAACCCCCAAAATACCCAAAACACCCCTGCATTAAAAGGACCTTTTTAGACAAGTCAAACTTCACTTAAATTTTCCGAATTATCGTCGGGGAACAAGTAGCGTCGCGGAGCTGTTCCCGCAAGATTCTTGAAAGTAAATTTTGAGACAGGGGATTCAGTTACGTGTCCACGATGCGGACCAAGACTTTTGTCCTAAGCTAGACCAAGTCCGCGACGTAGACTAGTTTTACCTAGGAACAAAACCTTGTTGTGTTTGGGAGCTTGCTTGGCCAAAGGTGGGTCCCTTCGTGGACCCTGTAAGACCTCGAAAATGACTTAGGTTAACTAGAGCCTAACATGTTGATATTGATGGTCTAAGGTCCTAAATATGTTTAGTATATTGTATAGAGTCAGTAGCAAAAGTATTAGAGGTGTTGGAACTCAAACGTCAAGGGACGACTAAGACGTTCAACGACTAAGTCACATAAATGCCTTGTATGTGGTTCTATGTGTTTATGTGTGTTTCATGATGTTTTAAGGTTCTTAATTGAGTTATTATAGCATTTATAGGCAGTGTGTTGAGTTTCGAGAAGTTTGGAGGTCAAACGACTAATAACGTTCATGGCGTTCAAAAGATATGCCTTGAATCGACCTTGTACGTCTAGGCGTGTTTTGTCGAGTTTTACGTGTTTGTTTTGTGTAAAATTCATGTGAGAGGTGTTAAACTTATAGATGATTGTAATTGGGTTGGAAACGTCCAGGAAATTATCCCCAAGGACCATCTAAGGGTCCTTGAGGAAGGACCCAAAACTGTTGCCAAAACAGTCCCAGGTAGGCCCCAGGCGACGGAGCAGTCGACGGCTCGTAGGACTGTTGACGCCCCGTCGAAGGGTGTCATCGTGGGGGACTTGTCCATGGGTGAAGAGGGAAGCCTTGGCAGGCTACTGTAACCACCGAGGGTGGCCAGTGACGGCCCATTGTGGTGGTGACGCCCCGTCAAGGGCAGGCGTCGAGTGACCTGTCTTCCTGCGCAGGCTGCTGCCAAGTTAGGGGTGAATTGGTAAATTCACCCCACTTCTAAATTAAGTCATTGGCGGTTTTTTAAGGGTTTATTGGGTATTTTAATTAACTACATAAGTAGTTAACACCTTAAAACTATATTCATCTAAATTGAAAACCCAAAACTCTTAGAAAAATCCCAAAGACTCCATTGAAGTCCAAATTGAAGAAGCAGCTTGGTGTGGCATTTTGAGTGGAAATTCTTCATAAAAGTAAAGAATTATCATCCTTGAGGTATGGATTTTGATCCTTGAAACTTGTTTCATCAAGGATCCCAACTCTCAAGATGTTTTTTAAAGTTTTCTAAAGTGAATTGTCCAATTTCGGGATTCTACCATGGGTTCTTGCATAAACGATTTCTAAACATTGAATTATGATCTAATTGATATTGTATTGATGATTTTAACATAAATTACCTATGAACCCATGTAAATTGATGAACCCTAGTTTTGACTACTTATTGGATTACTTGATATTAAGCTAATATTGTTGAATTGTTATGTAGTTTCTTTTAGGCTTTCTAATGATATAAGATTTGTATTCAATTGATATCTAATTGATCTTAGATTGTTAAACCTAGATTGATTTGATGTAGATTCATTGAGTCTTATGGTTATTGCTTTGAATTATTGTTCATGGCCATGGGTAAGGGCCTTATGATGTTGAATTGGTTGATTTGGCATTGAATTGAAGTGTGGATGAGGGGATGAAGGTATGCTGCCCCATTTTCTTTAATTTGATATTAGTTATACTTTGATTCTATTGCGATTTGTTTGGTCCACTTATGGTGGCGGTGTTATGTGAATTGATGTGGCCTTGTCGGCGTTACTTTATGCAATATTATGATCATGGCCTTGTCGGCACTACTTGAAATATATGATGATTATGTGATGTAGGATTATGTTTATCTATATGTGAAAGTATATGTGTTCTTATATGAAGTTATGATAGTGTATGGGATGTTATTCCTAAGTACTTCTAGAATGACTTATATTGTATGTTAAAGTGAAATATGTGGTGTCTTTTTTAGGTAGACTTATTTCCCTTGCTTGATGCTTATATGAATATGATTATGTGATGATTTGACTTAGTATGTTAAGAGTCTTGAATGTGTGAATGACATGTGACCTTGAATGATGAAAAGAAGGTCTTTATGTGAAACCTTGAAACCAAGGGTAAAAGTAATGTAAACTGAAGTCGAACGTCGTAAGGGTATACTTCATGTGGGATGATGGACCTAGGTTGATTGGCTGGAACGGCGTCATATCTCCCTATCAAAATTCATAATGAGCTTCTTGTCGCCATTGGAAGGAAATCCCTAGAGATCCTCTTTGGTAGGGTAAATGTAATTGGGTTATGAACTAGATATGGAACCCTATTATATGAACCTTAATGTGAATTAATCTATGAGAACAAAGGCTAGCACCGAGTGAGTATGGTTAGGGAAGTAGTTCTAGTTAAGCATGAGACTAGAATACAAAGAAACCCTTCATATTCCTTAACCATGTGCCTACATGGGATGTGTCCAAGTTCTACCATTCGCAAGTAGAACAACCTTATCGGAGTAGGATAGAACTCCGGATTCCATGTCTTGATACCATGGTCTATGTCGGTTATTGCATATTCTCATCATATGGGATACTTTCTAGCATTAGAGAAGTTCTATGAAGTTTAGGTGGTGGTATGGGACGCTATCTAGACATTGCACAATAGGCTTTGAAGATGTTAATGAGAGTCCCTAGGTCTTCTCTAAGACCATTACTTGAATGTCCTTATGTATTGTATGAGTCTCTTAATGAATTAATGAATAAATGGATTAATGAGTTAATGAATCAATGACTTACGTTATGAAGTATGTAAGTGAATAAGTACCTAATCTAGAGTGGCTTATGGATTCTTTAGTTAAATTGTGAAGAGGGCATAAAGGATGATTTCTTCATGGCTTACCTATAGAAGACTTGAGAATGACTCTAGTTAGGGAAAAGGTTTGATGTTGTTGACATGATCTAAGCTTTAGGTATTCTTAAGGACTATTTAGGTAATGTTGAAGAGGTCACTATGGACGTTATCTTCTTGATTTACTTAAGTAGGTCTTTTGATAGCCTTTGGAAGGAGAGTGTCCTATCATCTAAGTGTTGGTGTGTTTAGTGAGAATGATTCTATTTTATGTAGTCTATAGGATCCCTTGTGTGTGTGATAGAGATTGTATGGGCGGTCACTCCACACTCACTCAAGTGAACCTTGGAAATGACCTTTGGTAGATAAATCTTACATTAATGTTTGTGTTGCTTTGTAAGTATGTATGTAACTCATTATAGGTAATCTTAAGGGTCGTCTAGGCACATCTGGAGAGGGTGTATGGGCGGTCTCTCTTTGTGTGACTTAGATGAATCTTAGGATGACTTTAAGTGAGAAAATTACATGCTAGAAGTTGGTTATTAAAGGGGTTAGTAAATCACTGAAACAGTGAAGTCAATTCACTGTAAAGTGAATTGAACTTACTGTAAAGTGATGCCTAAATTTACTATTTTGATTAATTGCTTTATTATGTGTTTCTAAATTGATTAATGTTGTTATTATGATTAAAATATTATTTGTAAAATGAAAAGATGCATATTTCCAATAAAGTCTGTTTTCATGATTTTATGCATAATGCCATACTTAGTACATGTGGTCGTACTAATTCCATGCTTTTCTATATATATAGTTCTTGGTAGGTGAGGAGCATTGGGAAGTGAAGACTTGGACTTAGAAGATCGTTCAAGAGAAGTTGAAGTATGTCCTCACTTGACTCGAGGGCATATATGTCTTTTATGTTTTCTTTGAAGTATTGTACTAGACTATGTATTTCTATTTGCGTATTAAAGTATGGGCCGTGTCCCAAGTATTCTTGTGTCTAGGATGATAGATTGAGACTTAGTATTTCCTATTACTTTTCTACGAAAGAGATTTTTAAGGCTATGTTATAATTTGTGAAACGTTTTAATTCCGCACTACTTTTCACTATGTATATGCAATGAATGATATGAAAGGGCTTGTCTTAGACCTCCGAGAGGTCGACGACGCCGGTTACAATCCAAGATTATACCCTAACTTCTAGGGTATGGTTTCGGGTTGTGACCGACCCCTAGGGCGATCTTTGGGTGGTCGGACCTATACATTTCGACCCTATATACTTCATTTTACCTATTTAAAGTCTTTTTACAAGTTTTAGACTTCATACAACCCAGGAAAACACATACAACATACAAGGACACACTAGGGCACACACAAGGCTAGTTTCAGAACGTCTTGGTCGTCCCTTGACGTTTGACTTTCAAACTTCACCAACTGACTTCTTATGCAAAAATACATCATTTTAACTCATTATTAACTTATGAAACACATATTAAGCTCAAGTTAGACCTATTTCATTGTGAGGTTCGTAACAAGATGCATCCCCACTGGTTGGCTCAGGCGCACCCAGTCTGGCTGGTGTTGGTGTTGCCATAGTTGTTCATCTAGTTTTGATTATCTACGAAATAGAGTGATAAAGGTCATATACAAATTTGTATCACCTATATATCAATTAGATTCAAGTAGTAGCACGAAAGAAACAAAAATATGAGTTTTCCTAAAGTCCTATAGCCTCTCGAAGAAAAGTAAAGGTGTCCCCTTACCGTTTCGCAAGACTCTACAAGACCTATCCTTGTATAATGAGATCATCAAACCTAAGAATCTTATACCAAATTTGTGAGGACCCAAAACTAGTCATGACTTTTGTCATGACCCAGATTCTGGAATCCGAATTGCAACCGGCGTTGTTGACCTCTCAGAGGTCGCAGACAATCCTCTTCTTGCATTCGTCACATTCATGCGGTTAATTTTAGCGGAAAATTTAGAACTTTTTATTTATATTTGAAGTATCCATAGACTTCATATAAACGCATATTTGTAAGGAGGTTCATTGCTCATACACCAACCATCTAGTTATAGAAACATACAACTTGAAAGAAATAGAATCTCATGTCATAAGTAATACTTGCCCAAACGGCACTATTACAAGCGTATGAATAAAATAGGAAAGAAACACTAGTGGAACATACTCCACTAGTTCAAACCTACTACTAAGCAAGAAATATAAAGGCAGGCATCCTCGAATGCATGAGGACCTACCAAGTCCGGATGAAATCTCTGAGTCCGAACAGCTGCAATGATACCTTCAATGTCCACCTGAGCCTGCACCTAAAAATAGTAATATTATATGGAATTATTACACACTTGTACTAAGTATGGGTATATGCAGCAACACATAACGGTAATGCATGAACAAGAATGGCTTTTCCTAATCAACATGCTTTCTTAGGAGGTCAAGTCTCTAGACTTGCCTAATTCGTAATAGGAAGGTCATATCATGAATATGTCACACATCATACACACATAGGTTCATATAACATACATTTCATGTTTCATATATTATACATTTCATATCCATAAGACCTTGGAATCGTGGATGTAGCATTAAGGCATCTCAAGTGAGGGCCCTAACATATGGGACCTCAACCCGAGGGTCTCCTTTACCAAACATATAGTCTGCTTCATTCGTTCATTCGTACTTCACATTAATCATTTCATTAATTCATAGGTTGATGTAAACACCAGCTATACCTAGGATGAAGTTTAAGACTCTCATCGCAATTATGAAGTGCAATGACCAAGAATGACCTAATGTCATTACTTGAATCCGGTTTCACCTCCTGATTGTCTTGCACAAACACCTTCGATACCGTTCATTTCATTATCTTCATACTTTGAAGAACTTCAAACTTAACCGACATAGATCATGTGAGCATCATGAAATCTAGTGTCTCCCCCACACCGAAAAGAGGTGGAGTCACTGGCCAAAGTGAAACCAAAACATGCTAGCTTATTGGGTTCGAACCAAGCTAGTTCCCTATAGTGGCAACATAGTTCAAAGACAAGGAGATTTAGGGAAACCCATACCCACCTTGTGGACAGTATCATCTCATGAGAATTAGGTGAACCTCCGCCCTTCCCGAAAGAAATCATCACCACTCATAACTAGCCTATTGGTGCTAAGTTTAAATTTCCTATTTATATTCAACTCATACATCATCGAAGCTTTGCTTCTAGCATGAGGTAGTCATAGCTCAGTAGATGATTTCTCATCTCTTCTTTACGTATTAAGTGTGAATTGTCCTTACACTTACATATAGAATGTGATTGAGACTTGTCTCTTAATATTCAACACTCTCTTAGGTGAGTACTTTTGGTGACCTTTACTTAGGCTTGGTTGAGACTTGTCTCACTATTCATCTTAGCCTCTTATCATGTTATCGCCATTTTCATTAACATCATAGTTTAACATAATTACTCACCTCATTAAGTGAATGTTCATTTCTTCATCTTGTCATTAACTTACATCATATTCCATGCTCATGGCGTTTAGTGTACTTTACACTCATGGTAGTACCCCTTTCGGGTTATTCATATTTGTCTAAGTGCTTCATGATCATTTAAGTGCATATTGTGCAAGACTTATGCATCTTGCATATTCGTCCAAGGGGGTCCATGTTCGAATCCCTTGGGCAGCATACAATTTTTGATTATATGTGAGACTTATGTATATCACACATTTGGCCTTGAGGCCGGGTTCGATTCCCTTCTCTCACGGTTATTTTTTTTTCTTTTAATTCAAGGCCTCTTCTCTTAGTGTTAGGACGTTGAGGTCACGAGTTCCACTCTCAATGGCAGCATCTCTTTTTCTTCATTTTTTAGAAGTGATTAGCCGAGACTTAGTCAATTAGTATAGGCCTTTAGTTCACTTTCTTGAGTTTAGCCTAGGCGTTTAGCTTAGAGTTTTACATGAACTTTTAACCAATAATTTGATCTAAAATAATGTCCATCTACCCGTAGCACCTCTTAAACTCTAAGGCATCACATTTAGCCCAATTTCTTAATCACAGTATACTCACATTTTCGTATGTATTAACCTTTGTTGTACAATGATTTCATAGTTTCTATAGTGAAGCATTCGGGTTCATTAGGACCATAGATTAGTATTTAGTCCTTGTGGAATTAACATAAAAGTTCCTTTGTGTAGTTGAGACCATGGCTGAGAGTCTTAGACTCCAAAGAATCGGCAGATTAACATTTGGTTAAAGGACCATACTTTCATTTTCTTGTTCATGAACATCACGATTTCTTGCATGTTAAACACACAATATTGCATAACACTTAATTCACAATTTCTTCAAGTAAACCGTAAGAACATAATCACGGAAAATAGCATACTTGTGCACATATAACATTCAACATTCGGACGTACATAAAAAAATCATAAACAGTCTGAGAACACACATTGCACACAATCACAATCAGTCCTAAAATCATCTACCAGAAGTCATACCAACGCATGCATCAATCGTTCATAGGATCTAATGACAGGGGCATGCAACGGGGACAACCTTAGTTTTTAGATTGGATTTGAACTGAACCTTAGGGGACTTTTGGGAAAGGGACTAAGAGAGAAGAAAACCCATACCTTTTTAACTTTGACAACCAGCCACTAACACGTCCTAACCCACGCACAAACCTCTCTTCCGAGCCTTGATTCTTGTTCACAAGTGAAGCTCCTTTACGTGATTTCTTAAAGCACTTAGGTGAACAATTTTTCTTTTCATTTTTTGATTGATGAAGCCGAGAACTCTTTGAACTAGTAGACTTATTTTACTTTTCTGTTTTTGAAGTGTAAGGTAAAGCTGCAGAGCGTTTGTGGATATATAATGAATTAAGAGTGCACATTGAGTACACTCCTAGTGGAAGTCGTGCGCCTCTTTCTTGGGAGTTTGTTGTTGACTTATTCAACACAATTTAAATGATAAAATTAGATTATAATCTATACATTAAGTTACTATAATGCCCCTCCTTATTTTGTTTAATTTAAAATCATTTAAATCGTCCCTTTTAATGTCTCCAACTCGGCTTGAACCCGAGTGTGGAGATCCAGTCAAACTCAGGTTTGACCACCAAGCTTTGACCCATTTTGACTAATTACAAACCTTATTTAATTAATTAAATATCAACCTAGGGTAATAACTATACTACCCCTAGCCCCGAAATTACCTTTTTACCCCTAGAACCCTTAAAACCTAGGACTAACCCTCTAAGTCCGGTTAAGACTCACCCGGGTGAATCCTAGTGTTCGGGGACCTAACATGGATAGGACCAACCCTGTCTAGCTCAACCAACTCACCAAGTTGGTTGGCTTGGCTGGTGCATTGGTCCAGGGGTCCGGTTCCACGCGCATCAAGCCGTTTGAACCCGGTCTAACTTATGTATTTTAGGTACGTTTAGGTCTTACTTAGCATAGTCGTTTTCGGATTGTTACATTATCCCCCCCCCCCTTAGGAACATTCGTCTCAGAATGACACTACTCATCATTTAAATAAAGAGGGTGATTTTCGAAAGCTACTTCATCATACTTACATGTTTCTCCTTCGTGAACATTTGATTCACACTTATTTGGGTGGTGCATACCATTCAAGCTTATCTAAGGCTTCATACTTGAGATTGAGGAATTTCCTTCTCAATCATACTTAACATTAATGCACATCACAGTTCATGCAACACAGAAAGCATGTCTATGCTACACAAAAACAGCAACATAAATTGCAAACATAACTTCATTTTAACTCATATAGTGCTATGATAAAAACATACGATTAGTGACCTATCACACCAATTTGACTACAGCACTTAGAACTTAGAGTTTCTTAAACATAAATCACACTTTAGGAAGAGAATATAGAACCTTATGAAAAGAACAAATAAGGATAGCGGATCTCATATCAGCCTCGGCCTCCCACGTTGCTCCCTCAACAAGGTGGTTCCGCCATAGGACTTTCACGGTGGTAACCTCCTTGTTTCTCAGTCGCTTCACTTGACGATCTAAGATTGAGATTGGAACCTCTTCATAAGAAAGGTTCTCATCAACTCCTAACCCCTCAATAGGAAGGATGGATGCTAGATCGCCTAGACACTTCTTGAGCATTAAAACGTGAAACACTGGATGAACAGAAGCCAAATCTTGAGGTAACTTCAATTCGTAGGCCACATTTCCTACTCTATGCAAGACCTCATAAGGACCTATATACCTCGGACTCAACTTACCTTTCTTACCAAACCTCACCACCCCTTTCATAGGTGATATATTCAAGTAGACTTGATCACCCACCTCAAACTCTAGAGCTCTCTTTCTGTTGTCTGCATAGGATTTCTGACGACTGTAAGCAGTAGCCAATCTGTCTCTGATTATTCTCACCTTCTCCATAGCCTCACGTACGATCTCAGGGCCAAGGATGGAAGATTCTCCTACCACAAACCACCCAACAGGAGACCTACATCTTTGGCCATATAGTGCTTCGAAAGGTGCCATACCAATACTGGAATGGTAGCTATTATTGTAAGAGAATTCTATCAGCGGCAAGTGATTATCCCAACTCCCCTTGAAGTCAATAACACATGCTCTCAACATGTCTTCAAGGGTCTGGATGGTACGCTCTGCTTGTCCATCCGTCTATGGATGAAAAGAAGTACTAAGCTTCACCTGTGTACCCAAGCCCTTTTAGAAAGATCTCCAAAAATGAGAAGTAAATTGGGCTCCCCTATCCGAGATGATAGACAGAGGAATCCCGTTCCATCTCACTATCTCATTAATATAAATCTTGGCATAATCTTCAGCTTTGTAAATAGACTTCACAGGTATGAAGTGAGCGGACTTGGTCATTCTGTCAATAATAACCCAAATGGAATCATGTAGTTTCCTAGTCTTTGGCAGACCAACCACAAAATCCATATTGATAGCCTCCCACTTCCATGTTGGAATCTCCATCGTCTGAGTGAGACCCCAGTCTTAAGGTGTTCTGCCTTAACCTGTTTGCAATTCGGACACTCCTCCACGAATTTAGAGATATCTCTCTTCATGCCTTCCCACCAATAGACCTCTTTAAGGTCATAGTACATCTTGGTGGCACCTGGATGAATGGAGTACCTGGAACCATGAGCTTCTGCCAAAATATTAGACCTCAAATTATCAACATTGGGAACACATAACCTATTTTGGTACCTGAGCACACCATCCCCTCCCAGGGAAAACGATTCATTAAACTTACTCAATATTAAGTCTTTCAACTCCATTAGTACTGGGTCGAGATGCTGATTGGCTTTAACATCTACAACAAATGAGGATTCGAAACTTGAGTGAACCGAAACACCCCCACTTGGTGCATCTGTCAGTCGTACACCCAATCTAGCCAATTGGTGTACCTCTTTAACCAGCTCCTTCTTCTCTTCATCAATATGAGACATGCTGCCCATGCTCAATCGACTCAACGCATCAGCCACCACATTGGCCTTACCCGGGTGATAATAAACACTCATATCATAATCTTTGAGCAGTTCTAGCCATTTCCTCTGACAAAGGTTCAACTCCCTCTGTGTAAAAACATACTGAAGACTTTTATGGTCAGTATATACATCAACATGTACACCATATAAATAATGTCTCCAAAGTTTTAATCCAAACACCACAGCAGCTAACTCAAGATCATGAGTAGGATAATTCTTCTCGTGGATCTTCAACTGTCTCGATGCATATGCAATCACCTTGCCATCCTGCATAAGAACATATCCCAAACCTACCCGGGAAGCATCACAGTACACCACATATCCTGCACCACGCCTTGGCAACGTGATAACTGGGGCTGAAGTGAGTCAGTCTTTAAGCTCTTGGAAGCTCTTCTCACATTTTTCAGACCACTCAAACTTTACCTTCTTCTTCGTCAAGGCTGTCAATGGAGCCGCAATAGTGGAAAAGCCTTCCACAAACCTGCGATAATAATTAGCTAAGCCCAGAAAACTCCAAATATCTATAGGAGTAAGGGGTCTCGGCCAATTCTTCACCGCCTCAAGCTTCGTAGGATCAACTTCAACACCTTGGTCGATCACAACATGACCAAGAAAGGTCACTGATCTCAACCAGAATTCACATTTGCTAAACTTTGCATACAGCTGATGTTCTCTGAGTACCTGCAATGTCTTTCTTAAGTGTACTTCATGCTCTTCTTTAGACTTAGAGTATATGAGAATGTCATCTATGAATACTATGACGAAGGAATCAAGGTACTCACGGAAGACCCTATTCATAAGGTCCATAAACATGGCTGGTCCGTTAGTGAGACTGAATGACATGACCAGAAACTCATAGTGCCCATATATAGTATGAAAAGTCATCTTAGGGACGTCTTCTCGCCTCACTCTAAGCTGGTGGTAGCCTGACCAAAGGTCTATCTTGGAAAAGAAACTTGAACCTTGGAGTTGGTCAAACAGATCGTCGATTCTGGGAAGAGGGTACTTATTCTTTACAGTAATGACTTTGTTGAGTTTCCGATAATCGATGCACATTCTAAGGGTTCCATCCTTTTTATTTACGAACAACACTGGAGCACCTCATGGGGATATGCTCGGTTGTATGAAGCCCTTATCAAGTAGATCATTTAACTGCAACTTCAACTCTTTGAGTTCAGCTGGTGCCATCCTATACGGGGGAATAGAATTGGCTTGGTGTTGGGATCTAAATAAACACCAAAGTCAATCTCACGTTCAGGAGGAATTCCTGGTAAATCCTTCGGAAAGACATCTGGAAACTCATTCACTATGGACACTGAGTCTATGGAAGGAACTTCTTGATCTAAGTCATTGACTCTAACTAAGTGGTATAAGTACCCCTTAGCTATCATCTTGTTGGCCTTCAAGTGTGAAACAATTTGGCCGACTTGACTTGAACCATGCCCTTCCCATTCCCGCTTTAACTTATTTGGAAACTGAAACCTCACTACCCTATTTCGACAATCTATTGTGGCATAATACTTATGGAGCCAATCCATACCCAAGATTATATCAAAATCGAGCATGGCTAATTCCACAAGATCAGCGTGAGTGACTCTATCAAGGATGTGTATTGGGCAATTTTTATACACTATTTCTGTTCTAATGTCGTCTCCTATGGGAGTACTTACTAGAATCGGCTCATGCAAGATTTCAGGAAACACATCTAACCTGCTAGCTATCAAAGGAGTAACGAAGGATAGAGTGGATCCTGGATCTAACAATGCATACACTGGGAAAGTAAAGATATGCAACGTACCCGTGACTATATCAGCTGACTTCTATTGCTCTTCTCTACCTTTCAGCGCATAAATTTGGTTCCTCTTAGGAGGTTCGACTGCATCATTTGCATTCGGTCGAGGCTGAGCATCTGCATTGGCCTTATCTATCGTCTGAGGACAATCTCAGACCATGTGTCCAGTCTTGGCACACCCAAAGCAGGTGTTAGTACCTACTAAACATTGACCCCCATGAGGACGTCCACATTTACCACAAAGCTTGCTTTTTCGCTGGACGTTCCGATCATTGCCCTTTCTGGGGCCAGACTTGTTCACTTTGGCATTCGAATTCCCTGAAGAAGCAGAATTACCTGAAAGTCACTTGAACTTAGGCCTGTTCTGGACTCCAAATGAGCCCCTACCCGAGCTAGAACCAGTCTGATTCGCAGTCTTAGGCTTCTTGCTTTCATGAACTCTCCTCTTACGGCGGCTCTCCTCCACTTGCTGAGCATGCACCATCAACCTGCCCAGATCCATGCTATCATGCTACATGGCTGCCCGACAATCTTCCACTAGATCCTCCGACACGCCAGTCACAAACCTGCTCATTTTATCCCTGCTATTTGCCACCAGAGAAGAAGCATACTTTGAGATCTTAACGAATTTCAAGGAATACTCCTTGACTGATATACCTACCTGTTTCAGGTTGATGAACTCTTCAACTTTGGCTTATCGTTGCTCTCTGGGGAAGAATCTCTCAAGAAAGGCAGTCTTGAGAACATCCCAAGTGATGGGAACAAATCCATGTGCTCGGCTATCAGCCCACATCCGGTACCAAATCTGTGCCACATCCTTGAGTTGATATGCAGTCAACTCAGCCGTCGCCTCCTCATCTACTCCCATGGCACAAAGGATCTTGTGGACCTCATCCACAAACTCTTGGGGATCCTCATGGGTCTTGGATCCGTAGTAAACTGGGGGATTCATTCTGGTGAAGTCCCTCAGCCTACTAGCCATGGTGCTAGCATGAGGGTTCTCTCTGGGAGCACCCTCTCTCGCGGCTTGAGCCGTGATGGCTTGAGCCTGAGTAGTGATGGCATGTGCCATCTCCAGCAAAGCATTCCTCACTTCACCATCTGTCAACCCAGCTGGATTGACAGGCACAATTGGGGCTTGAGGAGGAACTTGATTTCCTCCAGCAGCTGCCTCACCTACCCTCCTGCCTGCATTTCTCCTTGTATTCATTATCAACACGTAGATACAAGAAGAGAGTTAGATTCTTAATGACACAATTATGTCGCAATTCCACATAGCACGATAAAGAGTAGAAGAAGGGAAAATTTCCTAAGCATTATGCAGTCTCTAGTTCATGATAGTGGTGCACTTCACTACCATAAATTAGAAACTACTTAACGTGGTTGATGTGAGCCTGATGTCTTGGATATTTAACTTGATGCTCTGATACCAAGTTTGTCACGACCCGGATTCTGGAATCTGAATCGCAACTGGCGTCGTTGACCTCTCAGAGGTCGCAGACAAGCCTCTTCTTGCATTCGTCACATTCATGCGGTTAATTTGAGCGGAAAATTTATAACTTTTTATTTATATTTGAAGTATACAAAGACTTCATACAAACGCATATTTGTAAGGAGGTTCATTGCTCATACACCAACCATCTAGTTATAGAAACATACAACTTGAAAGAAATAGAATCTCATGTCATAAGTAATACTTGCCAAAATGGCACTATTACAAGCGTATGAATAAAATAGGAAAGAAACACTAGTGGAACATACTCCACTAGTTCAAACCTACTACTAAGCAAGAAATGTAAAGGCAGGCATCCTCGAATGCATGAGGACCTACCAAGTCCGGATGAAATCTCTGAGTCCGAACAGCCGCAATGATACCTTCAATGTCCACCTGAGCCTGCACCTAAAAATAGTAATATTGTATGGAATTAGTACACACTTGTACTAAGTATGGGTATATGCAGCAACACATAACGGTAATGCATGAACAAGAATGGCTCTTCCTAATCAATATGCTTTCTTAGGAGGTCAAGTCTCTAGACTTGCCTAATTCGTAATAGGAAGGTCATACCATGAATATGTCACACATCATACACACATAGGTTCACATAACATACATTTCATGTTTCATATATTATACATTTCATATCCACGAGACCTTGGAATCGTGGATGTAGCATTAAGGCATCTCAAGTGAGGGCCCAAACATATGGGACCTCAACCCAAGGGCCTCCTTTACCAAACACATAGTCTGCTTCATTCGTCCATTCGTACTTCACATTAATCATTTCATTAATTCATAGGTTGATGTAAACACCAGCTATACCTAGGATGAAGTTTAAGACTCTCATCGGGATCATGAAGTGCAATGACCAAGAATGACCTAATGTCATTACTTGAATCCGGTTTCACCTCCTGATTGTCTTGCACAAACACCTTCGGTATCGTTCATTTCATTATCTTCATACTTTGAGGAACTTCAACCTTAACCGACATAGATCATGTGAGCATCATGAAATCTGGTGTCTCCCCCACACCGAAAAGAGGTGGAGTCACTGGCCAAAGTGAAACCAAAATATGCTAGCTTATTGGGTTCGAACCAAGCTAGTTCCCTATAGTGGCAACATAGTTCAAAGACAAGGAGATTTAGGGAAACCCATACCCACCTTGTCGACAGTATCATCTCATGAGAATTAGGTGAACCTCCGCCCTTCTTGAAAGAAGTCATCACCACTCATAACTAGCCTATCGGTGCTAAGTTTAATGTTCCTATTTACATTCAACTCATACATCATCGAAGCTTTGCTTCTAGCATGAGGTAGTCATAGCTCAGTAGATGATTTCTCATCTCTTCTTTACGTATTAAGTGTGAATTGTCCTTACACTTACATATAGAATGTGATTGAGACTTGTCTCTTAATATTCAACACTCTCTTAGGTGAGTACTTTTGGTGACCTTTACTTAGGCTTGGTTGAGACTTGTCTCACCATTCATCTTAGCCTCTTATCATGTTATCGCCATTTTCATTAACATCATAGTTTAACATAATTACTCACCTCATTACGTGAATGTTCATTTCTTCATCTTGCCGTTAACTTACATCATATGCCATGCTCATGGCCTTTAGTGTATTTTACACTCATGGTAGTACCCCTTTCGGGTTATTCATATTTGGCTAAGTGTTTCATGATCATTTAAGTGCATATTGTGCAAGACTTATGCATCTTGTACATTCGGCCAAGGGGGTCCGTGTTCGAATCCCTTGGGCAGCATATAATTTTTGATTATATGTGAGACTTATGTATCTCACACATTTGGCCTTGAGGCCGGGTTCGATTCCCTTCTCTCAGACTATGTTTTTCTTCTTTTAATTCAAGTCCTCTTCTCTTAGTGTTAGGACCTTGAGGTCTCGGGTTCCACTCTCAATGGCAGCATCTCTTTTTCTTCATTTTTTTACAAGTGATTAGCCGAGACTTAGTCAATTAGTATAGGCCTTTAGTTCACTTTCTTGAGTTTAGCCTAGGTGTTTAGCTTAGAGTTTTACATGAACTTTTAAGCAATAATTTGATCTAAAATAATGTCCATCTACCCGTAGCGCCTCTTAAGCTCTCAGGCATCACATTTAGCCCAATTTCTTAATCACATTACACTCACATTTTCGTATGTATTAACCTTTGTTGTACAATGATTTCATAGTTTCTATAGTGAAGCATTCGGGTTCATTAGGACCTTAGATTAGTAATTAGTCCTTGTGGAATTAACATAAAAGTTCCTTTGTGTAGTTGAGACCATGGCCGAGAGTCTTAGACTCCAAAGAATCAGCAGATTAACATTTGGTTAAAGGACCATACTTTTATTTTCTTGTTCATGAACATCACGATTTCTTGCATGTTAAACACACAATATAGTGTAACACATAATTCACAATTTCTTCAAGTAAACCGTAACAACATAATCACGGAAAACAGCATACTTGTGCACATGTAACATTCAACATTCGAACATACATAAAAAAATCATAAACAGTCCGAGAACACACATTGCACACAATCACAATCAGTCCTAAAATCATCTACCAGAAGTCATACCAACGCATGCATCAATCGTTCATAGGATCTAATGACAGGGGGCATGCAATGGGGATAACCTTAGTTTTTAGATTGGATTTGAACTGAACCTTAGGGGACTCTTGGTAAAGGGACCAAGAGAGAAGAAAACCCATACCTTTTTTCCTTTGACAACCAGCCACTAACACGTCCTAACCCACGCACAAACCTCTCTTCCGAGCCTTAATTCTTGTTCACAAGTGAAGTTCCTTTACGTGATTTCTTAAAGCACTTAGGCGAACAATTTTTCTTTTCATTTTTTGATTGATGAAGCCGAGAACTCTTTGAACTAGTAGACTTATTTTAATTTTTTGTTTTTGAAGTGTAAGGTAAAGCTGAAGAGCGTTTGTGGATATATAATGAATTAAGAGTGCACATTGAGTACACTCCTAGTAAGAGTCTTGCGCCTCTTTCTTGGGAGTTTGTTGTTGACTTATTCAACACAATTTAAATGATAAAATCAGATTACAATCTATACATTAAGTTACTATAATGCCCCTCCTTATTTTGTCTAAGATAAAATCATTTAAATCGTCCCTTTTAATGTCTCCAACTCGGCTTGAACCCGAGTGTGGAGATCCGGTCAAACTCGGGTTTGACCACCGAGCTTTGACCCATTTTGACTAATTAAAAACCTTATTTAATTAATTAAATATCAACCTAGGGTAATTACTATACTAGCCCTAGCCCCGAAATTACCTTTTTACCCCTAGAACCCTTAAAACCTAGGACTAACCCTCTAAGTCCGGTTAAGACTAACCCGGGTGAATCCTAGTGTTCGGGGACCTAACATGGCTGGGACCAACCCTGCCTAGCTCAACCAACTCACCAAGTTGGTTGGCTTGGCTGGTGCATAGGTACAGGGGTCCGGTTCCATGCGCATCAAGCCGTGTGAACCCGGTCTAACCTATGTATTCTAGGTACGTTTAGGTCTTACTTAGCATAGTTGTTTTCGGATTCTTACAATTTTCATCCATATTTAACCTCCTAAGTGAGCGAACCGACAAATTCAACCCCAAACTATATCAATAATTCCACTACGAATAACAACAAAATGCGGAAACTCAAAACTTATTAAAGTAATAAATCAGATAAACCTCTAAAATTCTATCACATATTATCCCCAAAACCTTAAATTCATCATATCAAGGACATATGTTCTCAAAATACCGATCCTAAGAAGATTAAAGACACCAACATAAGTAAATGAGATGGTCTATTTCCGAACTTAAGGACATCTTGTCATGACTATGAGAATCCAGCACGAGTTAGAAGGAATAGCTCACCCTGAAATCTTATGTGTTGGAGACTGGCTAGAGCTGAGGGCGAGTCGAAGTTGATGGTACACTTGCTGCACTCCACAAAACAAAATAAAGAAAATACAAGTAAGGGTCAGTACAAGGAACACGTACTGAGTAGGTATCATATGCCAACCCAAAATAGAAACTAATTTGCAATGAATAATAGTATAAAATCAACTATGACATTTAGCAGGAAACAAGCTACAAACAACATGAACAAGTGAGAACAAAAGCAAGTATGCAATCAATCATATATCAAGCACACATATGAGAACTCATGCCTCCACACCACGCTCATTTGAGAAAAAGGGTTCTTGTGATTGAGTACATTAAGTCAATTCAATATCTTTTTCCTTAATGTTACCATGTCAGAATGTGACAGCCCGATTCAATAATACTGTGTTAAAACGTGACACCCCAATCCAATAATATCATGTCGGTTCGTGGCATCTGATCCAATATATTATTAATTTTTAATTTATTATCACTAGTTTTCACTTCATTAACAATATTTATCAAGCCTTTTTTATTCAAGGCATTACTTCGATACAGAGGGTTCAAGATTATAAATTACACTGTCTCATGATTTCAGACTAATCACAAACCACACAATCAAGTAAATAGATAACTTCACAATATCACTCAATGTATATCAATCACTATTAAGTGTCTATCTATCAAATAGAATAAACTATAACCTATCTCCACCGAAGAACCGAAGACAAGCAAACTACTTCTCTAATATTTTTCCTTCCTCAATGCCTCCGAACCTTTCCAATCTATCAAGTATATATGCATTCTTTGTAATTCAACGAGTCTATAAACACTCATATTATTCTTTATCTAGACTAGACCCAAAACTCACCTAAAATCTTAATCAATTTGCTAATGTTCCAATCCGAGGGTAGGTCATAATTCCTCTAATTAGCATAACTTTAATAGAATTTAGATAATATACTATACTTAATATTTGATTAACAATCTCAATATATCAACATATGATTTATAATATGATAAAAAAAAAATAATCCCTACCGACTACAGCTAAAGTCACTGGTGCGAAACTAGTGACAGTCAACACTTCGAATTACCCACTTAGTATCCTCATCACTTCATTAAATACATGTTAGCACTACAAATTGAACTATTGATTCTTTAGTAATCATTAGGGAGTTAATAAGTGATCATCATTTCATTATTAACCAAAAACTTTGTCACCCATCTCAAACCTCAACACTAACCATAAGTAATTCTCGCCTTTCTGTTCAGCCCCCAGTTTTCGTTTATAATCACTAGTTAACTTGTAAATATTAATTAACAACTAATATGTATGAATAATTATTCAATAACTTGGATGAAAATTCTTACCTGGGTACATAGCCGCTTTTTGTTGTTCTCTTGTTTCCCCCTTTTCTTTCTTCTTTCTTTTTACAAATTATTTCTTTACCCTAAATATTATAAATGTCTAATTATAAAAGTAGTAAAAGTGGCTCACTATTAATTTTAATGTTATTTATTTAACCACAAACTAAATAAATTATTAAAATTATCCCATTAATTCTATAATTGTAGTTACGAATAGTCCAAAATAATCATTTAAAATCTACTATCGAAAAGTATTTTAATAAAAAGTTCTAGTACTGAAAACGACCAAAAAGGTCGTTACATGATAATTCTGATCATCCACATACATTCTTGTAAAATATTTTTCAAATTTCAAGGCTTTATCCAACATTATGTATGTCGAGTTTCATCTAGTCTTAACATCTAGACTTACAAGACCACGGGTGTTAGTCTTAACTTTCTAAACAAAAGACTTGAAAGTAGCAGATCTTGAAGAAGAAGGCGTAACATATTTCACTGCACTTCTTATATGAGAAATGGTCTCAATTTGTTTATCTAGCCCCTCTTTTACAATCAAGTTTAAAATATGAGCATTACATGAGACATGTAAAAACTGATTTTCAAACATTACCCCTTTCCAATCTTCAATACGCCCCTTTAAACTCTTAATGGCATCATCATTTGTGGTTGCATTATCCAAGGTCATTGTAATCAAATTCTCAATGCCCCAACCTAATAAGCAATCCTTAATCCCCTTAACAATAGGCTCACCTTTGTGTTCTGGTATTTGAAAAAAAAATTGTAGATTTGATTGGTCATCAATCCAATGTGTAGTGACAATCATATAAGTATAATTTTGGATTGACGTCCATGTATCACTAGTAAGACAAATACTTTGATTTTTTATAAGCTCCTTAAGCTTATCTTTCTCTTCTTGATAAATGTTTTAGCCAATATCGAGCAATAGTTACACGAGAAGGTGCTTCAAATTTTGAAAAGGGCTTTAGCCATATAATTATTTGAATTCTTCTACCTCAACATCTCTATACGGTTGCTCATCAATAATTATAAATTCAAAAATTTCTCTCTTAATTTCATTCATATTAAACACCTTTTTATTGTGAAACCACCTTCTTGCCGAACTCTTTTGATAGGTTTTAATCTGGTCTGCCTCTATCGGACTTAAATAGAGACTTGAGACATATTCATTTAATTGATTCTATAATGTAGTCGTCCCATTGATACTACCGCAGCAAAAGTTTTAGAACAATAATTGCATTTTTCCCTACATTTACCTCCTTTAGCAATAAACATGGAGAAATGATATCAAATTTGAGATGCTTCTCTACCTGTATTTCCAGATTTAAGGAGCAATGAGAGGAGCTGTTTGTTTTTTTTTTACTTTTTAGGAGGTGTGCGTCAATGGGGAGTTACTTTATCTTGTTGTTGAGATATTGTCGGCATAGTTAAAGGAATATTCCATCCAAAAAGAAAGTTGTTGCACACACATAACAATAGTTATAATTTTCTGATACATGACTGTAATTCAAAAAGACTCTTATTCACGTATTATGCACAAGACTTAGAATTACATTTCACTTTGAAACAAAAATAGATTCACATATAGTACAAAATATTTGGCTAGAAAAGTTTGGCGTATTCAACTGCCATCAAAATCTAAGAGTCTCTTAAATTTTTATCTCTATCACTTGCTTTTCCTCATCCAGGGTCGTCTCAACCATAAGGTCACTATAGCAGTTGCTTGGGGCCCCAATATTTTTGGGACCCCCATTTTCTCCCAAAGATGTATATATATTGTCAACAAAAATTTCATGTGTTGATTAATTTGAAGGAAAAAAAATTGTATAGAAAATATAATTGAGAAATTGAATATTGTTTAGTTGATTGTAGTATCTTTTCTAGATTCTTATGTGGCTAGTTAATTGTAATATCCTTTCTAGTTTCGCATGTGGCTATCTATTTTATTGTCTAGCTCATTTATATTCTGACTATTATCATTAACCAACAGTATTGTGTTCTTATATTTACTTCTTTATTCATCTTTCACTATTTCATTATTCAATATTGTGAAATCTCTCAAACGATCAAACATTTTACATTATGTAAAATCTATTGTTGTGTGTTTATAAAAAGATCAAATTTATTTTTGGTGTCTTATTCAAATTTCAAGCACTAAAACTAATGTATACTATTTTAATATTATTTATCAACTTATAAAATTCATCACAATACTATTTTAATATCATTTTTTTAAAAAAAAATTTGAGTCATGTTTTATTATTCTAACTTTATATTTCATAATTTTCATTGAAATTTACATTATTTGCATTCTTACTGAATAATGTCTACATATATCATGTTTCGATCCAAACCTCAGTTGTAGGATTACACTAAATATGTTATAATTATTCAATTTATATTTGTCAACTAAAAATAATAGGCATCTTTATAAAATTTGGGTTTAGGCCCCTAAACTTGTTGAGATGGCATGTCCTCATCTCTCTGGACCATCTTTAATATATACCCTCACACAATGTTTACAACCCCCTGCCCCTCCCTCCACTACAAATGGAACTAAAAGCAATGAATCGAACACTTTCCCCTTTTTTATTGCACTGAAACAATATAGGTAAAGAGAGAAATAAGTGAAACTTGATATACAAAAAAATTATCATCATCTTCACCATGTTGTTATTAAGCTTAACACACCATAGATATGGACACCAAGTAACATAGTGTAATTTTTAGGTTTATATCTAGGATTCAACTACCCAAAATTATGATGTTGTTGAAAATGACAACAAAAAATAATCTAAGAAACGAGTTGGTAGAAATTACTTACCCAAATTAAGATGAGTTGATGATAATTTGAACTAAAATAAAAAAGACAAGGTGAATATATGTCCTAATAGCTAACGAGTAATGCCTAACAGTGACTAGCACTTTGAAGGTAAAGAGTTGCTTTTTGAGATACTGAGTGCTGACCTTTGTTAACTGAGATAGAGAATAAATATAAGGCTAGTTGAATGGAAAAATTAGCAAACTAGTCAAAATTCATAACTTAATTAATAAAAACCTCACTATTTTAAAAATATTAGTAAAAATGTCAAAAATATCATTTTGAAAAACAATATGTATCCTAATTAAACCCCTATTTTATCTCCTATTGCCTACATGTTTTCTAACTAATTTTATAAAAAAAAAATTACTTTATTTAACTCCACTGATTTAGGTTTCCATATATATCCCATTAATACATGTTACCCAACTATTTTTATTTTTTTAAAAATAAAAATCTTTAATTTTCATGTTTCCTACGTATCTCTCTTCCAATTTGGCTCATATATATATATATATAAAAAGTTTTTTTCTCTTTCATATCTTCTTTTCATATTCTCATTTAACTTTCAAATTTCTCATATCTCTCTGTCGTAATTTTTGGTGTTTTTATCTTCAAAAATTGAATTTACACAAATCCCATTAATTAAGGTATTCATCTTTATCTTTTTTTTTTTAGATTTATTTTCTGATTTTATTTTTATCTAAATCATTCATAATTGTTGAAAGTAGGATAAATCTCGATTAGACCTCTATAACAATCTTTAATGGATGAATCTAAGAGACTTACTAGAGTTATTCAACTTAATCGTCAAATTTCTAGTGATTTTTCATCCTTTAATCTATATATTACTCAAGAAATAGCGGATAATATAGGATCCACTTCTAAAATGAAGGAAGAGAGACGATAAGAACAAATTCTTCCTCTTCAGATAAAAAATGTAGTATCTTCATCTACTCGTGGGGTACTTGAAAAAGACGGAGAAGACCAAATAGTTGATGAAGAGGTATTTAATTATTTTTGCATGTTTAGTATCTTGCATATTGATTTGAAGTTAAAGAACAATTTTTTTTCAACAATTTAGTTTGATTTTATTTTTTTATGTATCCAAAATCAATTTAGTATGTGTATTGAATATATTTGCAAATGTCTTATGTAGATCGTGCAATTTTTGTTTGTTTGTATTTGTATTCCTTTTTATATTTTATTCTTGTATTTTGGCGACAATTATTGTCAATTTTGATAATGTATCAATTTTTTTTAATCATTCCTTTATATTTTTTTTACATTGATAGATATTCAATAATTTAAGAAAATTTTACATGAATATGATATTTCAGATTTATTAATGAATTCTAATTGAATGGTTTTGTATTCGTTGTGGTGTATTTGTTGTATTTATATTGTATGCTATGTAATTTTCATGTATTTGTTGTATTGTGTTGTATGATATTTATTAATGAATTCGTTTTGGATGATTTTGTATTCTGATGTGTTTGTATTTATTATGCTTTGTGAGAGTCTTGTTTGTATCAGTAAAGTAAACATACATAAAAAATTTATAAATACATATTAATTGTATTCACTGTATTCATTCAATTGTATTTCATTATTTTATCGTCATTGTATCATGTTTGGTGTTTTCATTAGATCATTACATTTTGAAAATGTCAAGTTTGATTTATAAATTACATTATTATCTAAATTGTTTTTATGTGATGTAGTTTCTAAGTTATATTATGTATACTTATTATATTTTTATGCTTGCCAAGTTGAATACCTTTTCTTACATATATCATTTACTCAGGGAACTGCATTTGCATGCAAAGATCACGGTTTTTTATATCTAAGCAACAAATGTATGTATTCACAATAGTACTTGCATCATGTTATGAACGAAATTGTATCCAAGTAACAAATGTATGTATTCGTAATAGTACTGCATCATGTTATGAACAAAACTGTATTTTTTTATTTTTGAATTTTTGTAACTGATGAGAGTTTTAATCAATCATTCATCTTTAGTATTTTTCTCTCCCCTTAATTGCTCCTTTTTGTTTTTTAACATTTAATTCTCTCAATTAAAACAAATAAAAAATAAATAAATGAGATACATGATAAACTAAAACTTTGACATTTTTACCAAATAATGAAAATATTAACAATGAGTTCTATTAAATGTCAAAATATTGACATTTTGAAAAATTTTCCTAGTTGAATTGTATATTTGATTTGGGCTTTTTTTTTATGCCTAAAAATAAGAAGTGGGCTCAACTATGTAATGGGCTTTTGTAATTAGTCAAATTAATTAACATAATTAATCAAAACAACTACACTTTAAAAAATTTATTTAAAAGGTCAGAATGACAATATTTTAGAAATTAATTTGTATCCAAATTTTATTATTTATCATTACTTTTATTTATTATTTCTCAAAACAGTCCTGCATTAGACCAAATTCTAAACCAATAACTGATTAAAAAGTAAAAAAATAAACAACTATCCATTACCCCACATTTCATGTTTTCTTTCCCCATCTTTCACGTTTTTCAGATTCTCTTTCTTCAATTGTTTCTGCAAACCTAGAAACACAAATTATTCAAGGTTCTCATAATTGTTCAACAAATCTCCATATTAATTCAAAAAGTCTCTTGATTGGTAAAGATAATTTTGATTATTTAATGATTTTCTTTTGATGTTGTTTTCAAAATCACCAATTATGGTGCATTTTGGATTGTGTATATTACAGATTTTCTGTCAATTTTTTAATTTTTATGTGAGTTTGTTTAGATATTCATCAAATATATATATATATATATATATATATATATATATATATATATATATATATATATATATATATATATATATATATATATATATATATATATATATATATATATATATATTTATGATTTTTAGTCTTTTAAAAAAATTATGATTTTATTTTAATAATTCAGATTTAATAGAATCTACAAATTGATTTATATATTTATTTGATTTGATTTTTAATATATTTATATTTGATAATTTTGAAATTTGTAATTACACTGAAAACTCAAAACACAATTTATAAATTACCAAATTAGAGTCTATTTATGTATATATTAATCAGGTCTTAATCATAATTGTATATAATTGTATGAGTAAGACATGTTTTATATTTTATTTGGTTAAAGAAATAGGATTGTGATGAATACCAATAAGTTTCTATTTCCCTTCGTATAATGTATTCGTCACAATTCTATATATTATGATTGAATACATAATTTATAGAATTGTGACGAGTACATTATAAGAAGGAAAATAGAAACTTATTGGTATTTATTTTTTCGTTTGGAATACAAAATCATACGAAAATACAACATGATATTTGAATACAAACTTAGTAAGATACATTTTGTATTTTATTTGGTTAAAGCAATATAATTTTTATGAATGCATAATATATAAAATTGCGACGAATACATCACAAGGAGGGGAATGCAAAATTATTGGTATTCATATTGCATTTCAAATACAAAATGATATTGAAATACAACTTGATATTTGAAATAAAATTTGAGCAAGAAAAATACTTTCTGCAAATTTGAAGTGACATACTAGTATAACAATATTGTATTGAAATATAATTACAATTATTTTGAATACAACTTATTCTATGTATTATGTATTCATCGCAACTGTAACTTTCAATATCATTTTGATTTATAATTCATTTGTATTTATATTTTGGTTTATAATTGACAATTGTCTTTATTTTTTTTACTTGAACTAGAATGTCAAAGAGTTGTATTCATCATAAATCAATACCAACAAGTTTTGTATTTTAAACTAGTTATACATATCATTGGGTATTCTAATACATTTCAGATGAACACATATTCAAAGAAGTTCAAACTTTTAAATATCCAAAACAGAGGGCATTACAAATTTTCTTACACTTCCACTCATATAAGATATAAAATACAAACTACTATTTTCAAAAAAAAAAATGAAATTCTTAAGAACAAAGGAAAAAAAAAAACTAGAAAGAAAAATGGCAGCATATACTCTTTCAAAAACGTAAGATATTAAATTTTTAATTTTTTTTTATCTTTTTTGAAATTTTTGTTCCATGATTTTCTCGATTCTTTTATTAATTATTTGTATTGTTTCAAATTAATCAAAATAAAATAAATACATAACTCAACTCTTAACAAACTAAAATATTGACATTTTAAATAAATAGTGAAACTATTGCTAAGGAGTCCCATTAGAAGCTAAAATATTGTTATTTTAAAAATTTTCCCTTTATAACTTACACAAATTACACAGTGTAAAACCTAAATTACCTTCTATCCCTATTCTTTTTCTAATTACACAAATCTCCCATGTTTTTAGGCATTTCGAACACATAATCAAGGATCCAGATGCATTATTGTTGATCCATTATATATCAATCTGTTGCACTTATTTAGGGGGGGAAAAGGTGAAAAATTAAATTAAGATATCATAGTATTCATCTGTTGCATTAATTAAGAAAAAAAACTGAAAATCAAATTAAGATCCCATAAATTATGTTATGACATTCCAAATTATTGTTAAGAATTTAATCATATAGTGTAACAAACCAAAAACTTTAAAAGTTAAATTTATTCTTCTTGTTCAATCTTCTCTCTGTTTCATCCATTACCCGAAAATTTCATACGATACAAAATGAATATTTCAATCTTCTTACGTTTCTTCTTACTTTCAATCATATAAAGATAAATTTAACGGAACGAAGATATTCAAATTTTCAAATTGCTTGCCCCCCCCCCCCCCCCCCCTCATTCAGTGAAGAAACCTTTCGGATTTGATTTAAAAACTTTTGTCGAAATTTTGGATAAGCAAGGTGAGTTATGAAGGATATAAAAGTGATGAAGTTGTTGTTGGACAAACGATTTCTTTTGTGAATCTTCAAGTTCATCGAACATCCTTTTAATTTTGATTTAAGATTGTTGAAAAATTTGAGATTCATAATTCTTCTCACAGTTTATTGAAGATTGTTTTCAGTTTTGATTCAAAATTGTTGAAAATTTTATGCTTTAAAATTATTCTCCTAGTTCATTGAAGATCCTTACAATTTTGATTCAAAAATATCGAATACTTTTAGAAGATACATGATGAAGATCCTTTTAATTTAAATTGATAAGTGTTGTATTTCTACAAGATGCATTAAATAAGATAGTGTTGCCCATAAGATGTTAGGTTTGAGATCGATACATGATTGTTTGGTAATTGTTATGTATCGAATACATTTAGTATGAATTTGAATTTACATATCATGCCTAAAAATTAATGCATGATACACTATTATTTATGTATCTTATTTTGTTTAGTGCATTATACATTACTATTTATGTATCTCATTTACATTGAAAAATATTATATTATTTGCCTTGACGATATGTATAACTTACATAATGTATCATTTTACAATTGATAATGATGTATCTGATATAATAAGCTTGTGAAAGATGTACGTAAGCTGAAATAAAGTGTATCTATAAATGAACCACAATAAATAAGAATTGAGCTATCAATTAGATACATGAACAAACACAATCCATTAAAGAAATTTGATTTTGAAAAACACCAGAAAAAGAGGAAAATATTAGATTGTATGAAATTTTGGTAAAATTGAAACTAATATTACGAGACAATGGAAAGATTAAATAATAATACAAGAAGCCTAATCAGTTTCAATGAATGATTAGTTGCTAAAGTCCATAACCAATTCAAAATATGAACATTTTTTACAAATATTATATTAATTATTACCAAGTACTATGCAACTAATAAAAAATCAATCTAAAGTTAATTAAGGATGTATTTTCAACAAACTCATTTAGTCGTATAGGACTATATTAAAGAGGAAATACTCCTCTAATTCAATTTTACTATTATTGAACGTGATTAGTATGAACAAAATATGAAAAAGAAATGAGGTCTATGTATGGTATTATGGATAACATTTTGGTAAAAGATTTTTAGTTTTTTTTTTAATGTTTGGTTAGTTTAAATTTTTTGAATTTTTTTTATGTTTGTTAGTTTAAACTTTTTGTAAATCAAATTTGAATACAGATTTTGTAATTGCTAAGAATTTAGAGTGAATTTAGGAAGAGAAAATAGGAATGAAAAACGAAGTGGTGAACGTGGGTTTGATTAGTGATTTTATGCATTAGAATTTGAAAAAAGAAGGGATTCAAGTAATATTTCAAAAAGGTAAACAAAAAATAGAAAATAAAAAAATTAAACTTGTGTAAGTAATTTATTATAGGCCTTTTGGGATATATATATATATATATATATATATATATATATATATATATACCTAAACACCCCCACATGATTTTTCTTTGAAAAAATTAAGAGTAAAAAATATATATTCAAAACTAATTTTTCATGTTTGTTAGATGAAAGGTATATGTGAGTCATTTATATAATAACAAAGTTATATACGAGTCACTTTCATAACAAAAATTTATCAACTCTAATAAAAAAAATTGAAAATGTATCAACCTCTTTCTTTTTTTAAATGGCGTGCATAACCCCATACAAATGAATTTATAGATGCCCTGTCACTGCCACTGCAACCATAAGTTATCAAAGGGAATGGGGCCTTTTGGAGACATTGAAACTCATGTCATGTAGTAGAAATGATTTTGAAGCAGCAATATGCTATTTTGACATTATGTAGTATTGACACCCAACAATATCATCATTTCCTTACCTCTCTGTCTCCACCTCTTCTACAGGCTGTGATTCTTAACCCTCTTACGTAGCCTCTTTTTTCATCATAAATTTTATTTAATTAATTTTACTTTTGTTTTGTTTTTTTAAAAATCTGATATTCTCATGTTTTGCAATGTATTAACAAAAAGTACATTTATAAAAATATTATTTCATGATGTATGTTATTATATTGTATTGTTTGTATTGTTTGTATTGTTTTTTATTAAATAATATATTAGAATAAATAGTATCATTCTCTATTATTATATAATGTCACATTAAGAATTTCAGTGATGAACCTAAAAAAAATAGGATACTAGGTAGTGAAGTAGAGTTCAAATTAAAATAAGATTATCAAAAAATAAATAGAGATAAAAAAAAGAAAATATTAAAATAACGAAACAATCACACCATATCGATCATTAAATGATGTAAGACTTTTAACAGTTACTTAATGATGGATTTAAACCAGTGATGGAGATATGTGGAACTTATAACGGATTTCATCCTAACCTCCTTCCTTGACTTACGAATATATATTTTAGTAATGAACCCCTCAACATAAGCTAAAGGCTTGGTTCATTGGTAAATCGGGTTCATAATTCCATCAAATCTTCTTGCTACGCAAGTTTGAGTCTGGTAGCATCATTTTTTATATGCTTTGTTATTTTTGTTTCTACTTACTTATATTTGAACTCCCTGAATAAAAATATTGTCTCTGATGTCACTGATTTAAGGGAAAAGGGTCTGATATACCCCTCAACTTTGTCATTTAGAGTTGATATACCCCTTGTTATGAAAGTGGCTCATATATATCCCTACTTATAAACAAATGACTCACATATACCCTTTTCCTCTAACGAAAATGAAAAAAAAATTAATCTAATTTTTTATTTTTTTTCTAAAAAATATAATTTCATATGAGTATTTTTTAATCCTCGTCAAACATATTTTTTTTGACTTATTTTTTTATTTCAATTACTAATTTAGAATTATTGTTTTGATAATCAAATTTATTTATGTTTCACTAATATTCTTGTGAAACTTATTGTAGATGACCAATTTTTTTTCTTCGAATACAAAAGTCTTGGAAGGGACAATAAGGAAACTCGACTTGAACAGCGCGTCCCCAGAAAAGCAATCAAATTACAATATAGAAAAAAAAACAGTTTTAATATTTTTCTTTATACTAAGGAATGAAAGAAAAAAAAAGAATAAGAAACTCAAATAATTATAATAAAAGAAGTCAAAAAATAATTTATGTATGAAAAAAATTAAAATATATCTTGAACTTTGATAGAAGAATCATATATACCCCTAAATAATTTTTTTTAATTGAAAGTAAAAAATATAAATTAAAACTAATTTTTTAACTTTCGTTAAATGAAGGGTATATGTGAGCTCATTTCTAACAACAGGGGTATATGTGAGCCGTTTGTATAACGGTAAGGGCATATATGAGCCACTTTAATAACGAGGGGTAAATCAGCTCCAAATGACAAAATTGAGGGGTATATCAGACCCTTTTCCCCTTATTTAATATATATATGATATAATAAAACATAAGTAACAATCAAAATAAAAATTGTATTTAAACTAATAATATAATATAATACAATTAACAACCACCCAAGATTATAAGTTTATTATTGTTAAAGTTTATTATTTATATATAAGTTCAATTTTTGGAAAGAGAAATATTAAATTTTAAATAAAGTTATTAAGTTCTATAAAATTCGTAAAAGACATTTCTCACTTTTTAAGCCGATGTACGTGTATAAGTAAAGTTTTTAAAAATAGAAAAAAATTGGCTTGTGGATATCTTGGATCTTCTGTTAATTCAGTTATTCATGAATTCAATATATCATTAATCATAATTGTTGGGAAAATGGTTCTAATATATATAAAAAACTGTTCATATTATTTTCTATATTCATCATATTAAATGGGTGTTAATATTCAGTTAATTGTCTTATAAATCATTATTAATTTTGGCCTAACTATGGCAGTTGACCAACGTCTATTTCCTTCAAATTGGTCTTCAATCTTATGGAGGATAAGAAAAAATAGAAAACAATATACATTTTGAGAGAAACTCTTTCCTCCTATATTTTATTGGTGTGCTGGGTTGTATTCGTTAAATCTTTGTTAGTTTCTGGATCTTAATTTTATACTAGAAGAGTTTGTTGAATCTGGGGGTTACACCCATACAGGGGGAAATATCCTTACGGAAAGTGTCTTTCGACACGCCTCAAACTATGAGAATTTTCTATAAGAGTTATTGATAAAGTACAAGCTTTGATGAATTCCATACAAGTGTTCTTAATGAAGATATTTTCTGTAAGATTTACAACAATAATGAGAACATTTCTTTATGTCTCACATTCACAACAGTACAGGAAATTTTAGAGTTTTATAATAGCAAATTGTGTACTTGGAAATAAATGTTTCATCCAAAGCAAGCGTCGATCGTAAATTTTTATATATAAGGTTAAAATCTAGTTAGCATGCAGTCCAAATATATTTACTCCCTCCTTTTTTATTTTGGTTGTAATTATTTTGAATTTCACGCTTTCTAAAAAACTAAAGTTTATCATTGTATTTTATTTAGTATTATCTTCAAAGTCAAGTTTCTAATAAACAAACATGAATTATTATTTTAATTTGATAAACTAGTTTGATCAATGAACACGGATTACTTAGTTTTTATGGTGTTCAAATATATTTTTCCAAGCTATTAACTTTCAAAAGGTAAAAATAAAATAATAATGTCGATTATGCACTGATATTGTTAAATAAAAAATATTATGGAATTATATTTTTAATAAAAACGACATGTAAATAAAAAGGAAAAAAGATCTGAAATATAATCAAACTTTGACCGAAATTGTTGTAACAATATCGAACTTAGAAAAGAACCTTTTACCCCCTGCACTAAGTTATATATGTATTTACGTGGACATCGTAAATATTACATAATTATAAATAGTAATGTTTCCACGTGGGCATATATACATTTTTAAAATATACTATTAAATAGTATAGGAGTAAAAGATCTTTCATAAAGTTTAATATCATAATAATAATTTCGGTTAAAGTTAAAAATATTTTCCAACTCTTTTCCCAAATAAAAACAAAGAGACTACACATATAGGAAGAGTTTAGCAACATGCAAGCACAATACCGTTGACATGTCTGCTTCCGGTAAATGACATTGAAATCAAGGACATTTGGAGTTTCACTTTAGTGTTTGAAGCATTCACATGTTCCTCTAAGCTTCTAGCATTGTAATTTCCTTTCGATAATGACAAAATAAATAAATCTTTATAACATTTCTCATGTCTTTTTTTGGAGTTAGCTAGCTGCTATAAGAATATTTTAGATATTTAACCTTTTCTTTTATGTTGCAACTTCTTTGTACATACTACTTATGTATAGGAGAATAATTTATCACGATCTAAAAATAGATGTAATGACACTTGTCTATTTTCACTAAGACAAGTCAGCCTCAATCCAATGAAACGAAAGAAATATGAAAAGTAAAACAAGAACAAAAAAAAAGGTGGAAACCTAGTCATTTTAATATAACCCAAAACTTGGTTTCACGTGTACAAGTCACTATACATTAAGGGGTCGTTTGGTAGAGTGTATAAGAATAATGCAAAATAGGATGCATTAGTAGTGCTTGCATTAGTAGTGCTTGCATTATTAATGCTTGCATTAGTAGTGCTTGCATTATTAATACTTGCATTAGTTATGCAAGCATTATTTCTTATACACTGTTTGGTTTAATGTATTAGAAAAAACAAATCTTGCATAATTTCTATTTAAAAAGTGTATGTTTACAAAAATATCCTTTACACTTTATTTATTTTTACACTTCCTTTGCAACAAGGTTCTTTGCTAAACATAAAAAAGATTTATTTGCTAAAACATTATTTATTCCTATTCTTCTTCTTTTTCTGAGATTTTTACCAAACTAAGCCATTATTTAAACCAATTTATCAAAATAGTACGTTTTTAAAATTTTTTACAAAACTAGTATAAACGTATTCCACAGTAACGTTTTAGGGTATATTTTATTTTTTAAAATTTCAGATGTGTGCTGACGGGGTTAAGTTGAAAAACGTTACTTTGAGTAACGTTTTAAGCTAAAAACGTTAATATGTTACTTTGAGTCACGTTTTATTCCTAAAACGTTACTCCTAATAACGTTTCTTAAGAATACAATCATGGGTCGTCGAATCCTGCAATAAGGCCATTTGATTGAGTAAACTTGGATAAGGCGCCAAGGATATAATACAAAATAGAAACAGAATTGCAAGTCTCCATGAGACATTTCGAAGAATCATCTCAAAGATATTTTTGCATCAGAGAGTTTGTTGAATGGCTACATGATTTAATTGATTGTTAAGGCATTTGCCAATGATCAAGCTACGATCTTCATGGAATTTGTTGCTTCAATGATCAAGCTTGGAAATGTTAGTGTCCTTGAAAACGAAGGAGTTAAGCTCTACTGCAGAGCTGTGAACGGAGAGTGTACGCACTACGTAGACTTTACCCCTAACTAATTGGAGGTATAGAGTTGGTTGTTTCCAAAAGACTTCCGGCTCAAGTAAAAGCATTTTGAAGTAGTTCGATTGAGAAAAAATGTGAATAATGATTAAGAGTGTCAAATACATAAGAAGCAACCAACTCAACTCCCTCCAAACAACAAAAATATATAGGCAAAAAATATCAGCGACCACTTTGTAGCTCTCAAAATAGTATGACATGTGCTCACATCCAAACAAAGTTGTATCAGCTTTTTGTGAGGCCTCAATAGCTCGTTTCTGCATAAATTAGAACTTAATAGAGAACTCTTGTCAAACAATCCATTTCAAAAAATTAAGATAGTGATATAACAATGTTGTTTTCTAAGTCAACTGAACACAATGTTGATTTTTAACTTAGCTACATGTGGTACTAAATGGAAAATTCTATAACTATTGCACATATATAACCTATGTGTGGTTTGTAAACAGAGCCAATTTCCACATCCACTAATTAAACACAAATGGCGTGATTCGTGGAATACTAGTAACTATTAGAATTTTAATGCACTTTGAGATAATGCAGGAAACAATTTTTGGCATCTGAATGATAAAATATATTCTAACATATCTAGACTAGGTAGACTTCAATAGCAATGACTTATCAAAGAAAAAATGCAGACAACTCCAATCAATTGAAATTTATGATATAGTGTAAGTGAGAAATGATTTTCGGAACTCGAACACTCATATGATATCTAACCTCACGTCTGTTTCGACATCGTCTTCTTAGAGAATGACCATGACTAGCCATGAAAAGACAAAAAATGAGAACAAGAACTTGCTGAAACACTATCTCCACAAGAATAATATATTCAATACCTGATAATGGTTGAAGATCCATAATAACACCTATATTTGCCATAAAAATAAGAATGAATACATATAAAGATTTTAAACAAGTATCTATGTGTATAAATTTCTAATTTTTGACCATATAAAGAGTGAAATAGATGAGCTCAAAGCATATTAAAAAAATGAGCTAAACCTAAATTTCATCTTAAATTGTGAAAGAGATGTTGAAAAATACATATTTTAATGAAAGACGAATACTAACCTTATGAAGATGACCAAACAATGTTTGATTGAGCAAAAGGAAGAAAAAACTACTCTTGAATTTTCATTGACAAAGTAGAGAGAAATACAGAGAAGATGAAACAAGTACTATGGAAAATGTTTTTTTAAAGGGTTTTGAGGGTACTTTTGTAATTACATAATCTAATGCAAATGTTAAAATGCTATGTATTACTAATAAATAGAATTTCTTGGTATTAGTAATACATAACTTAATACACAATATTGTGTATAACTAATGCTTGCATTAGTTATATATGACCAAAAAAATATAACAAACAAGGTATTACTAATACACATACTTAATGCATGTATTATTTTTCCTAATACACTCTACCAAACGACCCCTAAGTGTGAAATTGAAAAATAAGTACAAGTCTCAATGCATTTGATTCTTAAGTAGAACAAAGCATGACATAGAAAAAAGAGAGTGTTGGGATGACAAACAACTGTCTCTCAAAGACCTTGAACGAGCCTTAGGCATAAGAGAAGAGCAATCACACAAAATCGGGTTCGAGACCTACACAAGTATTAAAAGCAAGGAGCGAGTACCAAACAACACGTACCCAACAAGCAACCTAATAAGTAAAGCAAAACTAGTTGGAAACGAACACCTCTCTAACCGAGCCTCCTCAAACTAAACCTGAATAATGATCAGCCCAACCTAATATTTCATAATATACAATTCACAAGTTCTCATTATCATAGTCCAGTCACAGTTCAACAACCCTCAAGTAACAAGTAAGACATCGCAAGTGTCACTTAGATCAATCACAAATGTCAAATTCATCAAAGTACAATCATAAAGCACAATAAACACAAATCCACATACTTATCACGCACATATCAATCAAAATTCTTCGAATCAAAATATTTGATCGTGAAATAATTTTTGAAATAGTGGAGTTCGCGTGCTCTCTCTAACGTGACGAGAGAGGAAATTCTCTGGGACATGTCTCTGCGACACAGACCTAGCAACTATTTCTTCTTCCTCTCCAAACTCGATTCAACTAATACCCACTAAAATTCTATGGTAAAAACTCTCGAATTCTTATAACCCAGAACAATTTTGGCTACTCGAATTCTTATAACCCAGAACTATTAATTTACTCAAATCCTAAACAAAATCCTCGCCTCAAGAACTCAACCAAACATCAAATTCAAGAATGGAGAACAACACTTCAAGGACACTCATCAAGAACTTAATTTCTCAGTCTTTTGGATGAATTTGATAATATAAAATATGATTAGCGTGTGGGTGAACGAACCCATCACTATAGAAACTTACATAACTCGATTTGGCGAGACAAATCCTCGTGATTTTCAAGAGATCTCGTTCATTTTTCTTTTTCTCCTCTTTTTCTCTTCTTGAACTCCTCTCAAAGCCCTAGGCGTAAATTAGGATTGTAAAACTGAACTAAATCAAATTTGACCTCAAAATATTACTAAAAATTGTTTTAATATGATAGGGTAAGGAAAAGACCAAAATATCACTCACTAATTTGGGTAACTTTCCTTAACTAGACAAACTAACTTCAAACGGACATATCTCCCTCACACGAGCTCGAAATTTAGGAAACTCGATGGAGTTAGAAAGATGATTCAAAAACCTTTCATTTATATCTTATGAGCCACTTAACTCATTCTGTACCGACAATTATGGTCATCTGAAGTTTACCCTAAATTTACAACTTAAACATAACTTATAAAATTTTAGATTTGTCTCTTTCTAAATTTAGCTCTTTCAAATACCAAGGTGTTACACTACTAAGTGTAACATTCCAAAAAATTAGTAAAACTAGCTAGAGCTTAATGTGTAAACTAGTAGCCTAATTAGGGTTTAACGTAAAGGTTAGAGTTGTAAAATAACCTCCGATATTTAATATAAGTTTTTTTGGGTGTAGATGTCAAGGTATAAGCCCCCAAGGACAAAGCAATGGTCCTTGAGGAGGACCTTGAGACAACCCAAAGGGCTGTCAAAAGGTAGCCTACCCACGAAGGGCATCCACGATCCGTGGATGGACCTATGCCCCATTAATGGAGGTCGTGGGTCAAGGCTGGAAATTCCCCTACTTTTTAAGCCCTAGACCATCACCCACGTTTGACTAGTACGGTTCGTGGATCCACCCATTGTAACACCTAGAATTTTTTTGAGCTAAGACTCGAACTGTTCTTTGTAATGAGTAAGTTTTTGCCAAGGAATTTAAAATTTCTTTAGTGTTAAGGTCAGGTCACTAGATGTAGCACCTTGAGTTCAAAAAGAACTAAATTGGAAATACAAAAATCTAAAATTTGGAGAGTTAAGCTAAGTATAAGTTTTAGGTTAACTTCAAACGATCTAACTCTCAGAACACGATGAGTTATGTGTTCTAAAAGATACCTTAGGAAAGATCTTTGAATTATCTTTTCAACTCCACCGAGTATGCTAAATTTTGAGTTTGTATGTGTGAGATATGACCTTTTAAAGTTAAATTGTCCAGTTAAGAAAAGTTAGCCGACAATTGTGAGGGGTATTTTGGTCTTTTCCTTACCCAATCATATTTATTTCATTTTAGTAAGATTTTAAGAGTATAATCCTATTAGATTCAGTTTTATAATCCTAATACGCCTAGGGTTTTAGTTGAGAGTTTAAGAAGAGAAAAAAGGAGAAAGGAGAAAAGGATCAAACCGTTCGTTCAAAAATTCAAGATTTTGCCAAAAACCTAGTTTCTTTGAGGTATGTAAGCTTCCATAGTGTTGGGTTAGTTCACCCACACGCCAATAATGACCTATCCAGCGTAATTTCGTTCTTGAAATTTAAGGATTTAAGTTGTTGATGAGTCCTTGATAAGTGTTCTTGAAGTTACTTTAAGTTTTGATGTAAGATTCTACTTGGGTCAAATTTAAACGATCATATCTCTTATAATATTAAGAACTACGTGATCTATAAGTAAGATTAAAGATAATTGAATCTACTTTCTAACGCCACCAATTTCGCGTCAATCCAATTTCTAAGTAAAAAATTATGACTAGTTTAGTAACCTATACAGTGCCGTTATGAATAAGCCGACCGGAAAATATTAAAAATAGTTGGAGCCTGTTTGGCTCAGCTTAAAAGCTGGTCAAACTGACTTAAAATCTGGTTTTTGACTTATTTAGCTGTTTGACAATTCTCAAAATAACTTATTTTAAGTTAAAATATTATTTTAAGCCAAAAGTTAAAAGCTGGGGTAGGGGTGTTTTTTTTTTTTAGTTTATAAGCTCTTTTAATGTTGACCAAATTTTTACCTTTTTGCTCTTATTTCTTTTATTTTTATTTATATTATTATTATTATTAATATTATTATTATTATTATTATTATTATTATTATTATTATAATTATTAGTACTATTAATATTTTATTATTTTATTATTATTATTATTATTATTTATTTTATTACTCTTTATTATTATTATTAATATTATTATTATTATTATTATTATTATATATTATTATTATTATTATTTTATTATTATTATTATTATTATTATTATTATTATTATTTATTTTATTATTCTTTATTATTATTATTATATATTATATATTATTAAATATTATTATTATTATTATTATTATTATTTTATTATTATTTTATTATTTATTATTATATATTATTATTATTATTATTATTATTATTTAGTATTATTATTAATATTTTATATATTATTATTATTATTTATTTTATTATTATTATTTTCATATTATTATACTATTATTATTATTTATTATTATTATTTACATTTAATTATTATTATTATTATTATTATTATTATTATTATATATTATTATTATTATTATTATATATTATTATTAATATTTTATTAATTTATTAGTATTATTATTTATTTTATTATTCTTTATTATTATTATATATTATTATTATTCTTTATTATTATTATATATTATATATTATATATTATATATTATTATTATGTATTATATATTATATATTATTATTATTATTATTATTATTATTTATTATTATTATTATTATTATTTATTATTTATTATTATTATTATTATTATTATTATTATTATTATTATTATTTTTTGTTATTATTATTATTATATATTATATATTATTATTATTATTATTAAATTAATCAACTCTTATTATGTTAACAATTTTTATGGGTATTTCAGACATTTTGATTAAAAAAAGTGTTACCAGCACTTATTTGCCAAACACATCAACAACTTTTTTTTTAACTTCAGCACTTTTATCCAAACACATAACTACTTATTTTAAAAATAAGTTCCAGCACTTTCAAAAGTACTTTTTAAAAGCTACTTTTTTAAGCCCATCCAAACGGGTTCTTGGTTTTGTCTTTTTACCTCCAAGAAAACCATAAATGGATTTTTGACTAACAAAAGGCTAAAAATAATCAGAATCTTGAAGAAGAACTTGATTAGAAGCCTTGAACCCCTAACTTGAAGGTACACAATCAAGAAAATCTTTCTTGAGATAGTTTCTTGAAATCTCTATGACCAAGGATTATGATTTTCATTAGGGTACATGAAAATCTGATTGTTTTTAGCCTTTTATTAGTCAGGAATTTCGTTTATGGTATTTTTGGAGGTAAAAAAGACAAAACAACCTATTTTTAATATTTTCCTGTCGGCTAATTTGTAACAGCACTGTATATGTTATTAAACTAGTCATAACTTCTTAATTATAAATTGAAATGACACGAAATTGGTGGAATTTGAAAGTAGATTCAATTACCTTTAATTGGATAGGATATGGCTCACGTAATTCTTAATATTCTAAGAGATATGGTCGTTTAAAGTTGACCCAAGTAGAATCTTACATCAAAACTTAAAGAAACTTCAAGAACACTTATGAATGACTCATCAACAAATTAAATCCTTAAATTTCAAGAAAGAATTACGTTGAATAAATCATGATTGTCGTGTGGGTGAACGAACTCAACACTATGGAGGCTTACATACCTCAAAGAACTAAGTTCTTGGCGAAATCTTGAATTTCTTGAATGAACGCTTTGATCATTTCCTTCTTTCTCTTCTTTAACTCTCAACTAAAACCCTAGGCGTATATTAGGATTATAAAACTGAACCTAATAGGATTATACCCTTAAAACCTTACAAAAAATGAATTATTTCTGATTGGGAAAGGAAAATACAAAAAAAAACCTCACTGTTTTAGGCTAACTTTTCTTAACAAGACAACCTAACTTTAAAAGGTCATATCTCACACATCCGAACTTGAAACTTAGCAAACTCGGTTGCTTTGGAAAGATAATTCAAAGATTTTTCCTAATGTATCTTGTAGAACACTTACCTCATTGTGTGATGAGAGTTATGATCGTTTGAAGTTGACCTAAAACTCATACTTAGCTTAACTCTCCAAATTTCATATTTTTGTTATTTCCAATTTAGTTCTTTTTGAACTCAAGGTGCTTCATCTAGTGACCTGACCTTAACACTAGAGAAATTTTAAATTCCTTTACAAAAACTTACTCACTACGAAGAAAGGTTCGAGTCTTAGCTCAAAAATTCTCCGGGGTGTTACATTTTCTCCCCCTTGGGATCATTCGTCCTCGAATGACAGTTGGACTTGGTATGTAATGGGTTACTCTTACTAAAGTCTGCGTCTAATTGTATGCTCTTACTATATTTAAGCTTAACCCAAATCCTTAATTTCGAATTCTGTACTTCTCTATAGGGAATCGCATCTCAAACTATTACTCTTTACCACCACATTCAAGCTTAGTACTCTAACAACTCCAAGGACTGTTACTAACCAACTCCTAGGATACAACTAATGGTTCTCATTTAACTATTTCTCGTAGTAAAACCTTATCCTCCAATAACTGTGAAACTCATTACAATCTTATTTTCAACACTTGACTTGCTTTCTCGTCTTATCATCTCCCCGTTGGGTCTAAAGCTAGCACTTGAAAGCTATGGACCGATTTCATATCTCTAACTAGTGTACATTCTCTTAATTCTCTTTTTACTCTTGTGACTTAGCCACCCTTAACTGTCCTTATCTAAAGGTTAGGGTCTCCATTACTCGCATTCATTGCAACAACCATCTCAATTCCTCACCTATTCTATGTCAAGTCTACCATATCAAATCTCAATACTAACATCATCACCCTCATGTTGTCAGTCTTTTGATAATGACACTCATCTCAAATTCAAACTTAATGTTTATTACTAAGAGTGAATATCAATATGATTGCTCGCTTACTATACTATACCTCAATAGTACTATGGCAATTTACTAACACTTGTCCACTAGGACTTCATGAAAATAAGTCAATCTACGTCTCAGTCTGCATACTCAAATTACCGTCACATTCCACTTTACAACTAATCACTTCGTAGTCTACCCATTAGGTAAAACTCTTCATTATTTACTTACTAGTTTCATGACTATAGTACATAGCTTGTCAAAACACCATCTCGCTTACTTGGATTACTAAACCTCTACATATTTTTCTCTAATTCTGGGCTCTTTCACTAATACTACTCATGTTATGATAACTCATGCTACTCTCAGGGTGATAATCATTCCCAAGCTATAAACATTCTTCTTAGAAAGGACCTCAGTTGAAACATGGCTTAAGGAAAAGAGTACAACTCACTTTTAGCTCAAACGCACGATTCATGTGAATATGGTGCATTACTATAAAAATAAACACTTAACTTACTCTTGGACTTCTGTCTAGCCTCCTTGGAGTCTCAAGACTCTTGCTAAGGACAACTCATCCATAAAGATCTTTACACTTTACTTTTCAACCACCTTTAGTATGATGGGTAGTCAAATGAATTTGAGAAACACACAAGTATAAATAAATCTCTATGACATAGCTCTATTTCACGATTAAGAGTATGAAAGAAAGGAAAGTTTTCTTAAATGTTTGTAGTCCCTTTTTCATAGAAGGGCCCTCACAGTCATAAATACGATTCTACTTGACACGGCTTCATAGACACCCTAGGACTGTTTAACTATGTGCTTTGAAACAAATTTTGTCACGACCCGAGTGTACACCCTGAAAGTGGTCGGCATTAAAGTGCCATTTTGGTCCCCAAGTGAACCCTCATCCTGGCTGACTACAAGCTGAAGACTAACTTAAGCATGCAAAAGCTTAAAATAGAATATAATTTCATGAAATTAAAATAAAAAGCTTTAATTCAAATGAAAACTTAAAATAAAAATAAATTATTCAACTTGCCATAAAATAGGCAACTTAAGTCTTTAAAACATTTAATTCAATAAATGAATAATTAAGACTTCTCAACTATATTGACTATATATGAAGCCTCTAACTGATAATGATGGAAGTTGTGACAAGACCCACGACATCCTGACTGAACTTGAAAAGTAAATGAAACTCCCAGGAAGAAATGAGGCTCACCATAGCTAATTTAAACTCTCGGATGTATCAAGGAAGCATCTTTTGATGATGCAGACACATGTATTCAGGATCATCAATAGGAGCTTCGTTGATACATCCGAGAGTTCGAGTTAGATATGGTGAGCCTCCTTGCTTTAGGAGGATTTTACTTACTTTTCAAGTTCAGTCAGGATGAGAAGTCTGTATTATTCATTTATTAAATTAAATGTTATATAGACTTAAGTTTCCTATTTTATGGAGAGTTGAATAATTTATTTTTATTCGAAGTTTTCATTTGAGATAAAGTTTTGTATTTTAGTTTCATGAAATTTTATTCTATTCAAGATTTTGCAAGCTTAAGTTAGTCTTCTACTTGTAGTCATCCAGGATGAGGGTTTTCTTGGGGACCAACCATGGTTCTTAAGTGCCGGCCACTTCCAAGCTGTAGACTCGGGTCGTGACACCCACGGTCTGTAGGTGAGGGCAGTTTTTGTTCGTTAGATATTTAGTTGGGGATTAAGAGAGGGGCTTGGGATTAATTAATTAATTATGTAGGGTTATTTAATAGTAATTATACTACCTATATTAACCTAATTAACCTCTAAACTAAGACAAGTAATTCATTCTTTCAAGGCCCCAAAATAACTCAATGCCTCCCAAATATTTCTCTCACTAAAACCTCCATTGGAGAAGAAGAAGAAGTTGAAGTCTAAGGTTCAAGAACTCATTTTTATACCAAAATTCGTGAGGAGTCTTCATATAAAGTATGGTAGTCTTTGATTCATGGTTAGCTTTCAGCCATTAAGTCCTCAAACTCTCAATTTCAAAGTAGAAAGGTCTCCAAAACCTAGGATTTTCACTCCAAGACATGCATTCTTTCTAAAAATGTTTTCAATGATTTAATTATCTTATATTATGATTGAATGTTGTTTTATGGTAGTCATATGATAAAATCTCCCATGGATCCATGAGATCCCCAAAACCCTAATTTATGACTTGTGATTTGGGTGAATTGTTTTAACTATGAAATTGTTCTTATAATAGTTTAGTTAATAAAATTATGTCACCATCTATATCTAATGTATAAATTCTAGATTGATTGGTTGAAAGTGATCTATAGCCCTTGAAGGAAAAAACTTGAGTAGTAGCTATGTGTATGAGACTTGTGTATACAATTTAATCTAATTGTTGTGTTGATTGGATGACTATCCTTACTAGCACACTTACGGTATGAATATCATACAATGTGAAAGGTTTGTCACATGTAGTGATTCTAAGGGTTGAAGACTAGTCCCCCCTAATGAATCTACGAGTTTTAGCATGCGTTTGTTGGCTTGAGTGTCAATACTGTCACGACCTGAGAGCACACCCTAGGAGAAATGGTGTTCTCGAATCGCAACACGGCATGCTTGACCTCTCGGAGGTCTTGTACAAGCCCTTGTCATCATTCATTGCATACATATATGAAAAGTAGTGCGGAATTGAAACTTTTCGCACGAAAACATCTTAAAATATCTTTCATATTAAAAATAATAGAAAAATCTAAGTCTCATTATATGTCATCCTTAGACTTAAGAAATACTTGGGATACGACCCATACAATCAAAATATAACAATATAATATCTATTACAATACATAGAAATAAATAAGTCTAAAGACAACTATGCCCTTGAGTCAAATGAGGACATACTTCAACTTCGCTTGAACGATTACTAGATTCCAAGCTTGCTTCAACGACACCTCTCACATGTTAACCACACCTTTAGAGATAAACAAAAGTATGAAATTAGTACAAACACATGTACTAAGTATGACATAATGCATAAAATCATGAGAAACAGACATTTATGAGAAATATGGTCTTTTTGATTAAAATTTCATAGTATAGCATAAGAAACACATTTAAACACCAAACATTACCATTAGAACATATTAACATTTATATTCAATATGTAAGAACATTACAGTAAACCTACAGTAAGCTTACAGTGACTTTACTGTAAGTTCACTGTAACTCCAATGAAATTCACACTTCACATCATAGCATCAAAGTATATCCAAAACACATAAATATATGAGATCCTCATACCCAAGATGATTCTAAGTCTCACTTGAGTGAGTCATGAAGCGACCACCCATACAATCCCTTCACACACACCTAAAAGATCCTTTAGACTATCTACAATAAGATCATTCTCACTTCATACACTAACATATATATAATATGACATTCTCCTCCCCAAGGTTATCAAAAAACTTACTTAAGTAACTCAAGAAGAGAACACCCATACACCCTCTCCAAGATTATCTAAATAATCCTTAAGACTTCCTAAGATTGGATCATGTCTACTTTATCAACCAACTTTCCTATCTAGAGTCATTCTTAACACTTCCCTAAGTAAGAAATGAAGAGACCATCCTTTATGCCCCCTTCACACCTTAACTAGGCAACCCTTAAACTACTCTAGATAAGTACTTATTCATTTACATGCTTTCTAACTTAAGTCATTATCTTTATTAGTTCATTTAAGAGACATTCAACATATAAGAACATTCAAGTATTGGTCTTGGAGAAGACCTAGGGACTCACTCACTAACATCTTCAAAGCCTAATCGTGCCATGTCTTGATAGCGTCCCATACCACCACCTAAACTTCATAGAACTTCTTCAACACTAGTGGGTATCCCATATGATGAGAATAGGTAATAAGCGACATAGACCATACTAACTATGCATGGAATCCGGAGTCATGAACCTACTCCAATGGAGGTTTGTTCTATGGGTCAATGGTAGAACTTAGCACATCCCATCTAGGCACATGGTTAAGGAATATGAAGGGTTTCTTTGTACTCTAGCCTCATCCTTAACTATAGCTACTCCCTAAACCACACTCACTCGGTGCTAGCTTTTTTTTCATAGAGTAATTCACATAAAGGAGTACATGAAGAGGTTCCATATCTATTTCACAACCCAATCACATTACACCTTACCAAAGAGGGTCCACTAGGGCTACCTACAATGGCTAAGAGGATAGGTTAATGACTTTCCTAAGGATGATTTCATGCCGTTCCAGCCAATCAACCTTAAGTCCACCATTCACACAAGAAGGATATGATTACGACTTTCAACTTCAAGGATATCATAACCTCTCTACTAGGTTGAGGGTTCCGCATAATTTGACCTTCTCACTTTGTTCAAGGCCACATGTCAATCACATATAAAAGACTAAGGAGATTTAGTATACTAAGTCAAGAATTCGATATTTACATTCAATATTTATCTAGTAAGGGACACAAGTCTACCAAAACAAGACACATAAATACTTCACCTTATCACATATAAGCATATCACATAAGAAGCACATAGGCAAAACCAAGTCAACTATAGGTCACCCTATACACTACTATAGAACCTTCAATATAACCATCACAAGACTCATATAACCAAGTAGGACGAATCACACATCAATCCTAGGACTACACGCATAAGGACACAGTCATAGTCTAACATGATCACCTAATGTCAATAGAAGAACACATACTTTCACCTTAGTCACAAGTAGACAGATATGATCATATTTCACATAAATTAACTACATAAACATTCATAATACATCAAGTAATGCCGACAAGGCCATGACCATCTTAATTCATAAAGTAACGCCGACGAGGCCACGTAATTCACAAGTAAAGCACATAGCACCGCCACCATAAGTGGACCATACCAATCAAAAAATAATTCAAGAACTAAATTACATAATATTAAGAGAATTAGTGCAGCGTACCACCAATCCACTCTCACCACTTCAATCCATAGCTAAATCATTCAACACAATATCCAAAGGCCCTTACCCATGGCCATGATCACCAATTCAACTCAACACTTACAATAGACAATGATCAAAGGTAATTCAATATGGATTTATGAATTTAAGGCAGCATACTAACAATTCTAACATAATTCTAGCATAATTCAATAGCCCTAATCAAACTACATAAGAATTCAATAGCATTAAGACATAATGAAGTCAGCCACAAAGTAGTCAAAATCTAGGGTTCATGAATTACATGGGTCCATAGAAATTTTGATATAAAATCATTCAATTAACACTAATTCAATCATAAATCATTGATCTAAAACGTTTTATGCAAGAACCCATGGCTATAATTCAATTTAGAAGATTTCATAGTTTGGATCATATTTGAAATTCATTGGAATTGAATCCTTGAAGAAATAGATTTCAAGATTGAAGAACCATACCTTAATTGTGAAGAAATGCCAACAAGATTGATGGAGAAAAACTTGGAAAATCTATCTTCTTCCTTGGAGCTTCAGAGCTTCATCAATGGAGGTTTTTGGAGAGAAACAATGGAGAGGTTTTGTTTTGGAATTGAGGTTTTTGATTTGAAGGGTGAATTAGGGATTTAAAAGGTCTAATAACTGCCAATAACTAATCCCTAAAATACCCAAAAGACCCTTGAACTTATAGGCCCTTTAACCAAGTCAAACTCAACTTAAATTTCCGGAATTATCATCGGGAAACAAGTCCGCGACGGAGCCGTTCCCACTTGATTTTTGGAATTAATTCTTGGGGCAGTAGATTCATCGTTGTTCACGCGACGCGGAGCTAATTTTTGGTCTGAGGAGACCCTAGTCCGCGACTCGTACATGTTTCACCCAAGAGCAATGTCTTGCTGCCTTGTGCAGCTTGCTCGCTCAAGGCTTGGTCCTCCTCAAGCACCCTTTTGTTGGTCCTTGGGGAGTTTTGACCGGACGTTTCAACCTCAAATACTCTCTTATACATATTACAAACCTTTCACATCAATTTTAACTCAAAACAACACATAAACCTTGTCGAAGCACGATAAGACACACATACACGTTTTGAGGCAAAACTTTCGAACGTCTTGGATATTTGACCTCCAAATTTCTCCAAACTTTAAACACTGCCTATAAACATTATAATTAGTCATTTTAGGATATAATAAAATCCTAACCAACATGTTAGGCTCTAATTCCACCTAGTTCATTCTAAGAGTGTAACAAATACACCTTTCCATAATTATCACTTTAATTCAATACTTAGTATAAACTCAATAGGAACTATTCTTAGACCCGAGTGAATAGTGATATGAGATGGAAGCACTGATGATATTAGAGACCGGATTAGTAGGAAAAATCTCTTAGAATGGAAGCCCTTACATTGGTAGAGATCGAAATTTCGAGTAATAATCCCCTTATCTCATAAACGATGTGCCCGCATAGGTCTTGTAGCTAGTGGATCAACCTAAAGCTAATATTGAGCTCTACCTTAGGCAAGTAGGACACCCCTTTTAGGTGTGGGGTAAACACAAGATTCCAAGATTAAGCTCTCATGGTCTATGTCGATTAAATCTAATCCCACTATGATAGAATGAATGAGTTATGAACTATAATTACTTAATAAGCTTTCCTTAGTGTGGGTAGGAGTATGGGATTTTATTCATACATTGCACAATGATCCTTTGAGGGTACTTATGGTTTGTTTCCATTATGATGAGATGATCAATATGTTTAACGTACGTGTTATCTTATGCTTTTACACTAATTTTCATGATGAACTCTAAACTTGGTAAAGTGCACAGTTTTCAATTGAAATGTCCTTCTTAGCATATTTAAAGATTTTCATGCATAACTACCATACATGGTGCATTTTTGTACTAATCCTAATTTTTTCTACATTTTCTACAAAGTGTAGGTTCTGTCGTTTGAGGTGATCTTCAATCTAGTTCAAGTCTTGGATTGACTATTCTCCAAAGCTTATGGTGAGTCCTCATGGATCCGAGGATGTGTGATGTCTTGTTCTTTTATTTGTTTCATTGTACATGACTTCCGGATGTTTTATTGAAAGGGTTGTGACCCTATTTTGAGACTTCGATTATAATATATGGCTAAATGAGACTATGTCTAGATTTCCGCTTTGCTTTTGTGAAAATTTCTTGAGACTTGAAAATGTGTTTTTACTCTTTATTGTTCTTTAGTTATGTGATGATATGCTAAGTGTCTTACATAGTGCCTTTAGGGGTGTTATGTGACATGTTACGTCTAGGGGTACCTGTGGGTCGTGATAAACCTGGTAATTAGAGAAAAAAGGTTTTAAATGATTCTCCGATAAGGTCTCATAAGTCTTGTCTAGTAGAGTCTTATTCATGAGTGAAACACATCACATTTATGAGTGAGAGGCTATAACATGTTTAGGAAACTACATTTCTTTCATTACTCTTGGCGTGCCATAGAGTTTAACTCTATAAAAGTTCCTCTCCTAATTCTTCTCTTGTGTCTTCATGAAATGAATACACGAAGGGCAAATGCTAAAAGGGTAGAAGAGGAAAATTTGAAACAAGGAGTTCCTCAATATAATCAAGCTCATCAATTTGAGCAAGCTCCGATTGATCCTCCACCTATGACACATGTGGATATTAGGTCAGCTTTTCTAAGATTGACAATCTATAACGGCCCAATCCAAGAGGGATGTTGGATCTCACGGAAACCCTAATATGAACTCCGTGGCTTCAAAGGTTGAGATATTTCATAAGAATGAACCCACCTATGTTCTTTAACTCCAAAGTGGGAGAAGATCCTTAAGAATTTGTGAAAGAGGTTTACAAGATAATTGATGATATGAGGGTTAACTCAGAAGAAAAAGTAGAGCTAGCTGCTTACCAATTAAAGGGTGTAGCCCAAGTATGGTATACTCAATAGAAGATAATAGGTCGGCAGGAGTGGGTCCCATGATTGGGAGGTGTTCAAGAAGGAATTCCTCGATAGGTCTTTTCCGTGAGAGACGAGGGAAGTTAAAGTGAAGAATTTACCAACCTTTTCTAATGAGTCATGAGTGTTCAAGAATATTCTCTCAATTTTACCGAATTGTCCAAGTATGTTGTATCTATGGTGGCGGATCCAATGGATGAAATGAGTAGGTATGTGACAGGTATATCCAAAAAGGTAAGAAAAGAATGTCGCACGAATAATGCTTCTCATGACATGGATATGTCAAATCTTATGGAGTACACCCAACAAATAGAGAATGATAAAATGCAAGGCAACAACGTGGAGGTGAAAAGAGCTAGAATAGGTGAAGGAAATTTTTTAAAAGCTAAGTTCGAGGGCAAGGCCGTCAAAGGTTCAAGCAAATATTCTCATGTAACGCCCTAAAATGAACTAAGGTGAACTAGAGCTTCGTGGTTGTTTATTGAGTTAATTTTAAGTTAAAGTGAGTTACTTTAGTGTTCTTAGGCAGTGTGTGAAGTTTGGAGATCAAACGACCAAGAACGTCCATGACGTTTGGAAGGTGTGCCTTAGAAAGTTCTTGTGTGTCTTGAGGTGTTTAAGTGAGTTTTACGTGTTCCTTTTACCTGAAACTTGTTCGAGATGTTCCTAAGACCTATATGACCATGTTTAGTGGTTTAAAGTTTGGGTACGACCCCACCTAGGACCCACAAGAGGTCCCTAGAGAAGGGCCCAAGACTGGACCAAAACTACCAAATCAGTGTCCAATCGACGAGCCAATCGACCAGTCGATGGCCCATCGACCTGGTCTGTCGTTTGCACAAGAATACCTGAAGGTTTAGGAGTTGCAGTCCCAACCAACGAGACCCCACCAACGGTCCGTCCTTTGACAAACGGACCGTCGATTGGTCCGTCGATGGTGACTGCCCAAAAAGCTGTCCGTTGCCTATTAAGTCTTGGGGTGTTTGGGAAATTCACCCCAAGTATTTTATGACCCTAGGCTGATATTTTTTAGGGTTTTTAAGTTATATTAGATTGGTTTTAAGTCATAGACCTAGACAATACCCCTCACTTCAAAATTCAAACTCTCTCTCGAAAGACAAACTCTCTCAAAGTCACCATTGGAGCTAGAAGTCAAGGAGAGCTAGGAGTGCTGGTTTGGACGTGTTTCTTCACCAAAAATCATTGTGTTTTATTGCATTTGGGGTATGGTATCCATCCTTGAACTCTCTTCCATTCAAGGAGCCACTTCTAATGAATTTTCAAAAAGGCTTTTCAACCCTACTTTCTACTATTTTATACTCTAAATATGGGTCTTGCATAAATACGTTTCTAATGACTAATTAATGATGTTTCTAATTTTAATTGATGATTTTAAGGTTAAAACTTGAATGAAATCATGTTAAAGCTTTTCATCAAATGTTGGCTTAAGAAATGGGTCAAATGAGCATGTTTTTGTAGAGAATGAACTTTGGTTTTCTTGTGTTGTTATGTTGGTTTAGCTACTGCCCTAAGGGCCTTATTATGATGAAATGTTGAGAAAATGTTTATAGGTTGTGATGGCTTTGTTAAATGATGAGTTGTTTATATTGTATAGTTCTTATTATAAATTGATCTTGAGTGGTATGGTCCATCTTCTTGGTGGCGGTGTTTACTTGATGAATAGTTTATGTTGAGTATGTATTGAGAATGTGGTTTTGAAGGCCTAATAGGTGAAATGGAGTGATACGGGAAATGGGTCTTGTATTGTGTTTTGTGAAGCTTGAATTGCATGTTTGACGTAGATTACGTCTAAATGGAATATATGATTATGTGAAGCATGTACAGTGTGTGAGTTGGTGAATGAAGGTCTAAAGTATGTAAAGAATCAATGTGCATGAAATTATGATTATATGCAAGGTGTGCTCACATGTACACACACACTTAAGTGAATATATGAAGCTAAGTTGAGTAAAAACGGGAGTCTTGGAGAAGACACTCTTCGTGAGTTGAGATGAAGTGTATAGTAGCAACCTCACTGTTCCTAATGAGCTTTCCAAGATAGGTCGGAAGATGAATGCCCTTCGTGAGTTGAGATGTGGTATTCACTAGTTATCCTTAACCTATAGTTTATAATGTTGAGAATCTGTGGGGAGTTATGCCTAGCACCGAGAGGATATGAAGAAGAGGTGGATTACACTTCGTGAGTTGAGATGTTGTATTCCAATGTACCTGTTGAGATGAGTACTCCTAATTAATAGAGAATGAGTTACTTAGTAGAGATCTCTTTATCCCTTAATTATGTGCCCACATAGGTTTAGCTATTGGGAACGCCATGTAAAAGCTAAGAAGCATGACCTTACTCTAGGCAAGTGAGGATCCCTCATTGGATAGGGGTTAATATCGGGATTCCATGTCTAGATCTCATGGTCTTTGTCAGTTAAGCTAACCCCCCACAAAAGTAATGAAAGTAATAACTCTTCTAAAAGCATGTGCTACTTATGTGAATTGAATGAACTAAGTCTTCTAAAAGAACGTGCTACTTAGGGTAGGTGGTGGTATGGGACACTACCTATCCATTGCACTAAGTAGGACCTTCTGAAAGGGAAGACATGGTGCTAAACCTTCTAAAAGAGTGTACTACTTAGGGTAGGTGGTGGTATGGGACGCCATCTACTCATTGTACTAAGTAGGCATTCCAAAAGGGAAGTCTTTGGTGTTTTGTTGGGTGTTCTTCTAATGTCTTGTGATTTGAGTGGTGACTTGTTCTCCCGAGGTGAGTAAGCCGAAAAGGGTAGTCTTGATGATCACTTTGGTGTGCATTGAAGGAAGTGTTTAGACGTTTCCTTCATGTCTTACCTTGGAGAGTCTTAGGATTATCCTTAGGTTGGGAAACTCCTACGGAAATGAGTTCACTTCCTCATTGGAAATACCTTGGAAGTTCACCATTGTTGGAGTCTTTAGTTCACTGTAAAGCTTTTAAACTCACTCTAATGTTTTTCTATGGTTCACTGTGATGTTGGTTAATTTATTGTAAAGTGCTCAATCCATGGGAATCCATTAGGAGCGCTAAGTGAGGGTAGTATTATGGGATGCTACTCTCACATCGCACTTAGTCTGACCTAAGAGTCCTATTGGGGAAGAGTACCTTCGTGAAGTCTATTAAGTAAAAATTTGGGTTTACTGTAATAGTTGGAAGTTTACTGTAAAGGGTGTTTTTGGTTAAAAATGATGGAAATCCTTCTTTAAAGTGTTAAATGATTTTTTTTTATGTGTTTTGCTTCTAAATTCATGAATGTTATAATTAATTGGCATGAAAGCTTATTTTACTAAAATGTCCATTTTTACATGTTTTTGCATATGCCTTACTTAGTACATTGTTTGTACTAACCCCATACTTTTCTATTCCTTATAAGTATATGTTGGAAGCTTTTGAAGGTTTGAAGGTGAAGCTTGGGAAATCTACTCTCTCAAGATTTGGTATGTCCTCATATATTCGAGGACATAGTCTATGTTTCCTAGTTTTATTATTAAGACTTAATATGTGTTTTCTTTTAATGTAAAGGGTCGTGTCCCTAAGATATTATGTTGTGTCTTAAGTTGGCTTGTGATGATGAGATTCCATTAGTATTTATGAAATACTTCCTTTATTAAATTATTTGTGAAAATTTTTAAATTTCGCACTACTTTTCATGTCTTATGTGATGAACGATAGTTAAAGGGCTTGTATGAGACCCCAAAGGGTCAAGTACGCCCGGTCACGGTCCGAGGGTTGTCCCTAGCTTCTAGGGGGTGCTTTTGGGTCGTGACAGACTTGGTATCAAAGCATAAGGTTTTGAGAAATAGTTTAAGGTCTAAAAGTCTCACAAGCCACATCTAGTAGTATCTTGGGCATTGGTGTGAGTCGCGATACATCCATGGACAAGAGGCTATAGGATGCTAGAAGTTTCACTTTCTTCTCTATTCTAATGTCGTGCCTTAGAGTTGAGTTCTATAAGGTGTCTTTTCTCAACCTCTTCTCTTTGTGTTTATAGGACATGAATACGAGGAGATAAACCGCTAGGAGGGAGGAGGGAGGTGTAGCTAATGAGAGGATACCTCCCCATGTTGACCAAGTTCCTATTATTGGCCTAGAGGAAGAGAATGTGGAGGTTCCTCTTCAAGAGCCTCAAGTTCCTTCGGAACCCCAAGGGCCTCAAGTGCCTCCTATGCCTCAAGCTCCTTTTGTTGAGGGTGATATGACTAATGCGGAGTTGAGGGCTGCCCTAATGAACTTGACCCAACTCATGATGGCTCAAGCTCATGTCGTCAACAATCACTTTGTTGCCCAAGCTAATCAAGGAGATAGACCCCAACCAAATGCTAGTACACCCGCTTCTAGAATTTGGGATTTCATGAGGATGAACCCTCTCACTTTTCATGGCACTAAGGTGGATGAAGATCCACAAGGTTTCATAGATGAGGTTTTCAAAGTGGTGGATGCTATGGGTGTGACCCCTAGGGAGAAAGCGGAGTTAGCCGCTTACCAACTTAAGGATGTTGCTCAAGTGTGGTATGAGCAATGGAAGGGTGAGAGACCCGTAGAAAGAGGTCCGGTTGATTGGGAGGAATTCAAAGAGGCTTTCCTAGATAGGTTCTTTCCCCTAGAGTGGAGGGAGAAGAAGATGGTTGAATTCATGAACCTTCGTCAAGGGGGGATGAGTGTGCAAGAGTACTCTCTCAAATTTACCCAACTCTCTAAGTATGCCCTAACCATGGTAGCCAACCCTAGGGCTAGGATGAACAAATTTGTGATGGGAGTATCTAGCTTGGTGGACAAAGAGTGTTGTACGGCAATGCTTCTTAATGACATGGATATTTCTAGGCTCATGGTTTATGCACAACAAATTGAGGAGTCCAAAATTAGTGAGATAAGGCAAGAGGGTAAAAGTCCTAGGTCGGATGATTCTAGTCACCAACAGCCTAAAAAGAGGTTCTATCACCAAGATTCTTCCATGAGAAACACGGATAGGGCTCCAAACCAACATTCCCAAGGTGGTGGCCACAATTTTAAAAGGGCTAGGTGTCCTACTTGTGGAAAGCAATATTCGGGTAAGTGTCTTGCCGGAACGTATGGTTGTTTTAGTTGTGGTAGCAAAGGCCACAAAATGAGGGACTTCCCTAACCTCAAAGCAAGAGTGAAAGATGTCAATCAAGTTTCCCTAGATCCTAATGCTCCCAAGAAGAACTATGGTATGGGAGCTAGGAAGGATACTAATCCGGATTTGATGGTCTTGGTAAGCCTTACCACTTTATGATTGTTATTTTTATGTTATGAAATGAGTTTATGTGGTTTTATAGTTCATATGATCATGTCATCTTGATGAATAACTCAAAGAATGATTTTTTTATAAAAATTGGATGTTTGGCAGTGATACAGTGAACAATTCACTGTAATGATTTTGTATTTTGAAAAATATTTGCCTTACCTTGATTAAAGTTTCAATGTGTGCGAAAGTGTTGTATATGAGCATGTTTAATGTTGGATAAGTTAGTTCCTGCATAAAAGAAGGTTAAGAATGAGTTTTGAAATTTGTGAAGTTTGGTAAAAGTTGCTTATGTTGCTATGTGTATGAAGGTGTGAAATGATGCTCCTCGTTAGTTGATGCTTTGATTTTGATGTTTTGATAATGATTTCAATGTGTTATGTGATGCTAAGTGAGTCCTTGATGGTCCTATAGTTTTAGTGTCATTCGAGGATGAATGTTATCCCAAGTGGGGGAGAATGTAACGCCCTAAAATAAACTAAGGTGAACTAGAGCTTTGTGGTTGTTTCTTGAGTTAATTTTAATTTAAAGTGAGTTACTTAAGTGTCCTTAGGCAGTTTCTGAAGTTTGGTTAAGTTTGGAGGTCAAACGACCAAGAACGTCCATGACGTTCGGAAGGTGTGCCTTAGAAAGTACTTGTGTGTCTTGAGGTGTTTGAGTGAGTTTTACGTGTTCATTTTACTTGAAACTTGTTCGAGATGTTCCTAAGACCTAGACGACCATGTTTAAAGGTTTAAAGTTTGGGTACGACCCTACCTAAGACCCACAAGAGGGCCCTAGAGAAGGGCCCAAGACTGGACCAAAACTGCCAAATCAGTGTCCAATCGACGGCCAGTCGACCAGGTCCGTCGTTTGGACAAGAATCCCTGCAGGTTTGGGATTTTCATTCCCAACCAACGATATCTCACCAAAGGTCCGTCCTTTGACAAACAGACCATCGGTTGGTCCGTCGATGGTGACTGCCCAAAAAGCAGTCCGTTGCCTGTTAAGTCTTGGGGTGTTTGGGAAATTCACCCCAAGTCTTTTATGACCCTAGGCTGATATTTTGTAGGATTTTTAAGTTATATTAGATTGGTTTCAAGTCCTAGACCTAGACAATACCCCTCACTTCAAAATTCAAAGTCTCTCTCGAAAGACAAACTCTCTCAAAGTCACCATTGGAGCTAGAAGTCAAGAAGAGCTAGAAGGGCTGGTTTGGACGTATTTCTTCACCAAAATTCATTGGGTATTCTTGCATTTGAGGTATGTTATTGTAACGACCAAAATTTAGACCCCAGACGAGACCGGCGTCGTTGACCTCTCAGAGGTCGCAGACAAGCCTACATACGTCATTCTTACTTCATCTAGGTTAATTTTAGCGGAAAATTGAACTTTTTGTTTTCTTATTTCATGCAAAGCATTTTAAACTTAACATCATAGGCGTTCACAAATCAACCATCTAATATAGAAATAATCAAATGAAAGAAACAGTTCATAATTGCATTAAACGTATTTTGCCAAAACGGCACCAATACAAAGTCTGAAATAAAAGTGAAAAGAAACACTAGTGGAACATGCTCCACTAGATAAAGCCTACATCTAAGCTAGATAATAACGGTAGACATCCTCGAAAGCATGAGGGCCTACTAAGTCCGGATGAAAGCTCAACGTTCGGATAGCTGCAACGTCAACCTGTAACTTTAGTGTCCACCTGTGCCTACACCTAAAAATATAGAGTTGTATGGGATCAGTACACACTTGTACTAAGTATGGGTATATGCAAGCACACACCAAGGACATGCTTGAGTAAGAATATCTCTTCCTTAACAACATGATTATGTAAAGTCAAGTCAGTAGACTTGCCAAATTCGGATTATGAAAGTTAGTGATCTTTCCAAATTTGGATTAGGAAAGTTAGTGATCTTTCCAAATTTGGATTAGGAAAGTCATGCCATGAGAGTAACATGCATCATCATACTTTTCATATTGCACACAATACATAACATCTTACACATAGCACATATCATATTGCATATAGCACATAACATCTTTCATATCATTCATTCATATGCCATGAGACCTTGGAATCATGGACTTGACATTAAGACTTCCCAAAATGAGGGATCAACATATGGGACCTCAACTAGGGAGTCTTCATTAGCAAACACAGAGTCTGCTTCATTCATTCATACGTACTTCATTTCATTTCGTTCATAGGCTAGTGTCAACACCAGCTATACCTAGGATGTAGTTTAAGACTTTCATCGGGTTCGCTGTGCAATGACCAAGAATGACCTAATGTCATTGCTTGAGTCTAACTCACCTCTTGATCATCCTATCCTAACATATTTGGTATCATTCATTTCATTATGTGCATCATTTGAGGCTGGCCTCATTCATTCATTGGGAACTTTAACTTTAACCGACATAGATGATGTGAGCATCATGAAATCCAGTGTCTCCCCCATACCGAAAAGAGGTGGAATCACCGGCCAAAGTGACCCAAAACATGCTAGCGTACATGGGAATTGAACCCCGCCAGATCCCTATATTGGCATTATAGGTTCGAAGACTAGGAGATATAAGGAGACCCATACCCGGCATGCCGGACAATCTCATCTCATGAGAGTTACGTGAACCTCCGCCCGTCCCGAAAGAAGGCATCACCGCTCATAGCTAGTCTATCGGTGCTCAGTATAAAGTTCCATTTCATTCAGCTCATATGTCATGGAAGCTGGCTTCTAGTATGAGGACATCATAGCTCATTAGATGATTTCTCATCTCATCATTAGTATTAAGTATACATTATTCTCAATACTTTCATTAGAGTGTTCATAGAGACTGGTCTCTTCATTAACTTTACACTCTCATAGGTGAGTACGTTTTGGTAACATTTACTTAGGCTCATTTGAGATTGCTCTCATCTTTCACATTAGCCTCTTATCATGTTGTCACCACATTCATTAACCTTAGCACATTTGCTCTTCATAATTACTCACCCCTTTTTACGTGAATGTTCATTTCATCATATGCCAATGCACTTGGTCATTTGTGTGTTTCACACTCTTACTTAACCCTTCTAGGGTTTCATCATTTCATTACATAATATTCATTTCATCGTATGCCAATGCACTTGGCCATTTAGTGTGTTTTACACTCTTACTTAACCCTTCTAGGGTTATATCATTTCATTACATACATCTTAGGTTCACTTATTTTTAAACGTATGCTAGACTTATGGGTCTATACATACAAGCCATGAGACTTCATTCATAGTTCGTTTAAGTGATTCATATCTTCCTAAGATTATGTGGTACAAGACTTATGCATCTTGTATGTATGCCAAGATCTTGATTTTGATCTAAGTAGGCGGCATTATTCTTAAACATTTAATTCACGTATGACTTATGTATCAATACGAAATTTGGGCAAGGAAACCCGGTTTCGAATCCCTTGGACAACACTTATATTTTTATTTAATTTGGTTTAGTCCACATGGCTTGGGGACCCAAGGTCGAGCCCCAACACCTTCATTTCCCTTTAATTTCTTTTCTTTAGATATTCTCCTTCTTTGACCGAGGGGTTGTGGGATCGAACCCCCACAGCCCCTTTTATTTAAATTCCTTTTTCCTTGACTTTTTTTGAGTTGACCATGAGGGTGTGGGATGGAATCCCCACAGCCTCACTTTATTTTTTTCTCTTTAATTTCCCTTAACCAGCCTAGAGGTCGTGGGTTCGACTCCCACGCGCCTCAACATTTATTTTCTTTTAATTTCCTTAAGTCTGTCTGAGAGGTTGTGGGTTCGAATCCCACTCCTCTCATTTCTTATTATCATAATTCATTTTCCAGCCAAGGTTATGGGTTCGAGTCCCACATGCCACATTCCCTTTTTCTCACCTTATTTCATTGATTTTTAACATGGTGAGGTCACGGGTTCAATCCCCAGTGATCTCACATATTTTAATTCATTTTTTCATAGCATGAAATTCCCCTTAGCTTGGCCGAAACTCATCAACAAGCTGCTGGAAATTTTTGCAGCCTATTTTCTCACTTCTTTTACATTAAATGTTTAGACGTTTTAAGTAGTTTTTTAGTGAGTTCTTTAGGTGCATTTTCAAGATTTCATTCGATAAATAATTTCACTCAAATCAGTATTTTTACATCACTTATAAACATCACGATTTACATAAGTTTGTGCACGTAAAAATACAACCATAATACATTATTTTTGACCCTTAAACCCGAGGGCTATAGGCCACAGTTCATATTTTTGCACACACTTACACATAGTTCGGAAAACATAGGTTGTAATTCATACGATTTCAAACATACATTCATGAACATATTCATCACGAAAACACATTACACGCCTAATATCTACCAGCAAACATACCCAACCTACGAATCAATGGGAGCTAGTGACAGGGACATGCAACGGGGAACAATCCTAGTTTTCGAATTAGAATATACTGAACCTTGAGGGGTCTCTTGGGAAAGGGACCAAGAGTAAGAAAACCCATACCTTTTATGAAGTTTAAACCTTGAAGTTGCTGCCCAAACCTTCTCCAACACTCACGTCCAAATCCAAGTTTCAACACCAAACTTTCGACGAAAACTCTCTTCCGTTTGTCTAACGTTTTTGATTAGTTGTTTGTTTAAAATTTTCATTGTGAGTTCTTCAAGTGTGAAGAACTTTGGTTTATCTTCTGTTCTTGTACGTTATTTGGCAGAGAGAATGTGAATAATAAGAGAGAATGATCATGAATGTTGAGGAGACAGATGTGAGAGAGTGAGAGTTTTCTTAGGCTTAGGAGTCTAGTTTAGGACTTAGTCAAATAAGGTTTTATTAAATGGTTTAAAATCTTATTTCCCTTTTATTTTAAATCAGCTAATAAATAATAAATATTAATTAATTACATTAATTTACCAACTTAAATAAAAAAATAATTTAAATCATCGCTTCCACCTAGGTTCGAACCCGGGTGGAGCAAGACTTCACTCTTAGAACCCATTTTCGGCCCTCTCTCCCCAAAATGCCCCTCCATCTTATTAATTAAATAATTAATTATATATTTAGGGTAATTATGATACTACCCTTAGCCAGGAAAAAGGCCATTTTACCCCTAGACCCTCCAAACCTAAGATTTTCCTTTTTAAGTTCGATAAAGACTCTTTCGAGTAAATCTTCGTATTCGAGAGTCCTACATGGCTGGACCCAACCTTTACTAGCTCAACTAACTCCCCAAGTTAGTTGTCTTGGATGTAACAATGGTTCAGAGGTCTGGTTCTACGTGCATCAATCCGTGTGAACCCGGTCCAATCGTAGGCATTCTAGACACATTAGGCATTACTTAGAATATCCATTTTTAGGATTGTTACATTATCTCCCCCTTAGGAACATTCGTCCCCGCATGACACTACTACTATCTAGCGTAATGCCAGTCAGATCAAAACATAGTTACTATACACAATCAAGCAATAGCAACAAAAAAAATTGGAGAGATAAGGAAACTTAGACCTAAGAGTAGGAAGTCTAACCTCAAGAGCTGAAAAGATGAGGATAGCGGGATCTCATATCGGCCTCGGCCTCCCACGTAGAACCCTCGACAAGATGATTCCTCCACAATACCTTCACTGTGGCAATCTCCTTGTTCCTCAGCCGCTTGATCTGTCTGTCTAAGATCTCAATAGGTACCTCCTCATAGGACAAGTCTTCATCGACCCCCAAACCTTCCACAGGTAGAATCGATGCTGGATCACCTAGGCACTTATTTAACATGGATACATGAAAGACTGGATGGACAGAAGCTAGCTCCGCAGGCAATGCCAACTCATAGGCCACCTCACCCACACGCTGTAGGATCTCATATGGCCCAACATACCTCGGACTCAACTTCCCCTTCCTGCCAAACCTCATCACCCCCTTCATAGGTGATATCTTCAAATAGACCTGGTCACCAACATCAAACTCTAAGGGCTATTTTCTGTTATCTGCATATGACTTCTACTGACTGTAAGCAGTAGCCAACCTGTCCCTAATCACCCTGACCTTCTCTAAGGCCTCATGAATGATCTTTGGACCCAAAATAGATGACTCTCCAACCTCGAACCATCCAACTGGAGATCTACACCTCCTATCATACAGTTCCTTAAACGGTGCCATCCCAATGCTGGAGTGATAGCTATTATTATACGAGAACTCTATCAAAGGCAGATGGTCATCCCAGCTACCCCTGAAGTCAATCACACACACCCTCAACATGTCCTCCAATGTCTGAATGGTGCGCTCTGCCTGCCCATCAATCTGAGGATGAAAGGCAGTACTAAGCTTTACCTGCGTGCCTAAGCTCTTCTGGAAGGATCTCCAGAAATGTGAAGTGAACTGAGCTCCTCTATCTGAAATGATCGACAAAGGAATCCCATACCATTTCACAATCTCATCAATGCAGAGTCTCGCATAATCCTCGGCTCTGTAAGTAGACTTCACAGGGATAAAGTGGGCAGACTTAGTCATCCTGTCCACAACAACCCATATGGAGTCATGTTGTCTCCTAGTCCTCGGAAGACCAACCACGAAGTCCATATTAATGGCCTCCCACTTCCAAGTCGGAACCTCAATAATCTGAGTAAGACCGCCAGGCTTAAGATGTTCTGCCTTAACCTGCTGACAATTAGGACACTTGGCCACATATTCTGCAATGTCCTTCTTCATGCCATCCCACCAATAAATCTGCTTAAGATCATGATACATCTTGGTGGAACCTAGATGTATGGAATATATGGAACCATGGGACTCTGCAACAGTCCTGGTCCACAAATCATCCACATCTGGTACACACAGCCTGTCCTGGTACCTAAGTACGCCGTCACCTCCCAAAGCAAAAGACTCATTCATCTTTATCAACACTAAGTCCTTCAGCTCCATCAACACAGGATCGAGATGCTGACCCTTCTTGACTTCAACTACCAAGGATGATTCAGCACTAGGATGAACTGAAACACCCCCACTAGTAGAGTCAACCAACCGCACACCCAGTCTGGCCAGTCTGTGTACATCTTTAACCAACTCCTTCTTCTCATCCTCAACGTGGGCTGTACTTCCCATGCTCATCCTGCTCAAAGCATCAGCTACAACATGAGCCTTACCTGGATGGTAGTGAACGTTCATGTCATAGTCCTTCAATATTTCCAACCATCTCCGCTGACGTATATTTAACTCTCTCTGCATGAACACATACTGGAGACTCTTGTGGTCTGTGAACACATCCACATGCACTCCATACAAGTAGTGCCTCCACAGCTTCAGTGCAAACACCACAGCTGCCAACTCCAGGTCATGAGTGGGATAATTCTTCTCATGAACCTTGAGCTGTCTGGACGCATAAGCTATCACCTTACCAACCTGCATAAGAACACAACCCAAACCAACCCTAGATGCATCACAATAAACAGTGTAATTCTCACCACACTTAGGCAAAGTAAGCATCGGGGCTGAAGTGAGTCTTTCCTTGAGCTCCTGGAAACTCTTCTCACAAGTCTCCGTCCATTCAAACTTGTCTTTCTTCTTAATCAAAGCTGTCAGTGGGGCAGCAATGGAAGAAAAACCCTCCACGAACCTGCGGTAGTAACCAGCCAATCCCAGAAAGCTACGACTATTGGTGGGAGTAAGAGGTTTTTCCCAGTTCTTTACAGCCTCAGTCTTCCTGGGATCCACCTCCACATCCTGATCGGACACAACATGACCCAGGAAGGTCACTGATCTAGGCCAGAATTCACACTTGCTGAATTTGGCATACAGCTGATGTTGTCTAAGTACCTTCAAGGTTAGTCTCAAATGTTGTTCATGCTCTTCCTTGGTCCTAGAGTAGATGAGAATGTCATCAATGAATACTATGACGAAAGAGATAAGGTATTCACGGAAGACCCTATTCATGAGATCCATAAATGCAGCAGGTGCATTCGTGAGACCAAATGACATAACTAAGAACTCATAATGACCATAACGGGTGTGAAAGGCTGTCTTTGGGATATCTCCATCCCTAACCTTAAGCTGATGATACCTTGCACGAAGATCAATCTTAGAGAAGAAACTAGACCCTTGGAGCTGATCGAACAAATCATCTATTGTCGGAAGTGGATACTTATTCTTTATAGTGACTTTGTTGAGCTGCCGATAATTGATACACATTCTAAGGGTTCCATCCTTCTTTTTCACAAATAATACTGGAGCGCCCCAAGGGGATATGCTCGGCTGAATGAAACCCTTATCAGTGAGATCTTTTAACTGCAGCTTCAACTCTTTGAGTTCAGCTGGAGCCATTCTATAGGGAGGAATTGAAATTGGTTTAGTATTGGGTTCTAAATCGATACCAAAGTCAATCTCTCGAGGGGGAGGGACTCCAGGCAAATCATCATGAAATACATCTAGGAACTCATTCACTACAGAAACTAAGTCTATGGAAGGAATGTCATGATCTAAATCATTAACACTCACAAGATGACACAATAACCCCTTGGACCTCATTTTATTGGCCTTAAGGTTCGATATCAAGGGATTAGGACGACTCGAGTTGTACCCCTCCCAGAGCAGCTCTACCTCATTAGGGAAACAAAATCTCACAACCCTACTACGATAATCCATACAAGCATAACAAATATGAAGCCAATCCACGCCAAGAATGATGTCAAAATCGTTCATAGGTAACTCAATCAAGTCTGCACACATAGTCCTACCACATACAACTATTGGGCAATCCATGTACACTCTATCAGCTCTTACATTTTCTCCTAAGGGTGTACTAACCACTATAGAATCATGCGAAACTTCAGGCAATATCTCAAAAGTGAGAGCAAGCAAAGGAGTTACAAAGGAAAGCGTAGACCCTGGATCAAGTAAAGCATAAACAGAAGTTGAGAATACTTGCAGCATACCTGTGACCACATCAGCGGACTTCTCCTACTCCTCCCTGCCCTTAAGGGCGTAGAACGTGTTCCTCTTAGGAGGCTCGGCTGCTGTTGTACCCTGTGGATTAGGCCAAGGCTGAGCATTACCGCCTGCCTGACCTCTAGTCTGAGGGCAGTCCTTAACCATATGCTCGCTCTTACCGCAACCGAAATAGGCATTAGTGCCCTGTATGCACTCTCCACGGTGAGCACGGCCACACTTAGCACAGTCCTTTCTGGGATGCTGCATCTCACCTCCATTGCCCTTCTTGGGCTCGGGTCTGCCTCCTCTAGGTGTTGTACTCCTCTGAATGTTAGAGTTCCCTGAACTCTGCTGCCCCTTTTTAAATCTGGGCTGCTCACGGACACCAAAGTTGTTCCTGTTGCCTCCATTGCTAGGACCTGCCTGATCAAAAGGCTTAGACCTCCTAGCATCATGGACGCCCCTCTTCTTCCGGCTGTCCTCCACCTGCTGGACATGCACCATCAACCTGGAGAGGTCCATATTATCATGGAGCATCGCAGACCGACACTCCTCCTCCAGATCTCCGGTGATTCCTGTGAGGAACCTGCTCATCTCATCCCTGCTGTTAGATACAAGGGAAGTAGCATACCTGGATAGTTTAACAAACTTCAGTACTCATCTCATCCCTGCTGTTAAATACAAGGGAAAGTAGCATACCTGGATAGTTTAACAAACTTCAGAGAATACTCCCTGACTGTCATTGATCCCTACTTAAGGTTGATAAATTCCTCAACCTTGGCCTACCTCATCTCCTTGGGAAAGAATCTCTCTAGGAAGGCTGTCTTAAACAACTCCCAAGTGATCGGAACTCCGCCCAAAGTTCAGCTATCCTGCCACATCCTGCACCAAGTCTGTGCTATATCCTTGAGCTGATAGGAAGACAGCTCAGCCTTCTCAGTATATGTGGCCCCCATAGCCACCAAAATCTTATGCACCTCATCCATAAACTCTTGGGGGTCCTCTGAAGTCTTAGACCCTGTGAAAATAGGAGGATTCATCCTCGTGAAATCTCTCAGCCTGTCAGCCATGCTACGAACCGGTGGGTTCTCCCTCTGAACATTCAGCCGGTTGACCTAGTCAGTCATGGCCTAGGCCTGCATAGTGATGGTATGTGACATCTGGGCCAGAGATGCCCGCACCTCCGCATCAGTCAACCTAGCTGGGTTAATCGGCATAGCCACTCCTTCAGCTGGAGCCTGGGGTGGAACCTGATTGTCCCTTGCAGCTGCTCCTCCTTTCCTCTGACCAATGGTTCTCCTAGTATTCATTCTCTAAAAACGACAAGGATTGATGTTAGACACACTCATAACACCAAGAAAATCAGACATTAGGAAAAGCACGTTAAGATCAGAAGAAGGGAAATTTTCCTACGCATTATGCAGTCTCTAATCCAGGATAGTGGTGCACTTCACTAACATGACTTAGAAACTACTCAATGTGGTTGATGTGAACTTATTATTCTCTTAATTTAACCTAATGCTCGGATACCAACTTTGTCACGACCGGAATCTAGACCTCAGACGAGACCGGCGTCGTTGACCTCTCAGAGGTCGCAGACAAGCCTACATACGACATTCTTACTTCATCTAGGTTAATTTTAGCGAAAAATTTGAACTTTTTGTTTTCTTATTTCATGCAAAGCATTTTAAACTTAACATCATAGGCGTTCACAAATCAACCATCTAATATAGAGATAATCAAATGAAAGAAACAGTTCCTAATTGCATTAAACATATTTTGCCAAAATGGCACCAATACAAAGTCTGAAATAAAAGTGGAAAGAAACACTAATGGAACATGCTCCACTAGCTAAAGCCTACAGCTAAGCTAGATAATAACGGTAGAAATCCTTGAAAGCATGAGGGCCTACCAAGTTCGGATGAAAGCTCCACGTCCGAATAGCTGCAACGTCAACCTGTAACTCTAGCGTCCACCTGGGCCTGCACCTAAAAATATAGAGTTGTATGGGATTAGTACACACTTGTACTAAGTATGGGTATATGCAAGCACACACCAAGGACATGCATGAGTAAGAATAGCTCTTACTTAACAACATGATTATGGAAAGTCAAGTCAGTGGACTTGCCAAATTAGGATTAGGAAAGTTAGTGATCTTTCCAAATTTGGATAGGAAAGTTAGTGAGCTTTCCAAATTTGGATTAGGAAAGCCATGCCATGAGAGTAACATGAATCATCATACTTTTCATATTGCACACAGTACATAACATCTTACACATAGCACATATCATATTGCATATAGCACATAACATCTTTCATATCATTCATTCATATGCCATGAGACCTTGGAATCATGGACTTGACATTAATACTTCCCGAAATGAGGGCTCAACATATGGGACCTCAACTAGGGAGTCTTCATTAGCAAACATAGAGTCTGCTTCATTCATTCATACATACTTCATTTCATTTCGTTCATAGGCTAGTGTGAACACCAGCTATACCTAGGATGTAGTTTAAGACTTTCATCGGGTTCGCTGTGCAATGACCAAGAATGACCTAATGTCATTGCTTGAGTCTAACTCACCTCTTGATCATCCTATCCTAACATGTTTGGTATCATTCATTTCATTATGTGCATCATTTGAGGCTGGCCTCATTCATTCATTGGGAACTTTAACTTTAACCGACATAGATCATGTGAGCATCATGAAATCCAGTGTCTACCCCATACCGAAAAGAGGTGGAATCACCGGCCAAAGTGACCAAAAACATGCTAGCGTACATGGGAATTGAACCCCGCTAGATCCCTATATTGGCAGTATAGGTTCGAAGACTAGGAGATATAAGGAGACCCATACCCGGCATGCCGGACAGTCTCATCTCATGAGAGTTACGTGAACCTCCGCCCGTCCCGAAAGAAGGCATCACCGCTCATAGCTAGTCTATTGGTGCTCAGTATAAAGTTCCATTTCATTCAACTCATAAGTCATGGAAGATGGCTTCTAGTATGAGGACATCATAGCTCATTAGATGATTTCTCATCTCATCATTTGTATTAAGTATACATTATTCTCAATACTTTCATTAGAGTGTTCATAGAGACTGGTCTCTTCACTAACTTTACACTCTCATAGGTGAGTACGTTTTGGTAAGATTTACTTAGGCTCATTTGAGATTGCTCTCATCTTTCACATTAGCCTCTTATCATGTTGTCACCATATTCATTAACCTTAGCACATTTACTCTTCATAATTACTTACCCCTTTTTACGTGAATGTTCATTTCATCATATGCCAATGCACTTGGCCATTTGTGTGTTTCACACTCTTACTTAACCCTTCTAGGGTTTCATCATTCCATTACATAATATTCATTTCATCGTATGCCAATGCACTTGGCCATTTAATGTGTTTTACACTCTTACTTAACCCTTCTAGGGTTACATCATTTCATTACATACATCTTAGGTTCACTTATTTTTAAACGTATGCTAGACTTATGGGTCTATACATACAAGCCATGAGGCTTCATTCATAGTTTGTTTAATTGATTCATATCTTCCTAAGATTATGTGGTACAAGACTTATGCATCTTGTATGTATGCTAAGATCTCGATTTCAATCTAAGTAGGCGGCATTATTCTTGAACATTTAATTCACGTATGACTTCTGTATCAATACGGAATTTGGGCAAGGGAACCCGATTTCGAATCCCTTGGACAACACTTACATTTTTATTTAATTTGGTTTAGTCCACACGGCTTGGGGACCCAAGGTCGAGCTCCAACACCTTCATTTCCCTTTAATTTCTTTTCTTTAGATATTCTCCTTCTTTGGCCGAGGGGTTGTGGGATCGAACCTCACAGCCCCTTTTTATTTAAATTCCTTTTTCCTTGACTTTTTTCGAGTTGACCATGAGGGTGTGGGATCGAATCCCCACAGCCTCACTTTATTTTTTTCTCTTTAATTTCCCTTAACTAGCCTAGAGGTCGTGGGTTCGACTCCCACACGCCTCAATATTTATTTTCTTTTAATTTCCTTAAGTCTGTCTGAAAGTTTGTGGGTTCGAATTCCATTCCTCTCATTTCTTATTTTCATAACTCATTTTCCAGCCAAGGTTATGGGTTCGAGTCCCACATGCCACATTCCCTTTTTCTCATCTTATTTCATTGATTTTTAACATGGTGAGGTCACGGGTTCAATCCCCAGTGATCTCACATATTTTAATTCATTTTTTCATAGCATGAAATTCCCCTTAGCTTGGTCGAAACTCATCAACAAGCTGCTGGAATTTTTTGCAGCCTATTTTCTCACTTCTTTCACATTAAATGCTTAGACGTTTTAAGTAGTTTTTTAGTGAGTTCTTTAGGTGGATTTTCAAGATTTCATTCGATAAAGAATTGCACTCAAATCAGCATTTTTACATCACTTATAAACATCACGATTTACATAGATTTGTGCACGTAAAAATACAACCATAATACATCATTTTTGAGCCTTAAACCCGAGGGTTATAGGCCGCAGTTCACATTTTTGCACACACTTACACATAGTTCGAAAAACATGGGTTGTCATTCATACGATTTCAAACATACATTCATGAACATATTCATCACGAAAACACATTACATGCCAAATATCTACTAGCAAACATACCCAACCGACGAATCAATGGGAGCTAGTGACAGGGACATGCAACAGGGAACAATCCTAGTTTTCGGATTAGAATATACTGAACCTTAAGGGGTCTCTTGGGAAAGGGACCATGAGTAAGAAAACCCATACCTTTTATAACGTTTAAACCTTGAAGTTTCTGCCCAAACCTTCTCCAACACTCACGTCCAAATCCAAGTTTCAACACCAAACTTTCGATGGAAAATCTTCTCCCTTTGTCTAACATTTTTGATTAGTTGTTTGTTTAAAATTTTCGTTGTGAGTTCTTCAAGTGTGAAGAACTTTGGTTTATCTTCTGTTCTTGTACGTTATCTGGCAGAGAGAACGTGAATAAGAAGAGAGAATGATCGTGAATGTTGAGGAGATAGACGTGAGAGAGTGAGAGTTTTCTTAGACTTAGGAGTCTAGTTTAGGACTTAGTCAAATAAGGTTTTATTAAATGGTTAAAAATCTGATTTCCCTTTTATTTTAAATCAGCTAATAAATAATAAATATTAATTAATTACATTAATTTACCAACTTAAATAAAAAAATAATTTAAATCATCGCTTCCACCTAGGTTCGAACCCGGTTGGAGCAAGACTTCACTCTTAGAACCCATTTTCGGCCCTCTCTCCCCAAAATGCCCCTCCACCTTATTAATAAAATAATTAATTATATATTTAGGATAATTACGATACTACCCTTAGCCTGGAAAAAGACCATTTTACCCCTAGACCCTCCAAACCTAAGATTTTTCCTTTTTAAGTCCGGTAAAGACTCCTTCGAGTAAATCTTCGTATTCGAGAGTCCTACATGGCTGGACCCAACCTTTCCTAGCTCAATTAACTCGCCAAGTTAGTTGGCTTGGCTGTAGCAAGGGTTCAGAGGTCTGGTTCTATGCGCATCAATCCGTGTGAACCCTGTCCAATCGTAGGCATTCTAGACACATTAGGCATTACTTAGCATATCCATTTTTAGGGTTGTTACAGTTATCCATCCTTGAACTCTCTTCCATTCAAGGAGCCACTTCCAATGAATTTTCAAAAAGGGTTTTCAATCCTAGTTTCTACTATTTTCAACTCTAAATATGGGTCTTGCATGAAAACATTTCTAATGACTAATTAATGATGTTTCTAATGTTATTTGATGATTTTAAGGTTAAAACTTCAATTAAATTATGTTAAAGCTTTTCATCAAATGTTGGCTTAAGAAACTGGTCAAATGAGCATGTTATTGTAGAGAATGAACTTTGGTTTTCTTGTGTTGTTATGTTGGTTTAGATACTTCCCTAAGGGCCTTATTATGATGAAATGTTGAGAAAATATTTATAGGTTATGATGGCTTGGTTAATTGATGAGTTGCTTATATTGTATAGTTCTTATTATAAATTGATCTTGAGTGGTATGGTCCATCTTCTTGGTGGCGGTGTTTACTTGATGAATAGGTTATGTTTAATATGTATTGAGAATATGGTTTTGAAGGCCTAATAGGTGAAATGTAGTGATACGGGAAATGGGTCTTGTATTGTGTTTTGTGAAGCTTGAATTGCATGTTTGACCTAGATTATGTCTAAATGGAATATATGATTATGTGAAGCATGTAAAGTGAGTTGGTGAATGAAGGTCTAAAGTATGCATAGAAGCAATGTGCATGAAATTATGATTATATGCAAGGTGTGCTCACATGTACACATAAACTTAAGTGAATGTATGAAGCTAAGTTGAGTAAAAACGGGAGTCTTGGTGAGGACACTCTTCGTGAGTTGAGATGAAGTGTCTAGTAGCAACCTCACTATTCCTAATGAGCTTTACAAGATAGGTCGGAGGATGAATGCCCTTCGTGAGTTGAGATGTGGTATTCACTAGTTATCCTTAACCTATAGTTTATAATGTTGAGAATCTGTGGGGAGTTATGCCTAGCACCGAGAGGATATGAAGAAGAGGTGGATTACACTTCGTGAGTTGAGATGTTGTATTCCAATGTACCTCTTGAGATGACTAGTCCTTCTTAGTAGAGAATGAGTTACTTAGTAGCAATCTCCTTATCCCTTAATTATGTGCCCACGTAGGTTTAGCTATTGGGAAAGTCATGTAAAAGCTAAGAAGCATGACCTTACTCTAAGCAAGTGAGGATCCCTCATCCGATAGGGGTTAATATTGGGATTCCATGTCTAGCTCTCATGGTCTTTGTCGGTTAAGCTAACCCCCCACAAAAGTAATGAAAGTAATAAGTCTTCTAAAAGCATGTGCTACTTATGTGAATTGAATGAACTAAGTATTCTAAAAGAACGTGCTACTTAGGGTAGGTGGTGGTATGGGATGCTACCTATCCATTGCACTAAGTAGGACCTTCCGAAAGGGAAGACTTGGTGCCAAACCTTCTAAAAGAGTGTACTACTTAGGGTAGGTGGTGGTATGGGATGCCATCTACTCATTGCACTAAGTAGAAATTTCGAAAGGGAAGTCTTTGGTGTTTTGTGGGGTGTTCTTCTAATGTCTTGTGATTTGAGTGGTGACTTGTTCTCCCGAGGTGAGTAAGACGAAAGGGGTAGTCTTGAGGATCACTTTGGTGTGCATTGAAGGAACTGTTTAGACGTTTCTTTCATGTCTTACCTTGGAGAGTCTTAGGATTATCCTTAGGTTGGGAAACTCCTACGGAAATGAGTTCACTTCCTCATTGGAAATACCTTGGAAGTTCACCATTGTTGGAGTCTTTAGTTCACTGTAAAGCTTTTAAACTCACTCTAATGTTTTTCTATGGTTCACTGTGATGTTGGTTAATTTATTGTAAAGTGCTCAATCCATGAGAATCCATTAGGAGCGCTAAGTGGGGGTAGTAGTATGGGATGCTACTCTCACGTCGCACTTAGTGTGACCTAAGAGTCCTATTGGGGAAGAGTACCTTCGTGAAGTCTATTAAGTAAAAATTTGGGTTTACTATAATAGTTGGAAGTTTACTGTAAAGGGTGTTTTTGGTTAAAAATGATGGAAATCCTTCTTTAAAGTGTTAAATGATGTTTCTTATGTTGTTTTGCTTCTAAATTCATGAATGTTATAATTAATTGGCATGAAAGCTTATTTTACTAATATGTCCATTTTTACATGTTTTTGCATATGCCTTACTTAGTACATTATTTGTACTAACCCCATACTTTTCTATTCCTTATAAGTATATGTTGGAAGCTTTTGAAGGTTTGAAGGTGAATCTTGGGAAATCTACTCTCTCAAGATTTGGTATGTCCTCATATATTCGAGGACATAGTCTATGTTTCCTAGTTTTATTATTAAGACTTATTATGTATTTTCTTTTAATGTAAAGGGCCGTGTCCCTAAGATATTATGTCGTGTCTTAAGTTGGCTTGTGACGATGAGATTCTCTTAGTATTTATGAAATACTTCCTTTATTTAATTATTCGTGAAAAGTTTTAAATTTCGCACTATTTTTTATGTCTTATGTGATGAACGATAGTTAAAGGACTTGTATGAGACCCCAAAGGGTCAAGTACGCCCGGTCACGGTCCAAGGGTTGTCCCAAGCTTCTAATGAGTACTTTCGGGTCGTGACATCTCCAATCAAGGATCCTCTAGTACTCCAAGGGTGTACAAAGATAGGGTTTCCAACCCTAAACCTGAAGGAAGTAATAGTGGTGGTTTATACGTTGCTAGGCCTAATTGTGCAATATGTGGTAGAAAACATGAAAGGCAAATGCTTAGTTGGCTTGGATGGGTGTTATGGGTGTTGAAAGAGCGGCCACAAGATGAGAGATTTCTCGGTACTCATGGCAAGGGGAGAGAAGGCAAACAAACTCCTCCAAGCGGTTCCAATTCCAATGCTCAAAAGCAAAATACCTTTTATGATCTTCAATCCCGAGGTGACCAACAGAGCTCCCCAGATGTGGTGACCAATATGTTACAAGTATTTTTTATTGATGTATATGCTTTTATCCCCGTGCCACTTTGTCATTTCTTACTATGAAGTTTGAAATACTCCCTGGAGTATTAGTAGAGCCTTTTTTGGTTTCTACCCTGGTTGGTGACTCGATAGTGGCAAAAAGATTCTATAGAAGTTGTCCTATTTCTTTGTCTTATAAAGTCACTTTGGTGGATTTAGTAGAGTTATACGTACTTGATTTTCATGTCATTTTTGGAATGGAATGCTTACATGCATGTTATGCCTCTATTGATTGTAGGACCCGGGTGGTTAAATTCCAATTCCCAAATGAATTTATTTTAGAATGGAAAGGGGGGAATTCAATCCCCTAGGTTCAATTAGTTTCTTGTCTCAAAGCCACGAAGATGATATCCGAAGGGTGCATTTACCATCTTGTTAGGGTGATGGTTGTTCAGTCTGAAACCCCTTCCCTAAAGTTTGTCCCCGTGGTGAATGAGTTTCCAAAAGTCTTTCCCGATGACTTGCCCGGCATTCTCTTTGAGAGGGAAATAGATTTTGGCATAGATCTTTTTCCAAATATGCAATCTATCTCCATTCTTCCTTATAGAATGGCTTCGGCCAAGTTGAAAGAATTAAATGAACAACTAAAGGATTTACTAGACAAGGGTTTTATTCGTCCGAGTATCTCTCGTTGGGGTGCTCTAGTGTTGTTTGTTAGGAAGAAGGGTGGGTATCTTAGAATGTGCATTGATTATCGCCAATTGAACAAAGTGACAATAAAGAATAAATATCCCCTTTCGAGAATCGATGAATTGTTTGATTAACTCCAAGGGGCCAGCTATTTCTCCCAAATTAATCTTTATTCGGGTTATCACCAACTAAGAGTGAGAGGGGTTGATATTCCCAATACGGACTTTAAGACCCGATATGGTCACTATGAATATGTGTTTATGTCATTAGGGTCAACATATGCCCCGACGACATTAATGGATCTAATGAATAAAGTGTTCCGACAATATCTTAATATGTTTGTGATAGTGTTTTATTGATATATTTTGATCTATTCAAGATGTGAGAATGAGCATATTGACCATTCAAGAATCGTATTGCAAGTTCTTAAGGACCAACAATTTTTTGCGAAATTTAGCAAATATGAATTTTGGTTGAGGTCCGTAGCTTTCCTTGGTCACATTATGTCAAGCAAGGGTATTGAGGTAGATCCTAAGAAGATCGATGCAGTCAAGATTTATCCTAGACCTCTAACTCCATTCGACATTAGAAGTTTCTTGGGTTTGATCTGTAACTATATGAGGTTTGTTAAGAGTTTTTCCTCTATTGATTCTCTATTGACGACTTTGACTCAAAAGTAGGCTAAATTTGACTGGTCGAAGATATGTGAGAAAATCTTCCAAGAGTTAGATAGGCTTACTTTCGCTCCAGCGTTGACCTTACTGGAGGGTGCCAATGAGTTTGTGGTATATTGTGATACCTCGAAAGTAGGGTTGGGATATCTCATGCAACATGGTAAGGTGATTGTTTATGCTTCAATGCAACTTAAGGATCATGAAAAGAATTATCCAACTTGTGATCTTGAATTAGCGGCGGTAGTATTTGCTTTGAAAATATGGAGGCAGTACTTATATGGGTTCCATGTAGATGCTTTCACCTATAACAAAAGTCTTCAATATGTGTTTACCTAAAAAGAATTAAATCTCCAAAAAAACAAGTGGTTAGAACTTTGAAGGATTATAACATGAGTGTCTTTTACCAACCTGACAAAGTTAATGTTGTCGGATGCACTTAGTAGATTATCCATGGGTAGTGTGTCCCATGTAGAGGATGAGAAGAAGGAATTGGTTCGTGAGGTGCATAGATTGGCCCAAATAGGTGTTCAACTAGTAGATTCTCTTAAGGGTGGTTTCACGGCTCATAGTGTCTCAACATCGTCCTCTGTGGTTGATGTGAAGTCTAAATAAGACCTTGATCCTTTATTAATGGAACTAAGAGAATTGGTACTCAAAAATTCCATAGAGGATTTCTCCTAAATGGGAGATAAGGTAGTTAGGTACCAAGGTTGTTTGTGTGTTCCAGATGTGGATTGGTTGAGGGAAAAAATTCTAGAAGAGGCACATGGTTCTAAATATCCATTCATCCGGGATCCACCAAGATGTACCGTGATTTACAGGAAATCTATTGGTGGAATAATATGAAAAAGGATATTGTGGAATTTGTAACCAACTGTCCTAATTGCAAACAAGTAAAGGTTGAGCACCGAAGGTCGGAAGGCTTTTTGCAAGATATATCAATTCCCACTTGGAAATATTAAAAGATGTATGGGTTTTAGTATGGGTTTGCCTCATACTCGAATGCAACATGATTCTATTTGGGTCATTGTTGATAAAATGACAAAATCAGCCCATTTCATTTCCATTAAGGTGTCTCGCTAGGAGGAACACTATGCTAAACTGTATATAAGTGAGATAGTGAAGTTACATGGAGCTCTTTTATCCATCATTTTGGATCGGGGTAATCAATTTACTTCACACTTTTTGAAGTCATTCCAAAAAGGGTTACGTACAAAGGTGAAGCTTGGAACCACTTTCCACCCTCAAATGGATGGTCAAGCAGAACGTACCATTCAAACTTTAGAAGACATGTCGAGGGCGTGTGTTATAGATTTCAAGGGTAATTGGGATGACCACTTGTTGTTGATAGAATTTTCTTACAATAATAGTCACCACTCAAGTATTGGTATGGCTCCTTTTGAAGCTTTGTATGGTAGGATATGCAGGTCTGTGGTTGGTTGGTTTGAAGTAGGTGATATTGCTATTCTTGTCCCCGAATTGGTTTATGAAGCTATTGAGAAAGTTTGGATCAATAGAGTGAGGTTGAAAACAGCTCAATGTAGGCAAAAGTCTTATGCCGATGTGAGGAGAAGGAGTTTAGAATTTAAAATAGGTTATTGGGTCTATTTGAAAATCTCACCCATGAAGGGTGTGATGAGGTTTGGCAAAAAGGGAAACTTAGTCCCCGATTTGTAGGCCCATATCAAATTTTTAAATGTATTGGAAAAGTTTCCTATGAGTTAGTCACACCAACTGACTTGGCCCCGGTCTACCTGGCATTTTATGTTTCTATGCTTAAAAAGGTTATTGGGGATCCGGTGTCCATAAAACCTCTAGAGGGGCCGGGAGTTGATGAAAGTCTTTCCTATGAAGAGGTTCCGGTAGAGATCTTTGACCGGAAAGTCAAGAGATTGAGAAATAAGGAATTAGCTTTCGTTAAGGTTTTATGGAGAAATCATTTTGTTGAGGGTGCTACTTGGGAGGTCGAGGCCGATATAAAGTCCCGGTATCCTCATCTCTTTGCTTCTACTCCTAATCAAGAATGAGGTAAGTAGTTCCTCTTGATTTTTAGTATTTTGGGAGTCATGTGTATTGTATGTGTTTTTCCATGATTTCCCTATGTTATCCATGTTCTTGATGAAATTCATGTTTAGTAAGAACATGAGTTTTCATGATTTATGTTCCACATGTTATTGTGCATTTCGTGTGAGTTGCCTATTTAACTTCATAAGATGGGTTAATGAACATGTTTTAGTATGCTTTTGAGAGTATTGGCATATTGGCTTCATGCTGTTGTGTTGACAATTATTTTAGTTGGAGGAAGTAGCTTCTCCTATGAATATGAGAATTATTGAGTTTCATGCATATTGGGTTGTTAATGTAGTTCCTACTCCCATATATCGCATTGATTGTGTTCTGAAATGGAGTTAATATTTCCTCTTTTGAATTGTGCATTATTTTGATGTTTCATACATGAAGAGACGCTAATCATGAGTCTTTTGATCCATAAGGTGTCTAGATAATCATTCAAATACAAATGTTCCCAAGGGTGAGATAATGTAACATTCCGTAAAATTAGTAAAACTAAGCTAGAGCCTAATGTATAAACTAGTAACATAATTCAAGTTTATAGTAAATGTTAGAGTCATAAAATAACATCCAGTATTTAATATAATTGTTTTTGGGTGTAGAAGTCAAGGAATGACCCCCCAGGACAACCCAAGCGTCCTTGAGGAGGACCCTAAGACTGCCCAAAAAGATGTTAAAAGGCAGCTGACCATGCCATCCACAATACGTGGATGGAACCACGCCCCGTAGGTGGAGGTCGTGGGTCAAGGATGGAACTTCCCCTGTTTTCTTAGCCCCGGAACATCACCCACGTTTGACCAATATGGTTCGTGGACCCACCCACGGTCCATGGATGTGGGTAGTTTCTGGTCGTTAGTTATTTAGTTGGGGTTTAAGGGAAGGGCTTTGGATTAATTAATTAATTAAGTAGGGCCGTTTACTACTAATTAGACTACCTATATAAACCTAATAGATATCTAAACTAAGGCAATTAATTCATTCTTTCAAGACCCCAATATAAACTCATTTCCTCCCAAATATTCCTCTCACTAAAACCTCCATTGGAGAAGAACAGGAAGAAGAAGTTGAAGTGTAATGTTCAAGAAATCATCTTTTCTATCCGAAAACATGAGTAATCTTCATCTAATGTATGGTAGTCTTTGATTCATGGTTACCTTTCATCCCTGAAGTCCTCATACTCTCAATTTCAAAGTACAAAAGTCTCCAAAACCTAGGGTTTTCACTCCAAGTCATGGATTCTTTCTTAAAACATTTTCAATGATTTAATTATATTATATTATGATTGAATTATTGTTTTAAGGTGGTTATATGATAATATATTCCATGAATTCCCCATAACCTAATTTATGACTTCTGATTTGGGTGAATTGTAGTAACTATGAAATTGTTCTTCTAATAGTTTAGTTAATTGAATTATGTCATCATCTATATCTAATGTAGAAATTCTAGTGATTGGTTGAAAGTAATCTATAGTCTTTGAAGAAAAAAACTTCAGTAGTAACTATGTGTTTGAGACTTGTTTATATACAATTATAATCTAATTGTTGTGTTCATTGGATGATTATCCTTACTTGCACTCTTAGGTATAAATATAATACAATGTGAAAGGTATATCACATGTAGTGATTTTAAGGATTGAAGACCAGTCTCCCCTAATGAATATAGGAGCTTTAGAATAAGTTCATTGGATTGAGTGTCAATACACTTTTCATAATTATCACTTTAAGTCAAGACTTATTATAAACTCAATGGGAATTATTCTTAGCACCGAGTGCATAATGATATGAGATAGAAGCCCTCACGATAGTAGAGGTAGGGTTTCCAGGAAAAATCTCATGGGTTTGAAGCCCTTACGTCAGTAGAGGTAGGTTTTCCACTAGCAATCCCTTTATCCCATAAACTATGTGCCCTCATAGGTCTTTTAGATAGTGCATTCACTCAAGCTAATAGTTGAGTTCCACCTTAGGCAAGTAGGACACCCCTTTTTGGTGTGGGGTAGACACCGAATTTCATGATTAAGCTTTCATGGTCTGTTTCGGTTAAAGTTAATCCCACTATGATAGAATGAACTAGAATTGGAGTTATGAACTATAATCACTTAAGAAGATTTCCTTAGTGTGGGTAGGAGTATTGGACTTTATTCATACATTGAACAATGATGCTTTGAGGGTACTTATGGTTTGTTTCCATTATGATGAGATGATCAATACGTTTAATATGCTTGTATCTTATGCTTTTACACTAATTTTCATGATGAATTCTAAACTTGGTAAAGTGCATAATTTTCAATAAAATGTTCCATTATAACATGTTTAAAGGTTTTCATGCATAACTACCATACTTACTGCATTTTTGTACTAACTCATATTTCTTCTACATTTTCTACAAAGTGTAGGTTCTAGTGTTTGAGGTGATCTTCCTTATAGTTCAAAGCTTGGATTGAATATTCTAAGAAGCTTGTGGTGAGTCCTCATGGATCCGAAGACGAGTGATGTCTTGTTCTTTAATTTCTTTCATTGTACTAGACTTTCAGATTTTCTATTATAAGGGTTGTGACCCTATTTTGAGACTTCGATTTTAATAGATGGCTAAATGAGACTATGTCTAGACTTCTGCTTTGCTTTTATGAAAACTTCTTAAGACTTGAAATATGTTTTTGCACTTTATTGTTCTTTACTTATGTGATGATATTCTAAGTGTCTTACATAGTGACTTTAGGGGTGTTATGTGTAATGTTACGTTTAGGGGGTAACCTTGGGTCGTGACACCATGACACTTTGCATCTTGTATCAACCATCTACATACATAAGAGTGGAGGATTTGTGTCTTGTATCAACTATCTAGATACATAAGAGTGAACGATTTGGATACTAATTTAGATTACCAAATACCAATTGGAACCAAGCTATAATACAGAAGAAGAAAGAAAATATAATTTCCTAAAGTCTTGTAGCCTTATGCAGAAAAGTATAGACATTTTCGTATTGATCCGTAATACTCTACTACACTCATTTTGGTACAACGAGATCAACAAACCTAGGCCTCTAGTATCAAGTTTGTCACAATCTAATTTATCGTTAATGGTAGTCAACTAACTCTCCGGTGTGAGAACCAACTATCATACCAATCGCTAGCCCATCAATCCATCCATAAGAAACAACTCATTAAATAAGATAAAGTTCCCATAGACAAAATCATTCATCCCCCCAAAACCTTGAAGTTGTATTACCAAAACATCTAACAAGTAAGGAATAAGGATACAATCCCAAACAAGAACATAAATTCTAATAGTCTAAAGTGTCTAAGTTGATGTACAAAGTGATATAGAAGAATCCATGGCACCCCAAAACAACAAGTCACCCTTTAATTCAGATATCGAGTATCTCACAACTAAGGTCTCGTGGCATCCACCTGAATATTTCTTATACTCGATAAAGAAAGAGCAAGTCAATATTTGTTCACAAACCATAGTACTTGTGTAATCATTTTCTAGTTTTAGAGATAAAATTGTAAACATGAAACCAAAATACAATAATATAAGCCCACACATATGTTAACAAATGACAACATACATAGATTTCATTCAAATATATTGACTTAACAAACACATGAAAGATGTCTCACATAATCACAAGATATATATATATATATATATATATATATATATATATATATGTATATATATATATATATATATATAACACATTCGGTTCTCTGATAGAATCCACACAAATTGTTAATGTACTGACGTAGTATCCAAACCAACAGAATGATATTATGTACTAGTGGTGGTACCTGAGCCAACCGTTAGTAAATATGTACCGGCATGGTACCCCAGAAAACCAGCAGTAACAGATAACATGCGCAATCACAATCACAATGAAGAACAACACTTGAAAATACTAGTAAATTAAATAGGTTCATTTCATGAGATTATAAGCATAATGTCATTTCACATTCATCCGTTATGTTTTTCCCCACATACATTTCTCAAGTAATACTATCAATCAGTTAACGTGCACAGATTACATAACTTGAAAAAAAACAATCGTTATCTACATTGAAACAAGCTTGAATGCTCTAAAGAATTTGAACTTTCCCCTTTTGTTATGTCATGACTTGCTCTTAATCCTAACCTAGGTCAATTTTATTATCATTCTATCCAAATAAGGTTTTTTGGGCATAAATTCAAGTCAAAATTCTCCCATAAGAGTACAACCATAGATTCTAAGGTTCAAGAATCGAATTATGAGTTACGGAGTAATTAACTTACTTTTACCAAAGAGATTGGTGGAAAACTGAAGAAAAATATCCTAAGTCACCCTTTCTGTCACGATTAACATGCTATAGCAGCCCACCATTGCAGGATCAAACCGACTATAGCAGTTTGCACATACCTTGATGTTTCAAAATAACTTCCACACCATATTCGATATCGGGAGTTCTACTAATCCAAATTGAATTTTGAAAAGTCTTATGGACTCATTAACGTCTTAGGTAAAAGAATATCCGATCCATCCTTAGATATTATCTACAATCTTTTCTTGAATTTCCCTAGACCTCAAATTTTCTAACATATTTATCAAGTCACAACCCAAAAAGGTTTCTCACTCGATCTTTCCCCATTGATTTACCAATAATGACTGAAAAAGATCATTACACTTTCTTAGAAGATTTTTTACTCATCGCTAATTTAGTAGCTAGAACTATAAAAAGGGTTTCATTTTACTGTAATTTCTCTCATTTTCCCTCCCATGCTAGTGATTTATTTATTTTAAAAATAAAATGATAGAAATAGATATTTTTCTTCTAGTAGAAATTTTATATATATATATATATATAACGGCGGACCAACGTTGTAGGTTTTGGGTGCTCGAACACCCACTTATCTCAATGTGTAACGTATAAAGTTAGATAGAAAATATTTAAAATTAATATGTTTAATAGTTGAGCACCCACTAACACTAAAGTGCTTTAGCTACTTTGATTCTGAAGGTTATTATCCTGATCTTAGCACGCAAGAGAATAGGGGTTGGAATCTCGGTGGAAATAATGTTTTTCCAAGTTTCTTACTAGTTGCTTTCATATATTATTAAATGTTGTAAACAAAATTAGTGAATGTACATTATACCCCTCTTGTGCCTATAAAAGTCATTGTAACCTATATGGAATATACACCAAGAATAAGGAAGATAAAAGTTTCTACTATATTTTTCTCTTCTTAATTGTTATTTATTTAATTTTAGTACTTAGTCTTTATTTATAACACGTTATCAGCGTGAGACTCTGTCAACTAAAAGTTTAAAGACTAAATTTGAAGGCTAAGGTATTATTATTTTTCTTCTTTCTATTATGTCTAATCTTACTAAACTTGAGTTCGTTGCCCTTTATAGTTCGGGAAATAACTATATTTCATGGGTATTGGATGCTATGGGTCTTGGAGACACCATTAAAATTGAAAATAAAGTATCAAAACAAGATTGTGCTAAAGCAATGATATTCTTACGTCATCATATTGACGAAATTTTAAAAATTGAATATCTCACAGTCAAATATCCACTCGTTTTGTGGAATAATCTAAAAGAAAGATATGACCAGTTGAAGATGGTCATTCATCCAAAGGCACGATATGATTTGATGAATTTAAGACTACAATATTTTAAGTCTATTCATGAGTACAATTCTGTCATGTTCAAAATTACTTCTCAATTGAAACTATGTGGATATACAATTAATGATGTTGATATTATGGAAAAACTCTTCTCTATATTTCATGCCTCGAATGTGCTTTTACAGCAAAAATATCGAGAAAAGGGTTTCAAGAAGTACTCTGAACTGATTTCTCTTCTTCTCGTGGCTGAACAAAATAATGATTTGTTAATGAAAAATCACGAGAATCATCCTACTGGATCTACACCACTTCCTGAAGTGAATGAGGTGTACGTCCACCACGCTAGACGTGGAAGAGGTCATGGTCGTGGACGTGGATGTGGTCGTAATAACGACCAAGAGCGAAATTCTTTTCTCGGTGTTAATCATTCACCAAAGAAAAACAACCATCAAAGGGGAAAAGGAAAAGATGAGAAACGTGATACAATTAAAATAAATTGTTTTCGATATGGTGGAAGAGGTTATTATGCACGTGATTGTCGTACTCCTAAACAATTGGTTGAACTTTATCAAGTATCACTAAGAAAGAAGGATAAAAATCCCAAAACTAATTTTATCACTGATCATGTTGACATCACACACTTGGATGTGACAGATTTCTTCACACACACTGAAGGAAAAATAGATCACTTAATTTGTGACGGTTCTGTGGATATGGAAGAATAATCATGGTTTATATTTGCTATTGTTATTGATATTTGTTGTTTTGTATTGGTCATAATATGGAAAATAAATAGTTAAAAGTGCTCATATTTATCCATGTATATTCATTAAGTCATTTCTTTTAAAAACACCAATGGAAAGTAAGTTGGAATGTTATAATTTGAAGAAGAATTGAATAATATTCAAATTATACTTTCTTCTAAATTTTGTGACCATAAAAGGAAAATATGCACGTTACATTTAATGCAAAAGTAAGAGCACCTAAATTGTTAAGTGGAAAACATCTTTTTCTTTTTGTCACTCAATGTCCTTTCAAGATATTAAAATTATATTAATACTTATTTTATACATGAAAACTAAATCAAATTTAGTGTTAAAGTTTGAGTGATAAAAATCTTATGCATTATTAATGATTCAAATGTCATTTTAACACTTACATTATTTCTTAAATTATCTAATAGAAGATAATTAATCATTTAATATAAATTTATTTCATTACTTTTGAAGATATGGATAATTCTCCAAGCAAATTATCGAATTATGAAGACATTTGCTTGATTGATTCTGGTACAACACACACGATATTCAAAAATGAGAAATATTTTCTCATTTGAGTATGGGCAATATGAATGTTACTACGGTATCTGGTAGTACTAATTTGATTAAGGGCTCTGGAAGAGCCATTATAATTTTGCCCAAGGGAATAAACTCATAATAAATAATGTCATGTTTTCTCCTCAGTCTCGGAGAAACTTATTGAGTTTCAAAGATATTTGTGAAAATGGTTATCATATCAAGACAAGTGATGAAATGAATCTTGAATATCTTGGTATAACCAAAAATGTTTTCGCGCAGACATACGTTGTAGAAAAATTCACATCCTTATCCTCTGGATTGTATTGGACCAAAATTAGTGCAATTGAGGCACATTCTACAGTAAGCTGGGGGTTTACTGATTTCAATACCTTCATACTTTGGCATGATCGTCTGGGACATCCTGGGTCTATAATGATGAGACGAATTATAGAAAATTCAAATGGGCATCCATTAAACAATTTGAAAATTCTTTTAAATAGTAATTTTCTTGTGATGCATGTTATCAAGGAAAGTTAATTGTGAGATCATCACCAACAAAGGTCAAAATTGAGTACCCTGCGTTCTTGGAGCATATACATGGGGATATTTATGGGATAATTCACCCACCGAGTATGCCATTTAGATATTTTATGATCCTGATAGATGCTTCTTCTAAATGGTATCATGTATGCCTATTGATCTCACAATTTGACATTTACAAAATTGTTGGCACAAATAATATGATTACGGGCATAGTTTCCTGATAATCAGATGAAGTCTATTCGCCTTGATAATGTTGCTGAGGTTTCATCCCAAACATTCAATGATTATTTTCTATCGATTGGGATAAGAGTTGAACATCATGTAGCTCATGTTCACACTCAAAATGGTGGCTGAGTCATTAATTAAATGATTGCAGTTGATTGCAAGACCATTACTTATGAAAATAAGTTGTCCACTTCTGTGTGGGGTCATGCAATTTTGCATGCAGCAGCACTTATTCGTCTTAGGCCGACAAATTATAATAAGTTTTCTCCATTGCAAATGGTTTTGGGTCAATAACCAAATATATCTCATCTGAGAACTTTTGGATACGCTGTGTATGTGCCGGTAGAACCACCACAGCGCACTAATATGGGCTCCCAAAGAAGTTTAGGAATATGTATTAGGTTTGAATCGCCCTCTATTATTCGCTACATTGAACCATTAACTGGAGATATGTTCACAGCCCGATTCGCAAATTGTCGGTTTGATGAGACATTTTTCCCAAATTAGGGGGAGAAATTAATGAAATTAAAAGAGAAATTTTGTGGGAAAATTCATGATTGTCTCATCTTGATCCCCGTACTTCCATTTGTAAGCAAGAAGTATAAAAGATCATTCATTTGCAGAAAATCGCATCAAATGTCAAATGCATTTACAGATTTGAACTAAATCACATATTCCTACAAAGAATGTCCCAATTCGAATTGATGTCCCCATAGGACTATCAAATAGTGTCATATAAAATAAGTCAAAAGCACGTCTGAAACGTGGTAGACCATTAGGATCAAAGGATCAAAATCCTAGTAAAAGAAAATTAAAATATCAAAATGACACTATGAAAAAACCTCACAAAGAAAGTCAAGATGTGAGTAATTATGATATCCTTGGAGGAATTAATGAGCTTGAGACTCAAAAAAATAATGAACTATCCATAAAATCAAGTGATGATGAAACAAATCTGAATCGCTCAGAAATAGCGGTGTATTATGTTGTTGCATACAATGTTGCATCAAAAATTATGCAAAATTGTAAGGATCTTGAACCTTAATTTGTTGAAGAATGTCGACAGAGAAATGATTGGTCAAAATGGCAAGAAGCAATTCAATCAGAATTGAATTCACTTGTAAGGGCGAAGTTTTTGGGCCTATAGTACAAACACCTAATGGTGTTAAACATGTTGGCTATAAATGGGTTTTATGCGGAAAAGGAATTAGAATGAAATACAAAGATACAAAGCACGTTTTGTTGCACATGGATTTTCTCAAAGGCCCAACGTCGATTATGAAGAGACATACTCACCCGTTATGGATGCAATAACATTGCGTTATCTCATTAGTTTCACGATCCATGAGAAACTGGAAATGCATTTGATGGATGTGGTTACAGCCTACCTTTATGGATCACTCGATAATGAGATATACATGAAAATTCCTGAAGGATTCGAAATGCTCAAAACATACAGTTCAAAGCCTCGGAAAATATACTCAATTAGATAGCAAAGATCATTGTATGGTTTGAAGCAATATGGACGCATGTGGTATAACCGTCTCAGTGAGTATTTATCTAATGAAGGTTATATAAATGATGTAATTTGCTCATGTGTGTTCATAAAGAAAACAATAACAGGATTTGTTGTACTTGCTATTTATGTCGATGACATAAACCTTATTGGAACTCCAATGGAACTTCATAGGGAAATCGATTATTTAAATAATGAATTTGAGATGAAAGACCTTAGAAAGACAAAATTATGTCTTGGTTTGCAAATAGAGCATTTGACAAACAGTATTTTTGTTCATCAATCTACATACACATAAAAGGTATTGAAAAGATTTTATATGGATGAAGCACATCCATTAAGTACTCCAATGGTTGTTCGACCACTTGATGTGAATAAAAATTTATTTCGACCTCAAGAAAAGGATGAGGAAATTCTTGGTCCTGAAGTAACATATCTTAGTGCAATTGGTGCACTAATGTACCTTGCTAATACTACAAGGCCTAATATAACCTTTTCGGTTAAGGTTTTAGCAATATATAGTTCTGCTCCTACTAGAAGACAATGGAATGGGATCAAACACATATTGCGGTATCTAAAAGGGACTATCGATATGAGTTTATTCTATTCTAACGATTGTAGTCCAGATCTTGTTGGTTATGTTGATGCAGGATATTTGTCTGACCCACATAAAGCTAGATCTCAAACAGGTTATGTATTCACATGTGAGGGTACTGTCATATCTTGAAGATCTACAAAACAATCCATCGTGGCCACTTCATCAAATCATGCTGAGATAATAGTTATTTATAAGGCAAGCCAAAAATGTGTGTGGTTAAGGTCCATTATACACCTTTTTTGAGAAAAATATGGTTTGGAATACGACAAAGTACCCACAATCTTATATGAAGATAGTGCAGCATGATAGCACAACTCAGGGGATGATTCATAAAAGGTGATAGAATGAAACACATTTCACCAAAGTTTTCCTACACACATGAGCTTCAGAAGAATGGTGATATCAACATACATCATATTCGTTCGAGTGGTAATGCGGCTGATTTATTTACCAAGTTTTTGTCAACCGCAACTTTCGAGAAAATGATATACAAGATTGAAATGAGAAAACTTGGGCAGCTAAATTGTGGTTTTCATTAGGGGGAGTAAAATGCGAGTTCTATTCTTTTTTCCTTAATCAAGGTTTTATCCCACTGGGTTTTTCTGATAAGGTTTTTGATGAGCCAACAAGTAATGTGTATTAGGAACAACTATTTACATTTGTTACTTTACTAAGAATTTTATTTTATCTGGACACCCAAGGGGGAGTATTGTAAACAAATTTAGTGAATGTCCATTATACCCCTCTTGTGCCTATAGAAGGCATTGTAACCTATATGAAAAATGCACCAAGAATAAGGAAGATAAAAGTTTCCTATTTTATCTCTCTATTACATTCTTCTCTTCTTAATTGTTATTCGTTTAATTGTAGTACTTAGTCTTTAATTTATAACACTAAAACATTTTCTCTTTTCTTTTTTTCTTTTTTTCAATCTTTGCCCTTTTCTCTGCTAACATTTCAATCTTAACTTCTTCTGTTTTGGTTTACTTTTTCACTTTTCTAATTTCCTATAACTCATTTATTATAACAAAAAACTTAAGTTTTTAAAAACTTCAGAGTGTAAATATTTGTAGTTGTCAACATGCTATGATATGATACAATTATTCTATATCTTCAAAATATGTAAGATCATCGTGAATCATCTAGTGGAAGCTTTTTCTTAAAAAAATATATTAATATTAATCGAAGTTCGTTGTGTGTGTGCGCGCGTGTGTGCGTCTGTGCGCGTGTGTTAATTAAATAAGATTATGACTCCACGTTAATATATATAAGGTATAAAAAAATATAAGATAAAATAATTTAGTTGCTGCAAATTTACATAAAAATAGATTGTATCTTTTTTTTTTTTTTACCCTCCGTAGGAGATCTCACCCCTTTTCTTCCTTGGTAACTCAAACTCGCACCCTTCGATTGGAAGTGAGGGTGCTTACCATCCGAGCAACTTCCTCTCGTCGATTGTATCCTAAAATTTCTCTTTAAAGATGTAGTTATTTTTTCTTTTTTCCTAAATAATAAATTGGAGATATAATTTTTAAAAATAATAATTATGTAATATGAAACCCACCTGTTGAGGGTATGCAGAGCACATTAAATGTAAAATTTGGCAATACTAATAATGTGGCAAGCAGTCAAATCAACATATTGACATGCAAATAAATTGACAAAATCCCTTAATTAAACTCTCATATATAAAGCCAACAACCATTTATTGTTTTACCTTACAAAAACGTGGTACCAAGTCATCTCTAGAGTGACTAAGATATAGTGATAAATTTTATTTTGAGCAAAGTACAACTAATATAATTTATATGAGGATCCATTAATTAATGGGATAATTGTATATAATAGCAAACTAATAACCTAAAATAAATGGAGTAGCTAGGGTTTGATTTAATTGTGCTCCATAGCAAACGTTTGCAAAAAATTGTCAGGCGTCTCTCTCCCAAATATATCGCTCGCCACTCTCCTCCAATCTCTCCCTCGCTTCCTCACTTTTTATACAAACACAAGTGTATAAAAATTGTTTCTAATTGTATAAAGCAGAGGAAATTGTATAAATACATATATTTTTGTTCCCCTCTTCCAGATCTCGCCACTCTCCCAAATCTCGCTCGTCACCCTCGCCTTTCTCACTTATACAAACAGAAGCGAAATGTATAAATTGCGTTTCTGTTTGTATAAAGCGTGAGAAAATTGTATATACACATGCAAGTACATATATTTTCGTTCTATACACTTATAATTATACAATAAAAATACTCCCCTGCCCAGTTTCTTTTTCCTTTCTCTCTTTCTCGTTTTATACAATTTTCAAATTGTATCTAATTTCTCTCTTTCTCGTTTATACAATTCGATTCAATTGTATATTCCTTATCAAGTCTCTTTTGTCTTTCTCTCTTTCTCATTTTATACAAATTCAAATTGTATATAATCGTTATATACACTTATAATAATACAATTTATTTTATACACTTCATTTTTATACAGTTTCTGTCCAAGTGTCTTTCTCTTTCTCGTTTTATAAACTTCGTTTTATACAATTTGCTTCAACTGTATATGTATAGTGAATTATACAGTTTCTATGTTTGCTATGGAGCACAATTATACAAACTTTGCTATAGCATACAAATATAAATTTTTTGTTTGCTATATGTGAAAATTGCCCTTAATTAATTGACATGTGGACTGTGGACATAAATTGTCCTTTAAAACAGCAAATTAAAACCAAAGAGGAGAGAGTCTATTTTTTAATTGGAAATTGAAAGAAAATCGTGGGGCCCATATCAAGTTCAATTAAATAAGCTAAAATGTTGTATTGAAAGTGGAAAAATATAGTATTAAAATAGTAATGAAGGGAATGAGAAGTTATACTATTATCATCTCATGATATTTCTATCTTATGTTTTATGTTCACATTTATTTAACTTGTTTAATTAAGGATTTATATTTTTAAAAAAAATTAATTCTATTACAAGATAAAATAATATTTATATAAGTTTTGATCTCTTTAAATTTGCATTACTTTTAAAAATAATTCAATATTATAAGATAAAATAATATTTATGTATATTTTATTTTTTTCAAACTCGTATTACTTTAAAAAATGAATATTTGATATACAAACTTAGAAAAAGACTTGAAATGTGTAACAACGTGAAATTCTTTTTAAAAATTCTATGATATAACGATCATATTATTAGAGTATTTCTTTTAGCTAAATGGTGTTAGATGAATAACAACATTATATAGTACGAATTTCATTTTTAATTTAAAGAAGAATAGATAAATTTCTACTTATTATATTTTTGCTAAAACGTAAAAAGTTTATATTAAATATATTGAATCTTATATTTATATTAAGAAATAGTAAATTAATGAAACATTTGACGTTTTTATTAAAATAGTGTTAATCAGAAATTTCAATACGTATAAAATAACTTTTTGTTCATTTCATTACTTTTCTACCCTGCACTTTTCTACTTTGAAATACACCATTTGTTTATTTAATTGTATTTAAAGCGGATCCGACGATTTTCTTTCAATTTCCAATTAAATTTTACTCTCCCTCTCTCTTATTTGATTTAATTGCAGCTTCAAATAACTTGTCCACACAATCCACATGTCAACTTGTAAATAGATCCTCATACAAATTTTGCTTGTTGTACCTTGTTCAAAATAATTTTTTTAAGATATAGCTAAGAATATAATCAACATCAAACCTCAATATGCTTTCTAAATTGAAAGTCGGATATTTCCGACCCGACTCTCTATTTTATTATTTAAATATAATTTTTTTATTTATATTTTAAAAAATCAATTTTAAATTAATTTTTTATTTTACTCTTCAAAGAAGAATCTTTTTCTTTCTTATTCATATTATATTATTATTTTTATTTCATTCTAATTACTTATTTCATAATATAAATATTTTATTTCTTTTTCCCAAATAATCAATTAATATAGTTTTCATGTATACAAAATTTTATTTTCTTATATTTTATATTTAACATAAAATTATATTTCATTTTAAATTCTTAAATAACATAAATTGCAAGCTAAGATACAAACTAATTTACAATTAAAATAAAAGTAAAATTATTAATGAAATACAATTACATAAATATTATGTAAATATTCAACTTTAAAGATTAATATGTTGCTCGCATAAATATTCTATTAACACATTACGGGTCATCCTCCGTTATTTTATTGTTTATTTTTACAAAAAATCGTATTTAAGTATTAATTTTTTCAATAAAGGACCTAATTAAATAAAAAATTGGTATGATTCATTTTTAAAAAATCTTTTTCTAAACTTTACGCATTGAGTTTTTTCTTCCCTCATCCTTATCTGGTTTTTTCTTTATCCCCTCTTTCTCTTTGGTTCTTTTAGCACTCATCTAGTTTGTTAATTCATTATATTATGTTTGAATGAGAAAACGTATAAGTAGTCCTCAACTTATGTCTACACTATATTAAGGTCCTATTATTCTCTTCCTATCTTCTCTTTTGCGAAACTTATTTTATAAATAATTTTCTACCCCTTTTCGATCTACATTAAAAAAATTATCAATACGTGCTAGACCAAGAAGATAGTGTCACGTAGGTTGAAAAAGGTAGAAAATTATTTATAAAATAAGTTTGTGGGGTAATCGGACTTTAGTATAATAGAAGTGTATCTGAGATTTCGTGCATAGGTTAGGGTACTTAAGCATTTCCCATGTTTGGATGGTTCATATTTATTATTTCATAATATAATATATTTTAATATAATATAATATTATATTATATTATATTATATTATATTATATTATATTATATTATATAAGAACAAAAATAACGTAAAGTATTTGGATAATGGAATCATCAGTATGTAGAATGTGATGTGGGAACTAAGTTTGATCAATATATAAAAACTAGAGTGCGAGTCAAAGGAAAAGAGCTAGAATTTATGTTTGTTATGATATGTGTATTGTATACATGCAGTTAATTATAGATTGAAACTAATGGAGGGCGTGAGGGATCAATGCTATGTATTGGGATTATAATGTAATACTAAAGGCAGAGGATAGATCTCAAAGCAATCCAATAAAAGATATATATAAGTCAAGAATTTTAGAGACTTTCTATGGGATGTTGGGATGAATGATATGAGAACAATGGGTGATTCATAAACATGGACTAATGGACACATTTGTAGAAGGATTGATGGGGCTATAATAAATGTTGATTTAGTGCTTCAAATGCCAGCTATAGAGGTAGGTAAGGATTTTAAGGTCACTACTCATTCCCATCTAAGTCTTGGTACTAGCTAGACATATATTGTAAGAATACTTATAAAGCATTCAGATTCTTCAATTGCATTGCAGACCATCAAAGGTTCATCAAGCTTGGAAAGAACATAAAAAGGAGACATGAAGACAATACGGTAGAAGCTCAGAAAGGTGAAAAATTTATTGAAAGAGTTGAATAATTCTTAATTCCGAGGAGGTGAAGGACACATCAGAGAACACATTCATCAAGTACTAACTGATATGATAGACCATAAGGTGGTGAATGCTAATACGAAGCAAGAAAGGGAACTGAGGAATAAATTGGAGAAATGGAACTTGGTGGAGGAAATAGTTATTAGAGATAAGTCCAGGAGGCAATGGTTGAATCTAGGGGATGCTACTACATGATACTTCCTTGCTCAGTGGCGGAGGCAGGATTTCCATCGAGGGGTTCAAAAAATAAGTAAGCACATTAATAATATTTTCAAATAAGCGGGTGGGGTCGAGTCAAGTATAAACGGGGCGGGTGGGTCAAATATAAACAAGTCGGATTTGATTTAAGCAACTACATAAAATTCAACTCTACCTCAACACAAACAATAACAACACAAGGTATGCTCTTCTAATAACATCACGATGATTTTGATGATAATTTAATATTGGAGTTCTTTCACCGGGGTCATACTTTAAAGTACTCAAATCAAATTCTTGAGAAGTATGTGATGATTCTTCTGAATAATTGATATTTTCTTCTTGATTAGATTGACTTTGACTATGAGAGGCTAAACTTAGTTTCAATACTGGGGTAAAATACTTCTTCATTGAAATATTAAAACTGAATTGTAAATTAAAAGTTTAGTTAGAATTTAAGAGAATTAAACACACAATAAGAACAATTAAAGAAAAAGTGCACACACAATAAGGACCAAAACCAAAAAGCTTAAGCAATAGTTATTTGATTATTAAATTATTTTTCTCTATCTCTCCAATTTTAAATTAAGAAAATATATAAAATTAACCAAACGATGAAATTTTAATGATATCAATAAATTAGCCAACTAAAAGAAAGCACATCATGAAAGAACGAAATAAGGTATATAGAAATCTAGTAAGAAAATAGGAAACCAAAAACATATCGAAGTAGATATTAATGGAGATGAAAGAAACGATTGCGATAGACTTCAAGTTTTCGATAACGATCAATCCAATAGAAGCAGCAAGGAGCAGCGACAAGTAGCAGCCACACGGTAGCGAGGAACTGGGAAGTGAGAAGAGAGATGAAAAAATAAACTAGAAAAATCCTAGAAGAAGAAAAGGGTTTTAAAATATTTGACTTTGTAATTATGGACTAAACTAATAAATCCTAAATTTCCTTTTTTTGGGAACAAAAAGTCAATTTTCTGATTGTATTATTATTTAACAAAATAAAATTAAAACGCCTAAAATAGAAACTGGAAAAACGCCTAAAATAAAGATGAAAAATGCCTAAAATAAAGCTGGAAAACGCTGAAAAAAATTACCTTGTTGAGGCTCGAACACGCAACCTCGCGTTCTCCAGCGAGAAATCGTGAACCCCCAAAGCCACTGAGCTATCCCTTTGGTGTATATCAAGAGGGTTCAACATTATATATACACACATAAATTAAAAATTTAACTGTATATATATAGTGTAATTTTTCGACGATGGGGGTTCGGATGAACCCCCTTGCTCCACATAACCTTCTGAACCTTATGGTAGAATAAAAATAAGAGTTATAGTCAACCTAGTTTTCAATTCTGCAAAGCTTTTCTCACGGTCATCTAACCATTGAAACTTGACCATCTTCTGAGTCAACCTAGTCAATCGCGAGGCTACGGATAAAAATCCTTCCACAAACCTTCTGTAATATCCTTCTAGACCCAAGAAACTTTTGATATATGTAGCAGCGGTAGGTCTGGGCCATTGCTTCACTACTTCCATCTTCTGGGAATCTACTCGAATTCCTCCACTAGACATAATATGCCCAAGGAAGGCAACTGACTGAAACAAAAACTCACATTTGCTAAATTTAGCAAATCGTTGGCGATCTTTGAGAGTTTATAGAACAACCCTCAAATGACTCACATATTTTTCCTCATTCCCACAATAAATGAGGATATCATCAATAAAGACGATAACGAACAAGTACAAGTGAACACCATGTTCATAAAATCCATGAAAGTTGCAAGAGCATTGGTTAGCTCAAATGACATAACTACTAATTCGTAATGACCATATCGAGTCCTAAAGGCTGTCTTCGAAATGTCACAATCTCTAACTTTAAGCTGATGATAACCGATCTGAGGTCTATCTTTGAGAAATGACAAGCACCCTAAATTTGGTCAAACAAGTCATCAATACTGGGAATGGGATACTTATTTTTTATTGTGACCTTGTTCAACTGCCTATAGTCAATGCACATTATGAGAGAACCATCTTTCTTCTTTACGAACAATATTGGTGCACCTTATGGAAAAATACTAGGTTTGATGAAGCCCTTATGTAAAAGTTCTTTCAACTGATCTTTCAATTACTTAAGCTCAGTTGGATCCATTCTGTAAAAAGGAATAGATATAGGCTGGGTATCTAAAATGATATCAATTCCAAAGTTGATTCTCCTATCTGGAGAGATTCTAGGAAGATCTTCTGGAAATACTTATGGAAACTCATTGACTACAGTAAGTAACTCCAGAGTTGGGGTTTCAGAGCTTTAATCCTTAACCTGAACTAGATGATAGAGATAACCCTTAGAAATCATCTTTCTGGACTTAAGGTAAGAAATGAATCGACCCATAGGTGCTAAGCTACTTCTCTTCCATTCTAAGATTGGTTCATCTGTAAACTGAAAAAAAACAATCCTACGTCTACAATTTATTAGGCATAACAAAAATGTAACCAATACATGCCTAGAATGACATCAAAGTCTACCATTTCTAACTCTACAAGATCTGCTGAGGTGAATTTCTGATAGACTGTGACAAGGCAATTTTTGTATACCCCTCTAGCTATAATTGGGTCAACGACTAGAGTAGAGATTTAGAAGGGTTCTGAGGAAGTTTCTGGACTAATACTAAATTTGACCGCTATATAAGAAGTTACAAAAGAAAGAGTATCCTCTGGGTCTAACAAAGCATAAACATCGAGATCAAAGACTCGTAACGTAATAGTGACTACATCATGAGAATTTTCCTAATACTGATGAGCTTGAAGATCTTGTAGCTTGTTTTGGCATTGTCCGCCACCTATACCAGAAGAGTTACCCTGCTGAGTCGGGCGACCTGTTGGTGCTACTGAAGTTGTAGACTCGGCTCGATTAGCATTACCTCCTTGACCATGTTTAGAAGGACAATCCTTCAATATGTAACCCAACTGACCACACCCAAAGCATCCTTCATTTCCTGCAAGACACTCGCCTGAATGGTTCTTAACACACTTAGGGCAAGTTGGGTAGGTTTTGGTGCCTAAAGTACTACCTTGAGTCTTAGAGACTGATGCTCCACTTTTCTGATTATTTTGAAACTTGGAGGATGGAAAACTGGCTAATGAAGGAGTTGTAGGTGAAGATTTCTGCTGATACTGTGAGCGATTTCCACCACCCAATTTTTGTTGAGAATAGTCATAGTTGTCTGTCCTAGTTTTCTCGTTCTCCTTAGCTTGTTCCCTAAGCTTATGACCCTCAACCTGTTGAGCATGAGTCATGAGCCTAGATATGTTCATATCTTCTAGCAACATAGCATTCATGCACTCTGTTTTCACCAAGTCTAACACTCCATATAGAAATTTATTCATCTGAGCCTTAGAATCAACGACCATGTGCAGACCATACCTGGAGAGTTGGGTGAACTTGATTCTATACTCTTGGACTATCATGATAACTTGCCTTAAGTTCATGAATTTCTGAGCTTTTGCGTCCCTTAGCTCCCTAGGGAAAAACCTATCCAGAAAGCTCTCACTAAAGCAATCTCAAGTGCTAGGAGCAAAATTTGTACCCATGTTTTCTTTCCACTGAGTATGTCATATATGAGTCACATCATTCAGTTGGTAAGATTATAACTCAACCCGATCATATCCAGTGACCTGCATCACCTCAAGGATCTTATTGATCTCATCCAAGAAATTCTAGGGATCCTCACCAGTCTACGATCTTAAGAACTCAAGCGGATTCATCCTAATAATGTCACGGAACATTTTTGCTGCTAATCCACAATTAGCATTCACAAGAGCTGGCATTCCTGAATTTGGCATTACAGACATCCAGATATGGTACTGGAGCAATTGCATTAGCATTACTAGCATTCGCTTTCCTGGCATTAGCTCTACGAGGAGGCATGATCACTGAAATGTAGAACGTGGAGTTAGAACGAGGAATTAGATCATACCTAACACACAATAAGAGTAACAAAAAAATGAAGATTTTTCCTAAATCACTTTGTAGCCTCCCTATCATTAGATGTGGTGCACTTCACACCCATGAAAAAGGACTCTACTTAATGTGGCTTTTCAGACAACCTAGGACACTTAACCCTAGTTTGATACCAAGTTTGTTATGCCACGAGCTACCCACGAGACGCAGACACGGTGCCTAGGACCAAAAGTAATCCCAATCTAACCACATTGGCATGACGTGAGCAAACTATAGGAAATAAACTGATAAATAATTGTTGTGGAAACTAAATCATGAAAATAACAATGATGGGGAATACCCATATACTAATCTAAATAATAGTTTAATACAAAAGAGAAATCAAACTCTAATACTAAAGATGAAACTAATTATGTCTGAAATAAGCTTCTAAACTGACTAGAAATGTTGGGAGATGCCCAACTAGATCAAGAAAAACTAAAATTAAAGATAAAAATGGTAAAGATAAGCATGTCATTAGTCCTCGAAGAATGAGAACTCATCGTTGATGCTACTGAACTGAAGATCAGGAATCAATCTAAGCCTGATCTGACTGCTGAAGACCTGAACCTACATCACGAAAAGATGTAGCGCAATATTTGGATCAGTACTTGAAAGGTATTGAGCATGCAGGATATAATAAAGTTGAAATAACACATAACTAAACAAATCAAATAAGTAATGATATAATATGTACATGATATAGATGTTGAATACTGAACTATTTGAATGCAATGACCGACTTATAACATGTTAAGACTGAAATACCGATATAGTGATAAATGGTCAATATAATAGAATCTGACGAAACTATGGGAGCTACTAATAACCGATAATGAAACCATATGAGCTAAAAGTGGAGTGTTATGTATATGCCCCATCGAGAAGAATCCATTTACCCTACCAGAGGTATAGAGGCATGCTGGCGTGATCACTTAAATGATGCCCACAAAGGATCCTTACAACCTACGTGGCTAGTAGTTCTGGGACTATTTAGGTATGTTAAGCCCTAGTCCAACTCGGTATTATGCTACTCCCAATGGATTATGTGATTAACACATTATGACAGAATTACTGTGACATACTAGATAGCTCAAAATGGCATGTAAACTGAGAATGCACATAAATAACTGATAATGAAACATTTCATACTTAGGCATGTATATCTGAAATAACTGAAATATCTGGTCTAGAATGTGTAATTCAAGAACTATATAACTACGGTTTTGCAATTCATGCAATAGTCTAAATATAATATACTAATCTGATTTGGATCATTCTAACAGCTAAAAACCCAATAACCCTAACATTCAACAAATCTTAGGTCTAGTCATAATAAAGGAATCAAGAAACTAACTGAAAACTAGGGACTAATAGGTTAAATGAACCATTAGTGAAATTCCATATACCTAGTGACGAATTCCAGTGAGAAATCTTTGGATTTTGGGGCTAGAAGTGATGGAAAATTGTTGCATTCTTGAACTAGGGTTGGTCGACCTTTTTCTCCTCACTTGCTACTAATAGACTAGGTTTTGATTAATGATTTGACTTAAGTAGTTCTAGTTATGTTTCTAGGATTAAATTGACTAAAACCTCATAATTTAAGGTCTAAACGACATAGTCTAGGGGTTAAATAAAATAGGAAAAGACAGAAATACCCCGACATAACTATTGTCGGAGTGACTGACGGACCTGGTCCACGGACGGTGGTCCTACCTACGGTCCGTCCTTGTCCTTCGTTGTTTGGCTCAAATATTAGGATTTTTAAACCAAGATCCATGGATCGTGGTCCAACCTACGGCCTGTAGATCATGGTTGTGGGTCGGGATCTTTGGGTTTTCTGGGGACCTTGATCAATGGACCTGGTCCCACCTACAATTTGTAGGTCCAGGTCGTGGTTCAATCCTTAGTTGAAAATTCTGAGGCTTATGGGAATAGAGTTGCAGTGACCGTCCATGGGCCACCAGCATGGACCGTAGGTCACCTACCGTCCATAGGTGGTGCCAGTAGGTGGCACCTGTAGCTTCTGAAATTCTGCAATTTTGCCTGTTTCAAATACAAGGTGTTACACATAGAACATTCTATGATCCTTAGACTAATCTCGTGGACTTCAATTCGTAGCAAATCTTTTGGCTTTCTTTCCTTTCCAAACTTGAGGTGTTACGGGATAAGAGTGCTAAATAGAGCTCCACAAATTCAGCTAGAAAATCATGTTACAATGGTGGAAGCAGAAATAGTTTTATGGGTCATCAATTATCTAAAATCTCAAGCAATGGATATATTAAACTTCCATGTTATTTTTGAAAAACATGGAGAATTGTGGGGGAAGAGATTACACAAGTAGTGCTGAAATTATTTGATACAAAGAGATGTACAAGCCTATTAATTGAACTATTGTAACACTTGTACTAAAGATGGAAAATCAAGCCAGAATAAGTGAGTACATGTCAATTTCATGTTGCTCAATATTATAACAAAGTTATATCAAAAGTAATCACTACTAGGTTGAAATTGGCCATGGAGAGTTTTATAGATTCTAGTGAATTAACATTTGTACAGGAAGTGTATTTTGAATGACAATGTGATTCTAAGTCATGAAATGTGAAAGGATATGAGAGACAGGGGGTCTCTAAAATATGTATGGTTAAAATAGACATGATAAAAGCATATGATTCTCTTGAATGGACATTTTTGGAGCAGATATTGGAGGGACTCAAAATGCCAACTAGAGTCATTAAGTGGACAGTTCAATGTATTACAACAGTCACATACTCCATTCAGATCAATGGACACAGTACAACACCATTCAAAGCAAGGAGAGTGATAAGATAAGGGGATCCAATGTCCCTCTATTTATTTGGATTAACAGTGGAGTACTTGATATGAATTGTAACACCCCAGAATTTTTTTTCGAACTAAGACTCGAACTGTTAATCCTAGTGAGTGAGATTTCGCCAAGGAATTAAAAATTTCTTAAGTATTAAGGTCAGGTCACAAGATTTAGCACCAAGAATTCCAAAAAGAATTAAATTGGAAATAGCAAAATCTGAAATTTTGCAAGTTAAGTTAAGTATGAGTTTTGGGTCAACTTCAAACGACCATAACTCCCAGTACAGGATGAGTTATGTGTGATACAAGATACCATTGGAAAAATATTTGAATTATCTTTCCAAAGCCACCGATATTTCTAAATTTCGAATTTGGATGAGTGAGATATGATCTTCTGAAGTTAGGTTGTCTAGTTAAGGAAAGTTAGCCGAAAATAGTGAGGGGTATTTTGGTTCTTTCCGTACCCAATTAGATTTAACTCATTTTTAGTATTATTTTAGGGTATAATCCTTTTAGGTTCAGTTTTATAATCCTAATAAACACCTAGGATTTTAGTTGAGAGTTCAATAAGAGGCAAGAAAATAAAAGAGGAGCAAAGAGAAGAAAAGAGGCAAGGATGAAGGCCTTCGTCGACGTTCTTGAGTCTAGTTGCGGATTTTCGCCATGGGTCTAATCCCTAAGAGGTATGTAAGCTTCCATAGTGTTGGGTTAGTTCACCCACACGCCAATCATGTATTTTTTTTCAGCGAAATTTCATGCTTAAAGTTTAAAGATTAGAGTTCTTGATGAGTTCTTGAAAGGTGTTCTTGAAGTTCGTTCTAAATCTTGTTGTGTTAGAGTTTTGATGATTTCTTGAGATCAAATTGAGTATTTTAGTGTTTTTTCCAGTAGATTAGAGTGTAATTAAGTTAAGTAATCGAATCCAAGTGATTGGGGAAGAAACCGTTCGAATTTAGGCAATTTAGGGTGAGAAAACGAGCAAAAGTGCTCGACAGAATTTTCTGGGTTGGGGCCTGGCGCGGCGCGCCTGCTAGAGAGCCCCAAACCCATCTCTATCCATCAAGGCATGGCGCCCCGCGTCACCCATATCCCAAGGGTCATCTGTCCCATCCAGTTTGCCTCCGGTTGCTTCGTTTGAATTCATTTAAAGTGCACCCTCACTCATTTTCGATTTTAACTAATGTAAGCTACTTCTAAACACCTAAAATCAGTCCTATCATGATCATAAATCTTGAATACATAATTCAAATTCAAGCTAGAGTTGAGAGTTATGTTTTTGAGAATTTTTTCTAACGTTCTAAGAAAGTCTTTTTGAGGAGTCTTCTACAACTTCTAGTAACTTATTTTGAAGACTCATCAAGTGAGTATAAGAGTGAAGAGTATGTATTCATGAGTCAAAATTATCACCTAGATCCTCCATGTCATGAACCAAAACTCTTGAATTCATAATTCACATTTAAGATAGAGATAAGAGTAGAGTTTAAGAAAGTCTTTAAGTTCAATTGTGAATTCTTTGAGATCCATCATTGATTTGAACAAAGTTTTGAGAAAGTAAATAAGAGAATGAGAGATCCATATATCTGATTCCATCTAGTTAATTAGACCTTCGAGTTGAGTTGTTCATGCCCATAACTTCCTCATGAATTTCATAAATTGAGTATCATTGAGAGGAGTAGTATCTCAAGTTCTAAGTCTTGAGTATTGAGTTCCTTATTCCTATCTTGAGTTAAGAAGTACCTTTTTGTTCTAGAGTTGGGTAGTTCATGCTCATAATTTTGCATGATCCCTTCAAGTTGAAAATCATGAAATCATCCACATGAGTTCATGAACCTTGAATCCATACTTCAATTCAAGGAAGGTTAAGAGTCAAGTCTATAAGTTTAGAGCAAGTCAAAGTAAAGTTTATAAAGTTTTCTAAAGTCTTTCACAAACGTTTTCACTTTGTTTTAAGACTTAAAGTTCAAGTCAAGTAAAGAGTAAAGAGTTGAAGATCTTTCTTCAAAGTAATATAAGGGACCTAAGTATTCCCTAAGAGTTAAGTTTCAAGTTAAGTAAAGAGCAAGAGTTGAGTTCATTTATCAAAAGTTATAAGGGTTCTAAGTATTCCCTAAAGGTTTATAAATGTTTCACATTTAAGTTAAAAGGAAACTAAGAGTTCCAAAAGATTTTTGAACAAAAAGGGGAACATTGATTCCAAAAAGGAGCTTTTTAAAGCTAAATGGGTTCAGCAAATCATCTCAACCCAAAGGAAGGGAGTTTTATTAGAAGTATAAGCAAAAGTACATTTTGGGAGTAGTATTGAGCACCGATGTGGGGATGAGAGTTCATATTAACTCAAGTCTCCATGCAAACCATGTAGTAAACATGGGAATTGACGGGTCATACTTTTTAGATGATCACGTAAGGAGAGCTAGTGGATCCACTAAGTTAAGTAAGGCCCTATACCGATGGCAAGGTATAAGATGATCCTTGGGCAACGTGAGGTAATACGTTGTATCATCACTTAGGCTCAAAGTGATGGTTTTCGGTTAGAGAATCTCCCTCAAAAACTATATTACTTTCTTATATAAGTAAAGTTGAGTTTGTTATTGCATTTCCGTTAATAAACTAAGTTTCTTTTACTATTTTATAAAGCTTTTTATATATAGCATGTATATTATTGCTTATATTGAGTTTAGCATCCATAGTTGAGTATCATATCTTTGAGTTCAGCATTTAATCTCTAAGTTGAGTATCTTATTCTTGAGTATTCCTTGAGTTTCAAGTTTGAGAAGAGGTAAGTATGTTTCCATATTTTATTCATGTATCAAGCTTATGTTATACTTTAGAATTCCCCTTACATGCTCGTACATTCCACGTACTGAGTTAATTGGCCTGCATCTTCTCATGATGCAGACACATGTATTCAGGATCGTCTACAGGAACTTCGTTGATACATTCGAGATTAAAGTTAGCTATGGTGAGCCTCCTTGCTTTCGGAGGATTTCATTTATTTTTCAGTTTAGTCAGGATGTCGTGGGTCTTGTCCCGACTTCCATCTTTATCAGTTAGAGGCTTCATAGATAGTCAGTATAGTTGAGGAGTCTGTATTAATTATTTATTTTATTAAATATTTTAAAGACTAAAGTTGCCTATTTTATGGCTAGTTGAATATTGTATTTTTATTCAAAGTTGTTCATTTCAGTTTTAAGCTTTGTATACTTAAGTTAGTCTTCCGCTTGTAGTCAGGCAGGATGAGGGTTCGCTTGGGGATCAGCAATGATTCGTGAGTGTCGGCCACGTCCAGGGTGTAGGCTCAAGTCGTGATATGAATTCTTAAAGTTTGCACACAGATCCTAACTTCAATTACCGCCCTAGATGTAAAGTTCAAAGAATAGTGCAATTGAGTTTTGTCGATGTTCTGGGAAGGAGATATAAGATCAGTGAAGAGTATGTATCTGTTTTTTATGAAACTTTCTCAGGTGTGGTTGCAAATATAGAGAAAATTAATGTTTAATTTGGTGGAGTTCAATGAGACCGCAGACAAGAGTTACTAGAAGAACTACAATTTTTCAACGGGGCAGTACTGCCATTCAGATACCTTGTTTGCACTTTTAAGTACTAAAAAGGTATCTTAGTTCAATGCAAATTCTTATCATATGTAGGAAAAACTCAACTCATCAAGAGTGTCCTGTATGTTATCGACATGTTCTTGTCCCAAATATTTTCCTTACCTAAGAAAATTATTCAAACTCTGGAGGCTATGTGTACGAGATTCTTATGGACTGACAATATTGAGACTTCAAGGAAGACTTTTATTGCATGAGACAAGCCCTATATAGTCCCAAGTCAGATAAAAGATTGCACTTTCTTACAATATATACATGGAATACTACAAAAATTCTCAATTGCCAACAGATTTTACTAACAAGTTAAGTTAGTTAGTATTCTACTAACAAATTACCAACATATTTCTAACTAAATTATATTTCAAGACATAATAAGGAAATGCTAATGGATTACCAACCAAAATCATACTAACTAAGTATTTAAATTGGTAAATACATCAAAAAAAATGGCGCCAAATTTAGCAACATTATATCAATGGATTACCAACTGAAATATTACTAACACACAACTTTTGTTGGTAATATTACCAACGAAGTATATATCGGTTGGTCAATATGACAAGCAAATTGTTTATATAATTTATTAACATATTACCAATGAATTACTAACCAAACATTTACCAACAACAAGATTGTGTTGCTAAATTTACCAACCAAATATAAATGTGTTAGTAAATTAGTAACGAGATGCGATTTTTTGATAAACTTGCCAACCAATATCCAATTAGTTGAAAATTTTGCCGACGAATAAAGATTTTAGTTAGTAAATTACTGACATCATTAAAATAGTTGGTAATATACCAAGGGACCATTAATTTACCAATATTTTAATTATTAGTTGGTAATATTACATATGAATGTTTAGTTGAATAGTAACTATTACCAACTGTGATAAAATTTATTGGTAAGTTATTAATTACTAACTGATATTTGAATTGATAAATTTACCAATTGAAGTTAAATTTATTGGTAAATCGGCATCTAGTGTTGAGGCTTTCATATTCAGTTTGTGTCGTCAAGCGTTTTAACTTTTAACTTTTAGCCAAAACTTGACTTTGGTCAATATTATTGGTAAACGTGCTCAGATTAGAACTTTGTCAGTGTCATTAGCTTCGAAAGATCATTTTTTATCTAACAGGAAGGTTGGTTCAAGTTTTGAGGCTTTCGGTTTTTGTTCATGCCGTTAGGTGTTCTAAATCTTACGTTTCGTCCAAAATTTGACTTTGGTCAATATTTTTGCAAACTGCTCAAATGAGAATTTCGTTAGCGCAATGAACTCCAAAGGTTATTTTTTATCTAATAAGATGGTTGGTTCGGGTTTTGAGGCTTTCATATTTTTATGTATCATTAGGTGTTTTAACTTATAAATTTTGGCTAAAATTTAACTTCGGCCAATATATTTGATAAACGTGCTCAAATGAGAATTTTGTCAGTGTAGTTAGATGCAGAAGGTCATTTTTTTAAGTAATAAGATAGTAGATTCGAATTTTGAAGCTTCCATTTTTAGTTTGTGTGAGGCATTTTAACTTTTATGTTTTGGCTAAAATTTTATTTTAGTCAATATTTTTGATAATTGTGCTCGAATTGAAATTTTATCACCGTTGTTAGTCATATAAGTTCAGTTTTGATCTCAAAGGATGGTTGGTTTGCATTTTGAGACTTTTATCTTCAGTTTGTGTTGTTAAGCGTTTTACCTTTTAACTTTAGGCCAAAATTTAAAGTAGGTCAATATTTTTTTGGGAAACATGCTCAAATTTGAATTTCTCTAGCGCGGTTAGCTATGAAATGTCATTTTTCGCCTAATAGGATGGTGGTTTGGATTTTGAGGTTTTCATATTCAGTTTGTACCGTTAGGCGTTTTAACTTTAACTTTTGGCCAAAATTTGACTTTGCTTAACATTTTTTGTCAACGTACTCTAATGAGAATTCCGTCAGCTCGATTAGTTTCAGAAGGACATTTCTATATCTAGTAGGAGGGTTGGTTCGGGTTTTGAGGTTTCCATTTTCAGTTTGTGGGGTTAGGCGTTTTAACTTTTAAGTTTTGGCCAAAAATTAGATTTGATTAATATTTTCGGTAAACGTGCTCATTTAAATTTTTTGATATGATATGTGTCATATTGAGATTAATTTAATTTGTTATTATAGATTTTGCATTGTTTCATTCAAAAATGATTTATGAAATTGATATTAATAATTTTTTAATTTATATTCGTGCTCTTAGATTTTTAAATGCAATAAATGAATAAATACTTTACTATTGAATAAGCATTTAGTTAATAATATTTTGAGCAGATTGTCAATCAATTACTAAGCTAACATTGAACTTGAACGATATATTACCAATAAAGTATCAATTAGTAAATTTATAAGAAAAACAAATAATCATACTAACATATGTAAAGTTTATTACCAACAAGGGTTATTGTGAAGTGGTAAATACTCCTTTATCATTGACCAAGAGGTATCGGGTTTGATTCCCCTTGGTTACGGAGTCGCCTTTGGGAGCGCTTTACCCCCAAATGTGGAAATTCCCGGCGTGAATCTAAATCTAGTCGGGCTCCAACGTGGGTACCGGACACAGGGGGAAATAAAAAAAAGTATTTAAAATTTATTGGTCCAATTACCAATGTATTTTTTGTTACAATATCTGTGAGTGTTTACCAATTGATTTTGGTTGGTAAGTTTACCAATAAATCAAAATCGTTGGTAATATTTACCGACAAGCCTTTTAGCAACTTATTAATATAAGTTGATATTTGGTTGGTAACTCAATTTGCCAACCAATTTAATTAGTTTACCAACGATTTTTTTTTTTTTGATAATTGGGGTCCTTTTGTAGTGGAATAAGGCTGCAATTGGGAAGTTGTCGTGGAATTTATACCAGACTAAAGACAAGTTATGGGTAGCCTGGATACATAGCTATTATGGGCAGAATGGTGTGTGAAACATACTAGCAAAGCAGGCTTCTTGGGTAGTTCAAAAAATCCTAAACGTTGTTGAACATCCCAGAGGTTGGTATTACTAAGGCATGTATAAGAAACATGGAAAAATACTCCTTGGCAAAGTGTATACTCCCTCCGTATCAAAAAGGTTGACCTAGTTTGACTTGGAACGGAGTTTAAGAAAAGAAAGAAGACTTTTTAATCTTGTGGTTTTAAATTAAAGTTATGTCAAATGTACCAAAATGTCCTTTAATCTTGTGGTCTTAAACATGCCACGTGGAAAGTGAAAGTTGAAATGTTGGCAAAAAAGGAAAGGGGTCATTCTTTTCTAAACAGACTAAAAAGAAAATTGGGTCATTCTTTTTTAAACGGAGGGAATATATAGATAAGGGGTACAGTGGAGTAGGCAGAATGGAGATCACTGATCTGGACAAATATGGGAGCTCCTAAATGATTGTTTATCATGTACATAGCAGTAAATAGAAGGGTTGGGACTAACAATATATTGGCTAAATGGGGTATGATATATATATATATAGTCCCCTGATAAATGATCGAGGACCTCGACCATCTATCTTTCAATGTTCATATACTACAGAAGTGTGGAGGAAAATACTAACTTGGCAAGGAATCAATAGAAGCACAATGCACTAGACAACTAAAGTCCAATGAGAAATTAAGTAGGTATATGAAGGGGAAAGGCAGCACAACACTTGTGTACAAATTGGCAATAGCAAGTTCACTTTATTACTTATGGCTAGCTAGAGCGCAATCATAGGGAATTCAGACAGAAGAAGTAGCTATAAGCACAACTGTTAGGCATAATATCATTGAGGACACTCATGGAAGAGGGAGTAGATATCCTAAATTAGCTACTAGATTACATGCTTTAAATATGTATCCGTAAAGGGTAGCTAGTGAGTAATGTTTCTTGAGGTTAGCAAGGAGGGATCTTATGTCCATACCTGTTGATCTTTTTGAATTGTAACGTTCACTTGGTAAATTATAAATTTTACTTACAATTTTATGACATTTTATTTTATTGGTATATAAATGTGGTGTGTAGAGTAATGTTTTGAAGATAGGGTTGAGTCGAGTGGTAGTATTCATCTCTTGTTTCCTTTTGTTTTGTCTCTTTTAAACTGTTTAGTTGTCATGAAGTCACGTGAATGTCTAAGCCTCTCTCTCCTTAGACAAAAAAAAAAAAAAAAAGAAAGAAAGGACTCTTCTTTTAAGATCAAGTACTCCTCAAACCAATATATCCCTCTTGATCAATCTATCTCATTCTTCTATTGATCACTTTCCCCATGACTCCACCTGATCACATAACTCCTAATTTCCCTTTTGGCCTCAATAATAATAACAACAACAATTCTCTTGTTACCCCTAATTATCTCTTTTTCTTCAACTCAACTACCAATCAAACCACAAGTTTTCATCATCAACATACCCAATACTATATGCAACATGAGCATCAACTTAAGGTACATACAACAAAAGGGTCTCCTTTTTTACCCCTTATGTTTGATCATGTGTTACTTTATCTCAAAAAAACAAAAAGACTACTATGGTACTACAATTGTTTTGCAAGATCACTTGGATTTTGTTGTTCGTGTTCAGAATAATTAAGTAATTAATGTTGTGTGTGTTTTTCGAATGTTTTTGTTTGTGGATTTATAGGTGGATAATGATGGTGGATCATCATATGATTTAGGGAAGAAAAACAAAGTGGGAAGTGGCCTCAAATTGAGCTTGTGGAAGAGAGAACAAAAGTTAGTGTCTTCAAAGATAAAAAAGTTGGATCAAGAAAAAAAGAAAAATAGCACCAACAATGCTTGCATCAAATTGAAGTTGGGAGATGAAAAGCAACAACCTATACAAACTGATTACAGCTCCAACAATATACCTATTAGGGTTTGTACTGATTGTAACACTACTAAGACCCCTCTTTGGAGAAGTGGTCCTAAAGGACCTAAGGTAATCTTCTTTTGTTTTTTACTCCAATTATACTTGTCAAATGTATGTGTATTTTTACCCTCCTTTAACTTTTACTCTTTTTGAGAGACTTCTAGGTACAAATTGCTTGAAGTGTTCTAACAACTTAATTAAGCTGTTAGAGAGTAGACTTTTATTATTTAGTTGTATATATTCTCAACACGCTCTCATGTTGGAACCTGGGTTTTTTTCATTGGTCAAGCATGTAAAAAAAAAATTTTGATAATGTGTGGCGGTGAGATTTGATTCCACAATTGAGTCTCGTTATTTTATCTAAAAACTTAAACTGTTAAATTTTTATAATTTAATTATATTCTGACATAAATCACACTGCCTTTATCTAAAAAGAAAAAGGAAAAATGAAACATATTTTCATAATTTTGGCCTATGAAAAAAGAATCATGCTCACTTGTGTTAAGACGGAGTAACATAATTTTTTCTCTAATAACTTAAGCTTCTATCAGGATGAGATAGTCATAGAAATCAGTTTTTTTTTTTTTGGTAACATACATACATACACAAGGACAGTTTTTCTTTAGCTGAAATATTGTTTACAGTCACTGTGTAACGCATGTGGAATCCGACAAAGGAAGGCAAGACGGGCAATGGCAGCAGCAGCAGCTGAAGGGAAAACTGATCAAAAGGTACAACAACACAAGCAAAATATAACAACAAAAGTTACAAGTAACAATGATGTTATAAAACCCTTAAAGAAAAGGTGCAAATTTGGTCCTTCATCTAGTAGTACTAATAATAATGCACCAAAGAAACTTGGTTTTGAGGACTTCTTCAAAAATTTGAGCAGTAACTTGGCTTTCCAACAAATTTTCCCACAAGATGAGAAAGAAGCAGCAATCCTCCTAATGGCACTCTCAAGTGGCCTTGTTCATGGCTAATTAATTAATTAGTTGAGTGAGAGTTTGTGTTTGAGATTATAATTACTAGCAAGATTAATAGTACTTATTAATTATATGAGTGTTAGCAAGAATGAGTCACGAAATTATTTATTAATAAGGGATATTAGGATTAATAAATTAAATAGTATGCTTTTGTGTTGTGATGATCGTTTGTAAGATCATGATTTAATGTTATGAATTTGCCATCTTCACTCACTTTTTCATATATCTAGTTGTGTGGGTATACTAATAACATTATATTCCCTTCATTTTATATCAGTCAATTTGATTTGTACAGAATTTAGGAAAAATTTTGAAATTTGAGGCTTAAAATTTGTGTAAGTATACTCCATCTGTTTTTTTCAAAAAAAAAGAATGACTCAATTTTTTTTTTAGTCTATTTCAAAAAGATTAATCATTTTCTTTTTAATACTTTAAGTTTAACTTTATACGTGATATGTCTAAGGCCATAAGATTAAAGGGTATTTTGTTATATTTATATTAACTTTAATTTAGAACCACAATATTAACAAGTTTTTTATTAAAAAAAAAAAAAAAAACTCAATTCCAAGTTAAAGTAAGTCATTATTTTTTTAAACAGAGGGGTAATAGATATTTATATAATTATAAATTATTTTATTAAGAGTAAATTGACATTTGTGAAGATAAATTGATACTTAATATAAAAACACATCATTTTTTTAAAAAACTGACTAAAGAAAAAAGTAAAGAGGAAGTTTCTAAAAAAAAAAACAAGCGTTAAACTTCTTATCTTACTTATTAAGCCTAGATATTTATATGGTTATAAAATATTTTATTAAGGGTAAAATTGACATTTATAAAGATAATTTGTTACTTGATATAAAAATACTATCATTTTTTTAAAAAAGGACTAAAAAAAAGTAAAGAGGAAGTTTATAAAAAAAAAAAGTGTTAAATTGCTATTCTTACTTATTAAGCCTTGATGTTATGAGAAACCATTTTTCTGTTTAATTTCTTCTTTGTTTGGAAACAATATATGGTACATGTGTTGTTAGTTTTGTTGAATTGAGATAAAGCCAAATGACTCGTGACCGATCGATCGTGGTAATTAAGTGGAAAGTTGCGGTTTATCCCTTATATATTATGAAAGAAATAAAGGGAAAATTAAATCTGACAGATAATGAAGATTAGGAAGGATTACCTTATCCAATTGAAGCTTTAAAATGTTAAGTTACTTCTTAATTAAACCAGTACCGTTCATTTACACTATTGCTTTGAGATAAAGTAATTCTTTTTGGTATTATCTTCATTTCTACTAAGTTCTTGGTTGTATTGAGGACACATGACAAGTTTAATTTCATGGCTAAGGATTTAATTATAATTTAAAAATATTTATATATAATCATAAATCAAATGACAAATACACTATATATATACACACATACAGATTGTGTGATTTTCTAATTATTTGCTTTTTAAACAATTTAAAAAATTACATACATATTAAAATTACAACTTGCAATTTTTATGTATAAATGTAGATGGTTTATTTCATTTACCATTATTGACCGTCTTTTCAATTTTGAACGTAGATGATTTATCTTTTTTTTTAAATTTAAAAATGACATTTTGTGACTGATCAATTTATTAAGATGACAATTATTTATCCTTAAATAATTCAACTAAAAAAATAGAAAAGATGACAACAAAATGTTCTTCTCATAGCTATCTAGATAATAATATTGTCCGATAATTATTATCTACCTTGACCCAATATGATCCATGGGTATAATTGAAAAGAAATTTTTTATAGAGTTTTAATTTAAATACAAAATCAGATGAGGTGAAAAATAATGAACGAAACAATTAATAAAAACAAACATTTTATTACTATTCACTGCACTATATTATTAATCTTTGTATCAAACGACCCCTATATCTTTAATTCCAAGAAATTATTATAATCCCATGTCTAAGAAATATCCAATGAATATAGTAAAAAAAAAATCTCTTCTTACTTTTTTTCCCATGGGCCCATGTAGACTTTATTGTCCAATTGTTTTTTTTTTATTAGTAAAAAAGAGTAGTACTAGCTAGCAGGCTAGCAGTAGCTAGGGTTTGGGTTAGCTTATGAGGAAAAAAACAAAAGGATTTTTAACAGAAAATGAAAGACATATACAATGTGTTGTGTATATGCAGGGCTGTCATGAATGGTTGAACCATGATTGTGATTTTTCATTACAAACAACAGCTTTTGGTGCTCACACAAGTCGTTTACACAACACTGGACACTCTTACGTACTTTTTTTTTTGTCTTTAAACACAGGCAAAAAAGAATCTGAATTACATTATTTTCCATTGTCAACTCCAACCAAGTACATGATATGGTAAATATATATTTAATATTACAACGAAATTGATATTTATAGAAAAATTACTTAAACAGCAACAAGAAAAAGATAAGCATATAAATTCAAGCCCAATACAAAGTCCAATTCAAAGCCCAGTTCAAGACCCAAATCCAAGCCAGACAATTCAGATGATTTTTCAGACACAATGCAATTTGCTCAAGACCCAAATGATGATGATTCGGGTATGAGTTTGATTCCATTGCATTACATAATTTAGACACATAAAAAAAATATAATAATATAATTAATTTAATCTTTCCATCTCCTAATGTAATTCCTAGAAAATTTATATAATTTTTAAATAATTCTATCTTTTTTTTTTACTAATTATTATTCCATTATTAACAAACAACCTAAATACTGTTTGTAAATGTCCTAGATGTTCTTTTATGTCTTTGCTAAATACTAAAATATCGTCTACATATACCAAAACAAATCTCTTATACTCTCCAAATATTTCATCCATTTTTCGTTGAAAAATTGGAGGTGCTGTTTTTAAGCCAAATGGCATAACTAATCATTCAAAGCCCCTCTGGACAAGTAAAAGCTGTCCATTCAATACTATCTGGGTGCATTTTTATCTGTCAATATCCTGATTTACAGTCAAATTTAATAAATATTGTTTTTCCTTGTATTCTATTTATTAATTCTATTTTGTCTGGTAATTTATATCCATCTGTTCTAGTATTATCATTTAATCTTTTATAATTTATTACCATTCTAGCTTTTCCTCTAACTATTTCACTATGATTTCTTACCATAAAAGCTGCTGATCTATGTTTTGAAGTTGATCTTCTTATTACTCCTAACTCTAATAATTCTTTAATTTGTATACTAAAATCTTCTAGGTCTTGATTAGTAGCTTCTATTGAGGCCGTTTTTATTATATATTCTGGATTTATAATATCTAGTTTACATACTATTTTATTATTTTCAAAACTTCACTCCGTTCTTATAATGTAAGTTTTCATTTTTAAGTTTTAGTAACTTTCCATATATGTAAATTATGTGTATTTTATAATATGTATATTTTTCGTGTTTAAAATTATGTGAATATGTGTTTAATATGTATTACATGAATCTATATTACTTAGTATATGGTTAGTTTCTTAGCCTCTTAAAAAGTATCTATGGATTAACCTGTAAATTCCTAGGAAATTGATCGGTCATGTTAAATGTTCTTAGGATATACGATGAATGACCATCTCCGGGGTGTGCTTAAAGATGATGCAATTAAGAATAAAAGCTAAGAAAAAGAGATAAACAGTAATAACAGATTCATGGATGGACAGAGTTCATAAAAAATAATAATAATTATTTACATCCCCACTCTATTCAAATAGGGCGAAACATCGCGGTACTCAAAAATAATGAATTGATTCAATCTTAATGAATTTTAAAAATTAACGAGTTTAAAAAAAAGAGTTGCCACCTAATTTTAGAAAAAAACTAGGAAAACCATTAAGTGATCTACGAAACCAATTGATTCTAGGTAGGGGGTTCAAATTATTTCGAAGGGAAGGGGTTAGGCACCCTTCGAAATCCATAAGTGTGGGTACCGACTGAATTCATTTTTTTTTCAAATTGAGGAGGAGATAATAATAATATACAAGTAATATAAATATGCAATATACACAAGTAATAAAATAAAATAATAACATAAGAAACGGCCTAAGGTTTGCCTAACGTCGATATTTACATGATAATTAATAAAAATATAATTTGAGCTCTTCGAATAGCTTCAATGGAAGCGACTCTGTGTACCTGTAAAGACACTTAGTAAAAGTGTTAGTAATAAATAAATATGAATAAAATTGAATATAAGAAATAATAACTAAAAATAAAAACCCGTCTTATTAACATTGGAGGCCTTGGAAATCGATGGTAATTTCTTCATCGGCCATTTTAACAATTTTAACAAACAATTTATATGAACTTAAACTAAAAATTTCCGTCTTTTAATATTGAGTAGGCCTCCAAAACCGACGGAGAGTTTTTTCTTTGGCCATCTTGACATATAATTCAATAGCGTTAAAAGTTAAATGATAAAATAACACTAGGTAACCATGTGAAAAGTGGAACAAAATGGGGCAAATAATCCTACAACACAATTGACATCCTAACAATATTTAATAAAATGAAGAAAATTAAACATATGTTCGCCGAGAAACTTCTAAACAATTGCATTAGCAAAAATTCCAAAGGCTAGGAGCAAAAAAAATGAAATAACAATTTAAACACACAATTAAATTAAAGGAATAACAATTCAATCAAGCAATATAACAATAAACAAAGTCTAACTATGATAAATGTAACCCAATAAAGTTTAAATATTATAGATATACATATGGAAAAGAAAAAATATCAACAAATATGATTTGGAGTTTAGACACTTAGTAAAGTGTTAGTAAGAAACAAAATATGAATTTATCAAATAATAACTTAAAAATAAAATCCGTCTTATAAACATGAAAGGCCTTGGAAATCGACGGTAATTTCTTCATTGGCCATAACTCCTAAACTATAACTAATACACAAATAAATTCCTAAAGAAACATAAGCAAGACTAAAGAGAAAATAAATAAATAAATAAATAAATTTACAACTAACAGTAAATAAAACAGTAGGAACAAGAGAAACGCTACTAAAATGTCATACCACAACCTAATGCACGAAAGCTAAAACAAAGCTAATTAACATATAATAGATAGAAAAGCTAGAAATTAAATAATACAAAGCTAAGAAAGAATTTACCTGGTCTGGGCAGCGAATCGGAACTGCGAATTTGACGGAGACGATCCACCACCTCCCCAAACTCGAACAGCCGCAAAAAATATTTTATAAATATTAAACTATGGAACCAAGAATTCCCGAAAAATTTCTGGGTACTCTTTGGTCTCCTCCTTTCTTTCCCTTCCCTCTTTGGTGTAATGAAGAGGGGCTTATATAGGACCAATTTTGGGTTCAAAATAGATGTGGGAAGCGATGTGGGACAAATGCAAAAAAAATCCAAAATTTGTCTATTTGAATGGTTTTAAAGTAATTGATTAATAGGATGAATTCACATAAATTAATTTAGAGAGCATCTTAATCTAAACAAAATAAATTAATTGATTCGAATATGAATTAAGTGGTTTTAGCAAATCGAAATTGAAACTATAAAATTATGAATTTTTTAAAATGTTAGGCCAAAATTGGGTGTCAACAGCTGTCCCTTTCGTTGTGTATGATTGATGAAAGAAATCGTGGACAACGAAAATTGACAAACCCAATTTTGACCGAACACATGACCTTTGTAGAGAAGTGCGGTTGAATGTGGTGGAAGTCAATCCCAGACTTGTCTCCAAAAGGTTCTATGATATGTTGCGTCCTTGTTGAAGTAATTCGCACATGTGGCTCCTCTGAGAGTGCATCCTCTAAAATGTTCTAAAAAAACAAAGATAAAACTCATTAATATAGGCAAAACTAAAAGAAAAAGGGCAGCATCTCTTATGATACGATAAATGGAGATAAATACAGGTCCCTTGGTAGGACGAATGAAGATGATGATCAATCTATAGGATTTGAAATGTATGTCCATCGGTAGGACGAATGAAAAAAAAATGATGATCCATCTATAGGATTTTGAATGTATGTCCATCGGTAGGACAAAATGTAAACATCTTTCAACGCACGTTTCCACCGACTTAAACGTTGAATAGATAGAGTGCACAACCTTCACCTCCAAATAGATGTGTCTTAAATGCAAATATCATTCAACGCAAGTTTTCACCGACTTGAACGTTGAAAAGATATGGTGCACATCCTTCACCTCCGAATAGATGCGTCTTAAATGCAAATATCTTTCAACGCAAGTTTTCACCGACTTAAATGTTGAAAAGATATGGTGTACATCTTTCACCTCCGAATAGATGCGTCTTAATGCAAATGCAAATATCTTTTTGCGATGCATGAATATTAACTCTCGTTGCATGAATATCGAATCTCGATGCATGAATTTCCTACGGGGCATGAATATCTTCCCGCAATGCATAAATTCTGCAAGGTATGAAATCTTCTTGCGGTGCATGAATTTCTGCGAGGTATGAAATCTTCTCGCTATGCATGAATTTCTACGAGGTATGAAATCTTCTCGCGATGTATGAATATTAACTCTCGATGCATGAATTAACTCGCGATGCATAAATATTAATTCGCAATGCATGAATATTGACTCGCGATGCATGATTTTTTCAATGCATGAATATTGACTCGCGATGCATGATTTTTTCAATGCATGGATATTGACCTCAATGCATGATCTTCTGCGGGGCATGAATATTTTCCCGCAATGCATAAATTTTGCGAGGGATGGAATCTTCTCGAGATGCATAAATTTTTGCGAGGAATGAAATCTTCTCGCGATGCATGAATTCCGCAAGGTATGAATATTAACTCGCGATGCATGATTTTTGATTTTTTTTTTGATTTTTTTTTTTGCAATGGATGAATATTGACTCGCGATGCATGATTATTTTTTATTTATTTATTTATTTATTTGATTTTTTTTTTATTTTTTTATTTTTTATTTTTATTTTTTTTTATTTTTTATTTTTTATTTTTTTTTGCGATGCATGATCTTTTGCAATGCATGAATATTGACTCGCGATGCATGATCTTTTGCAATGCATGAATATTGACTCGCGATGCATGATTTTCCGCTATGCATGAATATTGACTCTTGATGCATGATTTTCCGCTATGCATGAATATTGACTCTCGATGCATGATTTTCCGCTATGCATGAATATTGACTCTCGATGCATGATTTTCTGCTATGCATTAATATTGACTCTCGATGCATGATTTTCCGCTATGCATGAAGTTTAACTCGCGATGCATGATCTTTCGCAATGCATGAATATTAACTCGTGATGCTTGATCTTCTGCGGGCATGAATATCTTCCCGCAATGCATAAAGTTTAACTCGCGATGCATGATTTTTGTAGTTGCTATCACGCTTCTCGCGGTACTTATCAGAATTTTGAGGTCTTCCTCAAAAATTCTGTCCCAGTTAGAATTTTGGCAAATCTCAAAATGATCTTCAATCTTGACTTGTTGGCGATAACACCTCTATTGAGAATTTTTGAGATGTTTTCAAAAATTATGTCCCAGTTCTTATTGTAAGGAAAAATAATAATCACACTGGGTATATGACCGAGCCGTCGTGGCGCCTACATATATCCTGTTGAGGCAGGAATCAGGTCAAATGTAGTTCCAATCTTGTGGATGATGAGTACTGCAAAGAATCTGAAAAATTATCAGTAGAAAATGCACAATATGAACATGATGAAATATGAAAATGGTATTCCTTGCTATATTCAAAGCCTAAAGACAAGATATATCATATTTTGGGATGGACAATCAATGAAGTAAAATAGGACTCTCACACATACAAGATTAACCTGATGACACTTTTTTACAATGAACAACTCAAAAAGCAAAAAAAATTTTTTTTTTTTTTATTGAATGATTTTTTTTTAAAAAAAAAAATTAAAATATTAAAGAACGAGTGTTTGCTCACTTTTTTTTTAAAAAAAAAATAAAGAATGTGATGAGATAGTCAAACCTTCACTACAATTGGTACCAACAGTTAAGATTGCAAGTAAATCTCTCATTTATTTTTTTTTAATTTTATTTATTTATTTATTTTTTTTTTTTTTAAGATTGAATTTAAGGTAATTCCTACAACTTCAAGTGGTACCTCCAATATACTTAAGGATCAACATGATCCGTTCATCTTGTTTCAACAAAGGTTTTGAATTGTATCAATACTCATGTTTCAAGTGCCCTCACGAAAAAGACTTGTCCTATTTCACACGTATTTGAAACATTTGATTTTAGGACATTTTCCAAAGTGCACTCACACTCACAAGAATGTTCAATGCATACAACTGTGATACCATATGCTTGACCCTTATGTAAATCTCCACTAATGTGAGAACATTTGGAATGAAATCATGTAGGGCTTGTCATTGGCTTGTAACGTAGGCTTAGGGATGGGTAGGATATTTATTTGGGATAAAAGTGACTAAATTCCTCATTGAGCGTCACACAGAATTTGTGCTCTTAATGATTGGTACACCTTTGGCGTTAGATCCTATTCTGACCTCTCAAATTCTTTTGAATTCTTATTTTTGACTCTTTTTCCTTCTTCCTCTTTTTTCTTCCTTTGTTTCGACTTCATTTGAGTTCTCATTTTCTAAGCTTTTCCATTCTTTTTTTTTTCTTTGTTTTGACTTCTTTTGAGTCCTTATTTCTTGGAGCTTTTCTTTTATTTCACTCCTTTCTTTATAAATTTTTCTCCTTTTTGTTGGAGAATTTTCCCTCTCACCTTTCATTGACCCTGTAAGGGTATTTTTACCTTTCTTTATTTCTTCCACCTTTTTTTTTTCTTCCTTTCTCTCTTTTTCTCTAGAGTCTTTGCTTCCTTGATTTTGGGAGACTCAATATCTTTGCTTTAGGAAATTTCAAACATGGATCTCCTCTTATAATTTGCACATTCTTGGTGCACTCAAGAAGGTTGGGCCAAGAGAGGATAGTGCTTGTAAGCACTTAAAAGGGTAGTGGTTAAGATGTGGTTGTCCAAAGAAAGGTTTTAGGCTCAAAGTGGGAAAACTAGGGATTAATGTAATTTGGTAGGCTTTGAAAGGCACAATCGAGTCAAAAAGGGCCTACAATCCTTTCCCAAACCAAACATTACTCAGGATTCGCCTCGAAAAACATTCAGGTCAAGTTCTAGATCAACAGTGTAACACAATTGAACTTTGATCAAAAGCTCACCACACAATGCACATGGAACATAAGGTTAGTTTTATTCTTATCTTGATTGAGTGCAAGAGAATTTTCAAGCATCACAAAAGTACAGATAAGAGGTACCACGAAAATCTATAGTTTATCGCAAAGTCAGTCTTTTCTATCATATCAAATATATTTACATGCTCTTAACTACGTAGGTACCAATCGAGCTGAAGACATGACTCTTACATTATGCACAAGCTACTTTATTTTTTGAAAGAATGATTACCGAACCCGAGAAGGGCTGCCTACGTATCTCATTAAGATGAGAATCAGTGTGCGTAGTTCATGTAGATATAACTTTGAAAATATTAGCAAACTATTTCTATTTTTTTTTATTTACTTTTGAAAAAATAATACCGAACCCAAGAAGGGTTACCTACGTATCTCACCGAAATGAGAATCAGGTATGCGTAGTTCGTGCAGATATGACTTGGAAAATATGCACAAACTATTTGATTTTATTTTTTTACTTTTGGAGAAGATAAAACCGAACCCAAGAAGGGTTGCCTACGTATCTCATTAAAATGAGAATCAGGTACGCGTAGTTCGTGCAGATAAGGCATATAAAAAATTTAGAAAACTCAAAGAAATTCCTAGGTCTAGCTCCACTAAAATTTGTAGTCATGAAGTATTTTTGACCCCCATTTTTTCCGCACCAATATGTTTTATAGTCTCTTAGTCGTCAATTTTCATACTGTCTTTTGAATATAACCTGCAAATTTTCACAGTAATTTCTACGTATACTCTTTTTGGATGTTTTCTTGGACTGTCTCCTCCCAATTTTTACGAGATCCAAACATTGTCATGACCATCCCCGACTGATGTCGGGGACGGTATTCCTACAAAAGTATGAGAAATATGTGAGAGCAGGACCATCATGCAAAATAATAATAAAAATAAGTGGGTGTCACCTCATAGTCAAATACTCCCCTGATTTATCGTTTTGACTTAATATTAATGTCTTGTGAAATACAAGGACTCGCATTTCGCTAATCCTCTTGTCTCTTGCGACTTCGGACAAATAATGATTTTTGAATCAATTTTTCGCTGTGAAGAAGAACAACTCAAAATGTAAGAGTGTTAGTTCATGTACATAATGGATAATGCAAAATATCACACGAATAATGAATTAAACACACAAATATTGTTTTAATTAAAGACAAACTGAAATATATCACATAGCATACAAACAATTATTGCGCGTCCTATACAAATATGTGATCCTTTTATGCCTAGGGTAGGCCTACCGATTTAAAGGATATATATATCATTTGAAACATTCCATTGTCCCAAAATTTAAATTTATACAAATTTATACGAATAAAATAAATGGGGATACATAATAGGGAAAATGGGATACAAAATATTCAGTCCCCCGCAGGGGTTCAATCCTATACTATGCTTCCATAGAAGGTCTTTCTCTCTTTATTTCTTCTCTTCTCTGGGTTCCCGCGTCTTAGACTAGTAACTTGTGAGAGATTTTTTTTTTTTTAAATAGAATAAGCTACAATATACTCCCAATTCCGAGGACAATGATTTTTTCAGATGATGTATACATCCTTCAAATTTAAACAAATAAATATGATCGTCCGTTCAGGCCGTAGGCACTTTTGGACTCAAGGTGGTCTATCTAATGAACCCAACACACCTTGGGTGTTGGGTTATCTTAGTTCAATGCTTAGATTTGGATTTGGTTTTGCTCTATCTTAGGCTTCACTAGAATAGTTTTCAAGTTGACGGTAACCCGAGTCGGACAAACAACGGGGTGAAGCTACCAAACGACGTCGGATGACCGCATTCCAACTATTCGTTTGATACTTTCAAATGAAACTCTTGTGTATTTCTGAAAGAAGCCATGGAAAGCCACGTAACTTCCGTTTTCCTAATGCATACTATTTGCCATTTGGCGGAAAGATGTATGAGTGCAATGACAATATACATACAATAAAAGAAAATTGAATAAACAACAAATACAATATACACATCATCAACGAAATATAAAAATACAAGGTATAACACAATACAAGAATTTCCTCAATTTTTAAAAAAATGAATTCATATGGTTAGAACCTCTAATAGTCCCCAGCGGAGTCGCCATTCTGTTTGCATCCCCACTCTGTTCAAATAGGGCGAAATGTCGCGGCAACTCAAAAATAATGAATTGATTCAATCTTAATGAATTTTAAAAATTAACGAGTTTAAAAAAAAGAGTTGCCACCTAATTTTAGAAAAAAACTAGGAAAACCATTAAGTAATCTACGAAACCAATTGATTCTAGGTAGGGGGTTCAAATTATTTCGAAGGGAAGGGGTTAGGCACCCTTCGAAATCCATAAGTGTGGGTACCGACTGAATTCATTTTTTTTTCAAATTGAGGAGGAGATAATAATAATATACAAGTAATATAAATATGCAATATACACAAGTAATAAAATAAAATAATAACATAAGAAACGGCCTAAGGTTTGCCTAACGTCGATATTTACATGATAATTAATAAAAATATAATTTGAGCTCTTCGAATAGCTTCAATGGAAGCGACTCTGTGTACCTGTAAAGACACTTAGTAAAAGTGTTAGTAATAAATAAATATGAATAAAATTGAATATAAGAAATAATAACTAAAAATAAAAACCCGTCTTATTAACATTGGAGGCCTTGGAAATCGATGGTAATTTCTTCATCGGCCATTTTAACAATTTTAACAAACAATTTATATGAACTTAAACTAAAAATTTCCGTCTTTTAATATTGAGTAGGCCTCCAAAATCGACGGAGAGTTTTTTCTTTGGCCATCTTGACATATAATTCAATAGCGTTAAAAGTTAAATGATAAAATAACACTAGGTAACCATGTGAAAAGTGGAACAAAATGGGGCAAATAATCCTACAACACAATTGACATCCTAACAATATTTAATAAAATGAAGAAAATTAAACATATGTTCGCCGAGAAACTTCTAAACAATTGCATTAGCAAAAATTCCAAAGGCTAGGAGCAAAAGAAATGAAATAACAATTTAAACACACAATTAAATTAAAGGAATAACAATTCAATCAAGCAATATAACAATAAACAAAGTCTAACTATGATAAATGTAACCCAATAAAGTTTAAATATTATAGATATACATATGGAAAAGAAAAAATATCAACAAATATGATTTGGAGTTTAGACACTTAGTAAAGTGTTAGTAAGAAACAAAATATGAATTTATCAAATAATAACTTAAAAATAAAATCCGTCTTATAAACATGAAAGGCCTTGGAAATCGACGGTAATTTCTTCATTGGCCATAACTCCTAAACTATAACTAATACACAAATAAATTCCTAAAGAAACATAAGCAAGACTAAAGAGAAAATTTTTTTTACAACTAACAGTAAATAAAACAGTAGGAACAAGAGAAACGCTACTAAAATGTCATACCACAACCTAATGCACGAAAGCTAAAACAAAGCTAATTAACATATAATAGATAGAAAAGCTAGAAATTAAATAATACAAAGCTAAGAAAGAATTTACCTGGTCTGGGCAGCGAATCGGAACTGCGAATTTGACGGAGACGATCCACCACCTCCCCAAACTCGAACAGCCGCAAAAAATATTTTATAAATATTAAACTATGGAACCAAGAATTCCCGAAAAATTTCTGGGTACTCTTTGGTCTCCTCCTTTCTTTCCCTTCCCTCTTTGGTGTAATGAAGAGGGGCTTATATAGGACCAATTTTGGGTTCAAAATAGATGTGGGAAGCGATGTGGGACAAATGCAAAAAAAATCCAAAATTTGTCTATTTGAATGGTTTTAAAGTAATTGATTAATAGGATGAATTCACATAAATTAATTTAGAGAGCTTCTTAATCTAAACAAAATAAATTAATTGATTCGAATATGAATTAAGTGGTTTTAGCAAATCGAAATTGAAACTATAAAATTATGAATTTTTTAAAATGTTAGGCCAAAATTGGGTGTCAACAATAATAATAATAATAATAATAATAATAATAATAATAATAATAATAATAATAATAATAATAATAATAATAATAATAATATATATAACATAATTGGGAAGAATACTAGAACATTAAAATGATAATTACAGCAAAAGAAATAAGTAAAAATAATAAAAATAAATTATTTTCATGTAAAGGATGTAAATTAAGAGATTTAAATTTAGAAAAAGTAATATCTCATTTCAAAATATGTGAACTAAGAACAGACAATAAAGGTTATAGATTAGAAAAAAGATTGTATAGAAAATACAAACCACAATATAATAAAAGATATAGTAAGAAATGATATTTTCTTAGAATATCTTCAGCTAGGAAACCATATTTAAATAGAGATAGACATGTAAGAAAATATAGAACAGACAGAAATTATAAAAATAAGTTAGAATGTTTTACATGTGGAAGTATAGAACACTTAGCAAATACTTGTCCTAAAAAATATAATGCAAAAACTAGAAATGCTCAATTAGTAGAAGAATTTAATGAGGCATTATTAAATGTCGATGAATATATGTCAGATAATGAAAGTATTTATTCTATAGATCCTGAAGAATATGCAGGATTAGAATGAAAATTAGGAGATTTTAAAGAAAAAGAAGCTTTAACTTCAGATGCTCATTTAATATATACAAATTCTAAAGGAGAACCCTCAATTAGATTTACAGATTATAATTATGAAACTCAAAAAGATATAGAAGAAGAAAGTGTTATAGAAGAAATGCCATTAGAAGGAATGAATATAGAAGTAATATTAGAAGATGAATTTGAAGTAGACTTAGCTATAGAAAAAGCAAAAGAAATAAGTAAAAATAATAAAAATAAATTATTTTCTGTACTATTATCTGTTGTATGTGCTTGTTCGGTTGTTCTTTGGAATGGACTACTAGAACTTGTTGTTTCCATTAATTCTTTTTGACTAAATATAGATTCTAACTCAGATATTTCACTATCATCTTCTTGTATTTCCGTCATAATGTTATTAGCTTTTTCTAATTTTTCTTGTAATCTTTCATTCACTCAGACTCTTAGACAAAAAACCAAAAAAGCCCAAAAAAATAAAGATATCGAATCTCTTATTACACAGACAGTAGAAAAATTACTTAAACAGCAACAAGAAAAAGATAAGCATATAAATCCAAGCCCAATACAAAGTCCAATTCAAAGCCCAGTTCAAGACCCAAATCCAAGCCCAGACAATTCAGATGATTTTTCAGACACAATGCAATTTGCTCAAGACCCAAATGATGATGATTCGGGTATGAGTTTTGATTCCATTGCATTACATAATTTAGACACATAAAAAAATAATATAACTGTTTATAAAATAGGAATGCCTCTTTTGTCAATATTGTGAGTCCCACTTTACTCACTACCACACAGATGTGAAAAAACTGTTGGGACGCGTCTAAAGTAGATTAAGACAGGTACCAAATAAAGGACAATAATGCAAAAAGAAAGAGTATCATTTCACGTGCGATGGGACCCGAAGTGTACCCAACGGAGATGATAAGATTCTTTTTTCATTTGAAATTCGGAGTTTCAAGTTCAGAAATGTGTATATAAGAAAACATCATCAGTTGAAGAGAGATAGAGAAAAAAGTTCAGAATACAAAGAATCCAACAACATCCAAAATTTAAATCCCTCTTCAATATCCTTAAAAAAAAAAAAAAAACTTTTTGCTTTCCTTTTAAGTTTGATCTAAAGTTTGTAAAGTTATCTTTTTGAAGTTTTTGGGTTTTTCGAAAGGAAAACTTCACTCCGTTCTTATAATGTAAGTTTTCATTTTTAAGTTTTAGTAACTTCTCATATATGTAAAATATGTGTGTTTTATAATATGTATATTTTTCGTGTTTAAAATTATGTTAATATGTGTTTAATATGTATTACATGAATCTATATTACTTAGTATATGGTTAGTTTCTTAGCCTCTTAAAAAGTATCTATGGATTAACCTGTAAATTCCTAGGAAATTGATCGGTCATGTTAAATGTTCTTAGGATAGAACGATGAATGACCATATTCGGGGTGTGATTAAAGATGATGCAATTAAGAATAAAAGCTAAGAAAAAGAGATGAACAGTAATAACAGATTCATGGATGGACAGAGTCCATAAAAAAAATAAAAAATAATAATGATAATAATAATAATAATAATAATATATATATATATATATATATATATATATATATATATATATATATATATATAACATAACTGGGAAGAATACTAGAACATTAAAATGATAATTACATAAAGAACAAAGGATTGAAGGAGTACTGAGTAGGATTTTACAACATATATCTTAAAGGCATATTAAGATCAGGGATATTTTTTTATTTTATCTTTTATTTGTTGTACTAACTTTATATCTTCTATGTTAAAATACAGCTAGTCCGGTTCAAACGGTAGCCGATAAAGACTCACCAAATCCATTTCTGGCTGTCACTTTGCCAAAAAGTGAAAAAGAAGAAGGTTCATCCTCTAGACGAAGATTACCACTTTCATTCACTCAGACTCTTAGACAAAAAACCAAAAAAGCCCAAAAAAATAAAGATATTGTCACGACCCAAAACAATCTCGTGAGTGGCACCCACCCTTATCCTACTAGGTGAGCGAACCAACAAATCTAAACTCCAATATTTACCAATAGTTCAACTGTAAATAACAAAATAATGCGGAAGACTCAAAATCTGATTTAAGGTAACTAAGTAAATAAGCTTCTAAGTTTACACTTATCATCCCCAAAATCTGGAAGTCATCACATCAAGAACATCTATCCTCAAATTACAAAGTCTAAGAATGTTTGAGAAACAAAATAAGTAAGAAAATGGTCCATGTCCGAAATTCAAAGACATCAAGACTTGAAGAAGAGAATCCAGCACGAGCTAAGAATAATAGCTCACCCCGAACTCTGATATGCTGAAGACTGGCTAGAACTGAGGGCGAGTCGAAGACGATGGCACACTTGCTGCACTCCACAAAATAACAAAGAAGAAAATACAAGTAGGGGGTCAGTACAAGGAACATGTACTGAGTAGGTATCATCGGCCAACTCAAAATAGAAAACAATATATACCGAATAATAATATACAGTCAACCACAATACTTAACAGATAGCAAGTAACAATTACATAAACCATTGGCAACAACACCATAATAAGTACACCATCAATCACAACATCAAGCACACCCTTGAGGACTCATGCCTCCACACCATACTCATTTGGGAAAATAGTTTCTTTGAATTTGAGTAAAATAATATAATTCAAGATTCTTTCATTTAAAAATACCGTGTCGGAACGTGACACTCCGATCCAAAATACCGTGTCGGAACGTGACACTCCGATCCAAAAATATCGTGTCGGAACGTGACACTCCGATCCAAAAATACTGTGTCGGAACGTGACACTCCGATCCAAAAATACCGTGTCGGAACGTGACACTCCGATCCAAAAATACCGTGTCGGAACGTGACACTCCGATCCAAAAATACCGTGTCGGAACGTGACACTCCGATCCAAAAATACCGTGTCGGAACGTGACACTCCGATCCAAAAATACCGTGTCGGAACGTGACACTCCGATCCAAAAATGTATTTAATTTATTAAAACTGTTTTCAAATCAATTTATTTCCATCAAGCCTTCTTTATTCAAGGCATCACTTCAAAAGAGAGTTTTCAAGAATAAAATTCAATAGTCTCAATATTTTAGGCAAAACACAAACCACACAATCATAATATACAACCACAAAATCAAGTAATAGGAGACTTTACAATATCATCCAATACATATCAATCGCTATTTAGAGTTTATCTATCACATAGAAATAAACCATAACCTACCTCCACCGAAGAACCGAAATCAAGCAAGCTACCTCTCCAATGCCTTTGCCTTTCTTATTGCCTAAGAACCCTTTCAATCCGAAGTCCAAAATGCCTGTTCTCCTCTCCCTTTCACGTTTTTCTCTCACTGCTTCCCAGCTGATCAGTTCTTCCCTCTCTCAATTCAAGACTCCCTCCTCTAATAATAATGCAAGACTATACTTATTGTAAAAGTAATCCCCCATTAGTCTAAAGTTACTTTCTTTAATACCCACTAACTCCATTATAAAAGCTAGTCCACTAAATACATAAATAATAGCCCCAAACATCCATTAAAATAATTAGTGGAAGCTGACATCGTGTGGGGTTACGCTGCGTGTGACGGTCCGTCGTGTCTGTGACGGTCCGTCCTGCAGGTCCGTCACGAAGTTCAGAGAGTCGATTTCAGCATGTCAATTTTCAAGAGTTGAAGTGTTTTGGAACGAGACCTCCTCGACGGTCCGTCGTGTCTGTGACGGTCCGTCCTGCATGTCCGTCATAGAGTTCAGAGAGTCGATTTCTGCACTCAATTTCAGAATTCTAAGTGTTTTGGAACGAGACCTCCTCGACGGTCCGTCGTGTCTGTGACGGTCCGTCCTGCATGTCCGTCATAGAGTTCAGAGAGTCGATTTCTACACTCAATTTCAGAATTCTAAGTGTTTTGGAACGAGACATCCTTGACGGTCCGTCGTATCTGTGACGGTCCGTCCTGCATGTCCGTCACAGAGTTCAGAGAGTCAATTTTCAGCACTCAATTTCAGAATTCTAAGACAGTTATTTCCAGAATGAACTCTACTGCTCAAAACAACTAAACAGGTCGTTACAATAGATACCAATTTACCCATCGTTCGCCCTCGAACGATCTAAAGAAGAAAAACAAGGATGAGATCTAGTACCTGAATCTGGGAACAGGTGTGGATATTTTTCTTGCATATCAGCCTCCTTCTCCCAGGTGGACTCTTCAACTGGTCGATTCTTCCATTGAACTTTGATGGATGCAATCTCCCTTGATCTCAACTTGTGAATTTCTCTATCTAGAATGGCAACAGGCTCCTCCTCATAAGACAATTTCTCATCAAGCAGAACCGAATCCCAACGAATGATGTAGTTTCCATCCCCATGGTATCTTTTCAACATAGACACATGAAATACCGGATGCACTCCTGAAAGCCCTGGAGGCAAGGCTAATTCATAAGCCACCTCTCCTACTCGCTTAAGTACTTCAAATGGTCCAATATACCTTGGGCTTAGCTTACCTCTTTTACCAAACCGCATCACCCCTTTCATGGGTGAGACCTTCAGCAAGACCTGTTCACCCTCCATGAACTCCAAGTCTCTAACCTTTCGATCTGCATATTCCTTTTGCCTACTTTGAGCCGCTAAAAGCTTTTCTTGAATAAATTTCACCTTCTCTAATGAATCCCTCAAAAGATCAGTACCCCAAGGTCTAACCTCAAATGCATCAAACCAACCAATGGGAGACCTACATCTCCTCCCATACAATGCTTCGAATGGAGCCATATCAATACTGGAGTGATAGCTATTGTTGTAGGAGAACTCTGCCAAGGGTAAGAAGTTATCCCAATGACCACCAAATTCTATCACACATGTCCGAAGCATATCTTCCAATACCTGAATCGTTCGCTCAGATTGTCCATCTGTCTGAGGGTGAAATGCAGTACTAAGATCCAACTTAGTACCTAACTCAGCATGTAATGTTCTCCAAAACTTAGAAGTAAATTGCGTACCTCTATCTGATATGATCGAAAGTGGAACCCCATGCAATCGAACAACCTCTGAGATATAGATTTTGGCTAACTTCTCTGCATTGTAGGTCACCTTGACTGGAATGAAGTGAGCAGACTTAGTCAATCTGTCCACAATTACCCAAATAGAATCAAACTTACCCAATGTTTTTGGAAGACCAACCACAAAGTCCATTGCAATTCTCTCCCACTTCCATTCAGGAATGGGCATTCTCTGAAGTGTTCCTCCAGGTCTCTGGTGTTCATACTTTACTTGCTGGCAATTTGGACATTTGGCAACAAAATCAACAATGTCGCGCTTCATTCTACTCCACCAAAAGTGTTGCTTTAGGTCACGGTACATCTTGGTTGCACCAGGATGTATAGAATATCCGGAACTATGAGCCTCTGTAAGGATAGTGTGGATCAAATCATCAACACGAGGCACACATACCCTTCCCTTAATCCTCAAAACACCTTCCTCATCAATTATTGCCTCTTTAGACTCTCCTCGCAACACCGTATCCCGAATTCGGCTTAGCTTCTCATCATCAAACTGTTTTCCCTTGATCTTGTCAAGAAAAGAAGATCTTGCCTCCACACTGGCCAAAAATCCTCCTTTCTCTAGTATTTCCAGTCTCATAAGGTCGTTAGCCAAGTTTTGGACTTCTCTAGCCAATGGGCGTCTAGAAACTTGTAAGTGGGCTAAACTACCCATGCTACCTGCTTTTCTACTTAAAGCGTCAGCTACCACATTTGCCTTTCCTGGGTGATACAGAATGGTAATATCATAGTCCTTCAACAGTTCCATCCACCTCCTCTGCCTCAATTTCAAGTCTTTCTGGGTAAAAAAATACTGTAGACTACGATGATCTGTGTAGACCTCACACTTGACCCCATATAGATAGTGTCTCCATTGCTTTAATGCAAACACTACCGCAGCCAACTCCAAATCATGGGTCGGATAGTTACGTTCATGCACCTTTAATTGCCTCGAAGCATAAGCAATTACATTCTTCTCTTGCATTAGCACTGCACCCAAACCAGAATAGGATGCATCACAATAAACAATGAAGTTCTTACCCTCTACTGGCAAGGTAAGGATAGGTGCAGTAGTCAGCCAGGTCTTGAGTTTCTGAAAGCTTTCATCACATTTATCCGACCATACAAATGGAACATTCTGCTTAGTCAAGTTCGTCAATTGGGAAGCAATAGAAGAGAATCCCTTGACAAATCGACGGTAGTAGCTGGCTAAACCAACAAAGCTCCTTACTTCTGACACATTAGTAGGTCTTACCCAATTCTTCACTGTTTCAATCTTAGAAGGATCCACCATCACCCCATCCTTAGAAACCACGTGCCCCAAGAAGGACACTGAATCCAGCCAAAACTCACACTTGGAGAATTTGGCATAAAGCTTTTTCTCCCTCAATACTTCCAACACAATTCTCAGATGCTCCTCATGTTCCTTCTTGCTCTTTGAGTATATCAGTATATCATCAATAAATACAATAACAAAAAGATCCAGATATGGCTTAAAAATCCCGTTCATTAGGCTCATGAAAGCAGCAGGGGCATTCGTAAGCCCAAAAGACATTACTAAGAATTTATAATGCCCATACCTGGTTCGAAAAGCAGTCTTTGGCACATCTGCTGTCCGTATTTTCAATTGATGATAACCGAACCTCAAATCAATTTTAGAGAAGACACAAGCACCTTGTAACTGATCGAACAAATCATCAATGCGAGGAATAGGATACTTGTTCTTAATAGTTACCTTATTCAGCTGCCTGTAGTCTATGCACATCCGAAGACTTCCATCTTTCTTCTTCACAAATAAAACAGGAGCACCCCAAGGGGATGCACTTGGCCTAATAAAACCTTTACCTAACAGCTCCTGAAGTTGGGCCTTTAACTCCCTTAACTCAGCTGGAGCCATTCTATAAAGGGGTATGGAAATGGGTCGAGTACCCGGCTCCAGGTCAATGCAAAAGTCGATATCCCTATCCGGTGGCATACCAGGAAGGTCTGCAGGAAACACATCCAGAAACTCACAGACAATTGAAACCGACTCAATTGTAGGTACTTGGGTAGTATCATCCCTGAGGTGTGCCAAGAAAGCTAAACATCCTTTACTAACCATTCTCTTAGCATGAAGAAAAGAGATAATACGAACTGGGGTAGAAATATAGTCACCCTCCCACACTATTGGGTCTATCCCAGGCTTGGCCAATGTCACAGTTTTAGCATTACAATCTAAGATTGCAAAATTTGGAGAAAGCCAAGTCATACCCAAAATTACATCAAAATCAACCATTTCTAGAATGATCAAATCCACGTAAGTGTTACTCCCCACAAAAGTCACAAGGCAAGACCTATACACCTTCTCAACTATCACAGACTCACCCACGGGAGTAGAGACACGAATAGGCATATCAAGTAAATCACAACTTAACTCAAGACCAGCACCAAATGAGGAAGATACATATGAAAAAGTGGATCCAGGATCAAATAATACTGAAGCCATGCAATCACAGACCAAAAGAGTACCTGTGATAACAGCATCAGATGTCTCTGCCTCAGACCTCCTGGGGAAAGTATAACAATGAGCCTTATCACCTGTCTGTCCATTGCCCCTACCAAGCTGCGCTGCAGTAGTTCCAACTTGCCCGCCACTCCTACTGTTTGGTGACCACCATTACCTTGGCCACTACGTCCTCCAGAATGGCGGCCTCTACCATGACCACCTCTACCTCTAACTATTGGGAGTCTGTAACTCTGTTTTGGACAATATCTCTTAATATGTCCAGTCTCTCCACATCCATAACAATTTCTAGAGTCTAGCATAGGTCTCTGTGAAAATGACGAAGTCTGGGGATAACCTCCAAACTCAGAAAAATGTTGACTGGTCTGCGATGGACTCCCAGTTAAAGCCTGCAGTGAAGAATGAATAGGACGGGCTGGGTAACCTCCTGAACTCTGCCCTCTGGAGTAAGAACCTCTAAACTCACCTTCCTTACGGAACTTCTTAAATGTTGACATCATGGTGAAGTTGTCTGGTTTCACCCCCTCTACCTCTATCACAAAATCAACCACTTCCTGAAAGGATTTTGCTACAGCAGCTACTTGTAAGGCTGGGATATGCAATTCTGACCTCAATCCTTTCACAAAGCGGCGAATCCGCTCTTGTGGACTGAAGCAAAGCTGAGTGGCATACCTGGATAGTGCACAAAATTTGGCCTCATAAGCAGCAACGGATATCCTTCCTTGCTCTAGGCTCAGGAACTCATCTCTCCTCCTATCCCTTACAGTCCGGGGTATATACTTCTCCATAAACAGGCTAGAAAATGATGCCCAAGTCATGGGTGGTGCCTGTGCTGATTGACACTCAACATACGACCGCCACCACATTTTAGCATCCCCCTGAAACTGATATGTCACAAACTCAAAACCGAATCGTTCTACTATGTCCATCTTATGTAGTAGCTCATGACAATCAACAAGAAATTCATAGGCGTCCTCAGATTCAGCACCCTTGAAGACTGGAGGTCTCAACTTTAAGAACTTAATGAAAAGTTCATGTTGATCACCTGTCATTATAGACCCTGTGGTCAATCGAGGGAATGTGCCTACTTCCAATGATGTCTCCATGCGGGGAGCCACAGCAGCTGCATATTGTACTCCCGGAACCGGAGGTGCTGGTGCAGAAAACACTGGAGGTGTCTGGCCCTGATCAGATAACCCGCTAAGATAAGCAAGAACCTGATTAATCATCTCTGGGGTAGGCTGGGGTGGTAATTCCTCATCTTGAACCTGCTCATTTTCCCCTTCCTCACCCTCTCTTACTACCTCATCAGTTGGTGGAGGAGTCACTGCCCTATTCCTAGCTGGACCAGGTGCTCGTCCTCTACCTCTAGCGGGCATCCTCCTACGACCTCTACCACGGCCTCTTGCTACTGCTCCTCTTCGAGCTACAGTCCCAGTGGCTGGCTCAGATGCATCTTGTCTTGCCGGGGTTGGTGTTGGCGCAGTCGTTGCTCTAGTTCTAACCATCTGCGAAATAGAGTGAAGATGGTCAGATACCAATTTGTATCACCCAGATACCAATTGGATCCAAGTAATAGCACGAAAGGAAGAAAGAAAGAAAGGAATTTTCCTAAAGTCTTATAGCCTCTCAAAGAAAAGTAAAGGAGTCCCCCTACCGTTCTTTAAGACTCTATTAAACTCGTTCTTGTGTGATGATACCGACGAACCTAACGCTCTGATACCAACTTTGTCACGACCCAAAACGATCTCGTGAGTGGCACCCACCCTTATCCTACTAGGTGAGCGAACCAACAAATCTAAACTCCAATATTTACCAATAGTTCAACTATAAATAACAAAATAATGCGTAAGACTCAAAATCTCATTTAAGGTAACTAAGTAAATAAGCTTCTAAGTTTACACTTATCATCCCCAAAATCTGGAAGTCATCACATCAAGAACATCTATCCTCAAATTACAAAGTCTAAGAATGTTTGAGAAACAAAATAAGTAAGAAAATGGTCCATGTCCAAAATTCAAAGACATCAAGACTTGAAGAAGAGAATCCAGCACGAGCTAAGAATAATAGCTCACCCCGAACTCTGATATGCTGAAGACTGGCTAGAACTGAGGGCGAGTCGAAGACGATGGCACACTTGCTGCACTCCATAAAATAACAAAGAAGAAAATACAAGTAGGGGGTCAGTACAAGGAACACGTACTGAGTAGGTATCATCTGCCAACTCAAAATAGAAAACAATATATACCGAATAATAATATACAGTCAACCACAATACTTAACAGATAGCAAGTAACAATTACATAAACCATTGGCAACAACACCATAATAAGTACACCATCAATCACAACATCAAGCACACCCTTGAGGACTCATGCCTCCACACCATACTCATTTGGGAAAATAGTTTCTTTGAATTTGAGTAAAATAATATAATGCAAGATTCTTTTCATTTAAAAATACCGTGTCGGAACGTGACACTCCGATCCAAAATACCGTGTCGGAACGTGACACTCCGATCCAAAATATACCATGTCGGAACGTGACACTCCGATCCAAAAATACCGTGTCGGAACGTGACACTCCGATCCAAAAATACCGTGTCGGAATGTGACACTCTGATCCAAAAATACCATGTCGGAACGTGACACTCCGATCCAAAAATACCGTGTCGGAACGTGACACTCCGATCCAAAAATACCGTGTCGGAACGTGACACTCCGATCCAAAAATACCGTGTCGGAACGTGACACTCCGATCCAAAAATACCGTGTCGGAACGTGACACTCCGATCCAAAAATACCGTGTCGGAACGTGACACTCCGATCCAAAAATGTATTTAATTTATTTAAACTGTTTTCAAACCATTTTATTTCCACCAAGCCTTCTTTATTCAAGGCATCACTTCAAAAGAGAGTTTTCAAGAATAAAATTCAATAGTCTCAATATTTTAGGCAAAACACAAACCACACAATCATAATATACAACCACAAAATCAAGTAATAGGAGACTTTACAATATCATCCAATACATATCAATCGCTATTTAGAGTTTATCTATCACATAGAAATAAACCATAACCTACCTCCACCGAAGAACCGAAATCAAGCAAGCTACCTCTCCAATGCCTTTGCCTTTCTTATTGCCTAAGAACCCTTTCAATCCGAAGTCCAAAATGCCTGTTCTCCTCTCCCTTTTACGTTTTTCTCTCACTGCTTCCCAGCTGATCAGTTCATCCCTCTCTCAATTAAAGACTCCATCCTCTAATAATAATGCAAGACTATAATTATTGTAAAAGTAATCCCCCATTAGTCTAAAGTTACTTTCTTTAATACCCACTAACTCCATTATAAAAGCTAGTCCACTAAATACATAAATAATAGCCCAAAACATCCATTAAAATAATTAGTGGAAGCTGACATCGTGTGGGGTTACGCTGCGTGTGACGGTCCGTCGTGTCTGTGATGGTCCGTCCTGCAGGTCCGTCACGAAGTTCAGAGAATTGCTCCCAGTGCCCAATTTTCAAGAGTTGAAGTGTTTTGAAATGGAGGATCACGACGGTCCGTCGTGTCTGTGACGGTCCGTCCTGCAGGTCCGTCACAGAGTTCAGAGAGTCAATTTCAGCACTCAATTTCAGAATTCTAAGTGTTTTGGAACGAGACCTCCTCGACGGTCCGTCGTGTCTGTGACGGTCCGTCCTGCAGGTCCGTCACAGAGTTCAGAGAGTCGATTTCAGCACTTAATTTCAGAATTCTAAGACAGTTATTTCCAGAATGAACTCTACTACTCAAAACAACTAAACAGGTCGTTACAGTAATAGCAAATGTTACTTAATAATGTTTTAGTAGACAATAAAAGCGTAGCTAGTGGTGATGAAATTAGATGAATATTTTGATGATATATACCACACTTCTTTTTAATTTCACTCTGGTGCTTTCTTGTTGTGTGAAATTACGATATGGAGATGAGCCTGGAACCGCTGCTCATCTCAACCAGGAAGCTGTTAAAATCATCATTCAGGAGCAAGACCGAGTCATACGAAACATGGCCAGAATCATGCATAGCACCCATCCTCCCCATATCATGATATCCGATGATGCCAAACAGACCATGTACCATTGTATCTCTGAGTTCATATGCTTTGTAACATATGAAGCCAACGCTCATTGCCAGCGTGAGCAGCGGAACACAATCACTGAGGAAGACGTGCATTGGGTCATTAACAAGTTTGGTTTTGATGACTACATTGAACCCTTGCCTTTGTACTGGCCTCGTTATAGTGAGGATGATGGTGGCGAGTGTGGATCCGATACAAGGGAGTCTTTGTTGAAGCGTCCAATGGTTGATACAGCTTCAAGCTCCAATATCACACCCTATAACCTTCCTCCTAATTTTCCTATGGCTCATCACCACTTTGTGTATCCACCACCAATGGGAAATGGTGATATGCAGGGGGATGCATCTAATGGAAGCACTTCTCAGTGTGCAGTGGCTTCCGTGGATAGTGACGTTGAGTCTCCTATGGATGAGGATAAGTAGTGATCAATTTCTCAATCTATTGAAGGTATTAAGATGTTGTTGAAGCTTTATAAGCAATAAACAAAGTATAGGAAAAGTTTTTAATTTGCGAAGTTTAGGAATGTATGTTTCGAACTAAGTGAGCCAAATGGGGCCCCTTTAATTTGCTGTTTTACTCGAATATGAATAAAAATAAAAATTGACTAAATTTTGAAAAATCAATTAATCTTATGATTTAAGAAAAATCGATTTTCCGAATTAACAAAGTCGTCATTTAATTTTTTTAGTAAAAAATCAAGAAAAACTTATAATTATTCTTCAAAAGATCTAAACAGATAAAATCGATTGAAAAAAGGGTTCGAAGTGCAAATATACATTCCGAGAAGGGGTTAGACCCTCGGAATGTCCGCTAACTCGCGGTTGACCGGCGATTACTAAAAATAACTTTTGATTAAATTTTTCAAATTATAACTAAGTATAGAAAAAAACCTATTTTCACTCATTTACTTACTTATTGTATATATATATATATATATATATATATATATATATATATATATATTCCGTTATTTTTTTTAATTTTTATGTGAGTTTGTTGACATGCTCATCAAATATTTGACTAACAATTTATGTGACCTTGGTTTCATTTAATTAATTAATTCCATGTGACAGCCATTCCTTTTATTTTTATATATATTCAAAATTCATATACATATACATACAAATTTTACTTGGTCTTTATTTTACTTTTCGGTCTTTATTGTAACAACCCTAAAAAAAATAGATATGCTAAGTAATGCTTAATGTGCCAAGAATGCCTACGATTAGACCAGGGTTCACACAGATTGATGCGCGTAGAACCAGACCTCGGAACCCTTGGTATAGCCAAGCAACTAACTTTGGGAGTTAGTTGAGCTAGGAAAGGTTGGGACCAACCATGTAGGATTCTCGAATACAAAGATTTACTCGAAGGAGTTTTTACCGGACTTAAAAAGAAGGAATTTTAAGTTTTGAGGGTCTAGGGGTAAAATGGTCTTTTATCAGGCTAAGCGTAATATCATAATTACCCTAAATATATATATATATTTAATTATTTAATAATATGGAGGGGCAATTTTGGGAGAGAGAGCCGAATTTGAGCTCTAGGAGTGGAGTCTTGCTCCACCCGGGTTCGAACCTAGGTGGAAGCAATGATTTAACTTATTTTTATTTAAATTGATAAAAAATTAATTTAAGTAATTAATAATTATTAGCTGATTTAAGAAAAAGGAAAATCAGATTTTTATTATTAATTATTTATTAATTAACATGTCTTATTTTGACTAAGTCTCAACTAGAGTCCTAATCCTAAGGAACCTCTCTCTCTCTTTCACGTTTCATCCACTTCTCCCATTTTGTTTTTTTCCCACGTTTTTCTGTTAACAAAGCAGCAACAAAAAATTAGAAATAACAACAAAACACTTGAAGAACTCATAAGAATTCAAACGACAAAAACAATCCATAAAAGTAAAGCAAAACGTGACATTCTCGACGGGTAAGGTGGGAATTTCTGTGTTGGACGTTGGGTTGGTGGTGATTCTGGGCAGCAACTTAGTGTGTTGAACAACACCAAGAACAGGTATGGGTTTTCTTACTCTTGGTCCCTTTCCCAAGAGACCCCTAGGATTCAGTCGATTCTAATCCGAAAACTAGGATTGTTTCCCCGTTTCATGTCCCTGTCACTAGTTCCTATTGATGGTTGTAGGTTGGTATGTCTGTTGGTAGATATTAGGCATGTAATGTGTTTTTTAGTGATGAATATGTTCATGAATGTGTATTTGGAATCGTACAAATGATAACCTATGCTTTCCGAAATATGTGTTTATGTGTGTGCAATGTGTAGTTGTGACTTTGAACACGGATTGAAGTATGAAAATGACTTGTTTTATGGTTGTATTTCACGTGCACAAACTTGTATTAATCGTGATGTTCATATGAAGTATAAAGTGGCTGATTTGAGTGAAAAACTATTAGCTAAATGATTCACGAAATGCCCTAAGAATTAACTCTAAATGTTGATAAAAAAAGAAGCTGAAAAATGTATCTCAAAATTCCAGCACATTGTTGGTTAATTTCAGCCAAGTAAAGTTCTTTAATAAGCTATGAAAAATGAAGAAAAATAAGTGAGGTAATTGAGGATCGAACCCGTGACCTCACCATGTTAAAAATCAGTGAAATAAGGTGAGAAAAAGGAAATGTGGAGAGTGGGGATGGAACCCCCAACCTCTTGAATGGATGAGAAAGTTAGGAGAAAAATAAAGGAGAAAATTAAATGTGGAGAGTGGGGATTGAACCCCCAACCTCTTGAATGGATGAGAGAGTTAGGAGAAAAATAAAGGAGAAAAATAAATGTGGAGAGTGGGGATTGAACCCACAACCTCTTGAATAGATGAGAGAGTTAGGAGAAAAAAATAAAGGAGAAAATAAATGTGGAGAGTGGGGATTGAACCCACAACCGCTTGGATAGGTGAGAAAGTTAAGAGATAAATTAAAAGAAAAATAATGAGCTTGTGGGGGATTGAACCCACAACCTCCTTGCCTTAAAACGAAAAAGGAGAGGAGAACAAGAAAGAAATATAATGGGGTTGATGGGAATCGAACTAGGGTCTCCCAAATCTGAAAAATGCAATTACCAAGTTTAAAATAAGATTAAGTGTTATCCAAGGGATTCGAAATTGGGTTCCCTTGCCCAATTCTGTATTGACACATAAGTCATACGTAAGTAAATATTTAATGAATGCTGCCTCTAAATATCGAAATCAATATCTTGGCATATCTACAAGATGCATAAGTCTTGTTCCACATAATCTTGGGTAAACATGAATCACTTAGACAAACTATGAATGAAGCCTCATGGCTTGTATGTATAGACACATAAGTCTAACATACATTCAAAAGTAAGTGAACCTAAGATGTATGAAATGAGATGATGAACCCTAGAAGGGTTAAGTATGAGTTTAAGATACACTAAATGGCCAAGTGCATTGGCATATGATGAGATGAACAATGAAATGATGAAATGAACAATGAAAAAAAATGAAACCCTAGAAGGGTTAAGTAAGGGTGTGAAACACACCAAATGGCCAAGTGCATTGGCATATGATGAAATGAACATTTACGTAATAAGAGGTGAATAACTATGAAAAGCAAAGGTGCTAATGATGATGAATGTGGTGACAACATGATATGAGGCTAATGTAAATGATGAGAGCAATCTCAAATGAGCCTAAGTAAATATTACCAATACGTACTCACCTATGAGAGTGTAAGATAATGAAGAGACCAGTCTCTATGAACACTCTAATGAGAGTATTGAGCTAACACACTCAATACAAATGATGAGATGAGAAATCATCTAATGAGCTATGATGTCCTCATACTAGAAGACAGCTTCCATGACGTATGAGATGAATGTAATGGAACTTTATACTAAGCACCGATAGACTAGCTATGAGCGGTAATGCCTTCTTTCGGGAAGGGCGGAGGTTTACGTAACTCTCATGAGATGAGACTGTCCGGCTTGCTGGGTATGGGTCTCCTTATATCTCCTGGTCTTCGAACCTATACTGCCAATATAGGGATCTGGCGGGGTTAAATTCCCATGTATGCTAGCATGTTTTGGGTCACCTTGGCCGGTGATTCCACCTCTTTTTGGTGTGGGGGAGACACTGGATTTCATGATGCTCACATGATCTATGTCGGTTAAAGTTAAAGTTCCTAATGAATGAATGAGGCCAGCCTCAAATGAAGCACATAATGAAATGAATGATACCAAAGGTGTTAGAATAGGATAATCAAAAGGTGAGTTAGATTCAAGTAATGACATTAGGTCATTCTTGGTCATTGCACAACGAACCTATTGAAAGTCTTAAACTACATCCTAGGTATAGCTGGTGTTTACACTGGCCTATGAACGAAATGAAATGGAATACGTATGAATGAACGAAGCAGACTCTGTGTTTGCTAATGAAGACTCTCTAGTTGAGGTCCCATATGTTGAGCCCTCATTTCTGGGATGTCTTAATGTTAAGTCCATGATTCCGAGGTCTCATGGCATATGAATGAATGATATTAAAGGAGTTATGTACTACATACAAAGTTTGTTGTAAGCTATATGATATGTGCTACGTGTAAATGTTATGTGTTGTTTGCAAATGTGAAAAGTATGATGATGTATGTTATTCTCATGGCATAAGCTTCCTATTCCAAATCTGGAAAGCTCACTGACTTTCCTAATCCAAATTTGGAAAGATCATTGACTTTTCTAATCCAAATTTGGGAACCTCCTAATCTCAATTTGGCAAGTCCACTTACTTGACTTCCAAAAATCATGTCGTTAGGAAAGAGCTATTCTTTCTCATGCATGTCCTTGGTGTGTGCTTGTGTATACCCATACTTAGTACAACTGTGTACTAACCCTATACATCTATACTATTTTAGGTACAGGCACAAGTAGGCGATAAAGCTACAGGATCATTGTTGCAGCTATCCGGACGTCAGCATTCATCCGGAGTTTGGTAGGTCCTCATGCTTTCGAGGATGCTACTGTTTTACATTCCAGCTTAGTTTTAGAGTTGAGCTAGTGGAGCATGTTCCACAAGCGTTTCTTTCCTGTTTTGATTCAGACTTTGTGTTGTACCGTTTTGGCAATTATACAATTAAGATTTATTGAACTATTCCTTTCATTTGATTATCTCTTAACGTTAGATGGTTGATGGTGAACAAATTACGAATGTATTAGAAATATTTAGTAAGCAATATTTAGAAACAAAAAGTTTCAAATTTTCCGCTAAAATTAACCTATGTAAAGTAAGAATGACGTAAGTAGGCTTGTCTGCGACCTCTGAGAGGTCAACGACGCCGGTCTCGTCTGGGGTCTAGATTCCAGTCGTGACAAAGTTGGTATCAGAGCACTAGGTTAAATTACAAAAATAATAAGTTCACATCAACCACATTGAGTAGTTTCTAAGTCATGGTAGTGAAGTGCATCACTATCCTGGATTAGAGACTGCATGATGCGTAGGAAAATTTCCCTTCTTCTACTCTTTATCGTGCTATCTAGAGCCTTGACACTTTGTGTCATTTTAAATATCTAACTTCGTTCTTGTGTGCGCGCTTAGAAGAATACACACAAGAATTAGGATGACCAAGTGGTCTAAGGTGCTAGACTCAAGATCTGGCCTTCCCAAAAAGGGGCAGTGATAGAAATGCCTGCGTGAACGAAAGACGTTTGATAAGAGTGGTTGTTCGCATGAAGGTGAGTGCATGGTAGGTTCTAAAGCCTGCTATGAGTATTGATGAAGAGGAGAAGGATAAGTTTGCTGCTTACTAGCTCAAGAAGATGGCTCAGGTATGGATTACTTCAGAAATGCTAGACTACCATAGTCTATCGAAACAGGGTAGTAAGGTTAACTTTCCAAATAAGTTAGAGTTAAAATGAATTCATGCTTGCATGTCATGTTGATGTTTTTAATAGCGTGGACATGATTTTTGTGTTGCATGAGTTGTGAGGTGCATCAAGTTAAGTGCGATTGAGAAGGAAGTTCCTCAATCTCAAATATGAAGCTTCAGATAAGATTGTGTAATATGCATTATCCAGAGTAAGTGTGAAACACAAATTCACAAAGAGTAAAGTCTCAAGTATGTTTAGATATCTTTGAAAATCGCCCTCTTTATTTAAAATGATGTGTAGTGTCATTCGGGGACGAATGTTCCTAAGGGGGGGATAATGTAACAACCTTAAAAAAAATAGATATGCTAAGTAATGCTTAATGTGCCAAGAATGCCTACGATTAGACCAGGGTTCACACAGATTGATGCGCGTAGAACCAGACCTCGGAACCCTTGGTATAGACAAGCCAACTAACTCTGGGAGTTAGTTGAGCTAGGAAAGGTTGGGACCAACCATGTAGGACTCTCGAATACAAAGATTTACTCGACTTAAAAAGAAGGAATTTTAAGTTTTGAGGGTCTAGGGGTAAAATGGTCTTTTACCAGGCTAAGCGTAATATCATAATTACCCTAAATATATATATATATTCAATTAGTTAATAATATGGAGGGGCAATTTTGGGAGAGAGAGCCGAATTTGAGCTCTAGGAGTGGAGTCTTGCTCCACCCGGGTTCGAACCTAGGTGGAAGCAATGATTTAACTTATTTTTATTTAAATTGATAAATTAATTTAAGTAATTAATAATTATTAGCTGATTTAAGAAAAAGGAAAATCAGATTTTTATTATTAATTATTTATTAATTAACATGTTTTATTTTGACTAAGTCTCAACTAGAGTCCTAATCCTAAGGAACCTCTCTCTCTCTTTCACGTTTCATCCACTTCTCCCATTTTGTTTTTTTTCAACGTTTTTCTGTTAACAAAGCAGCAACAAAAAATTAGAAATAACAACAAAACACTTGAAGAACTCATAAGAATTCAAACGACAAAAACAATCCATAAAAGTAAAGCAAAACGTGACATTCTCGACGGGTAAGGTGGGAATTTCTGTGTTGGACGTTGGGTTGGTGGTGATTCTGGGCAGCAATTTTGTGTGTTGAACAACACCAAGAACAGGTATGGTTTGCTTACTCTTGGTCCCTTTCCCAAGAGACCCCTAGGATTCAGTCGATTCTAATCCGAAAACTAGGATTGTTTCCCCGTTTCATATCCCTGTCACTAGCTCCTATTGATGGTTGTAGGTTGGTATGTCTGCTGGTAGATATTAGGCATGTAATGTGTTTTTCCGTGATGAATGTTCATGAATGTGTATTTGGAATCGTACAAATGATAACCTATGCTTTCCGAAATATGTGTTTATGTGTGTGCAATGTGTAGTTGTGACTTTGAACATGGATTGAAGTATGAAAATGACTTGTTTTATGGTTGTATTTCACGTGCACAAACTTGTATTAATCGTGATGTTCATATGAAGTATAAAGTGGCTGATTTGAGTGAAAAACTATTAGCTAAATGATTCACGAAATGCCCTAAGAATTAACTCTAAATGTTGATGAAAAGAAGCTGAAAAATGTATCTCAAATTTCCAGCACATTGTTGGTTAATTTCAGCCAAGTAAAGTTCTTTAATAAGCTATGAAAAATGAAGAAAAATAAGTGAGGTAATTGAGGATCGAACCCGTGACCTCACCATGTTAAAAATCAGTGAAATAAGGTGAGAAAAAGGAAATGTGGAGAGTGGGGATGGAACCCCCAACCTCTTGAATGGATGAGAAAGTTAGGAGAAAAATAAAGGAGAAAATTAAATGTGGAGAGTGGGGATTGAACCCCCAACCTCTTGAATGGATGAGAGAGTTAGGAGAAAAATAAAGGAGAAAAATAAATGTGGAGAGTGGGGATTGAACCCACAACCTCTTGAATAGATGAGAGAGTTAGGAGAAAAAAATAAAGGAGAAAATAAATGTGGAGAGTGGGGATTTAACCCACAACCGCTTGGATAGGTGAGAAAGTTAAGAGATAAATTAAAAGAAAAATAATGAGCTTGTGGGGGATTGAACCCACAACCTCCTTGCCTTAAAACGAAAAAGGAGAGATGAACAAGAAAGAAATATAATGGGGTTGTTGGGAATCGAACTAGGGTCTCCCAAATCTGAAAAATGCAATTACCAAGTTTAAATTAAGATTAAGTGTTATCCAAGGGATTCGAAATAGGGTTCCCTTGCCCAATTCTGTATTGACACATAAGTCATACGTAAGTAAATATTTAATGAATGCTGCCTCTAAAGATCGAAATCAATATCTTGGCATATCTACAAGATGCATAAGTCTTGTTCCACATAATCTTGGGTAAACATGAATCACTTAGACAAACTATGAATGAAGCCTCATGGCTTGTATGTATAGACACATAAGTCTAACATACATTCAAAAGTAAGTGAACCTAAGATGTATGAAATGAGATGATGAACCCTAGAAGGGTTAAGTATGAGTTTAAGATACACTAAATGGCCAAGTGCATTGGCATATGATGAGATGAACAATGAAAAAAAAATGAAACCCTAGAAGGGTTAAGTAAGGGTGTGAAACACACCAAATGGCCAAGTGCATTGGCATATGATGAAATGAACATTTACGTAATAAGAGGTGAATAACTATGAAAAGCAAAGGTGCTAATGATGATGAATGTGGTGACAACATGATATGAGGCTAATGTAAATGATGAGAGCAATCTCAAATGAGCCTAAGTAAATGTTACCAATACGTACTCACCTATGAGAGTGTAAGATAATGAAGAGACCAGTCTCTCTGAACACTCTGATGAGAGTATTGACCTTAACACACTCAATATGAATGATGAGATGAGAAATCATCTAATGAGCTATGATGTCCTCATACTAGAAGCCAGCTTCCATGACGTATGAGATGAATGTAATGGAACTTTATACTAAGCACCGATAGACTAGCTATGAGCGGTGATGCCTTCTTTCGGGAAGGGCGGAGGTTCACGTAACTCTCATGAGATGAGACTGTCCGGCTTGCCGGGTATGGGTCTCCTTATATCTCCTGGTCTTCGAACCTATACTGCCAATATAGGGATCTGGCGGGGTTAAATTCCCATGTACGCTAGCATGTTTTGGGTCACCTTGGCCGGTGATTCCACCTCTTTTCGGTGTGGGGGAGACACTGGATTTCATGATGCGCATATGATCTATGTCAGTTAAAGTTAAAGTTCCCAATGAATGAATGAGGCCAGCCTCAAATGAAGCACATAATGAAATGAATGATACCAAAGGTGTTAGAATAGGATAATCAAAAGGTGAGTTAGATTCAAGTAATGACATTAGGTCATTCTTGGTCATTGCACAACGAACCTAATGAAAGTCTTAAACTACATCCTAGGTATAGCTGGTGTTTACACTGGCCTATGAACGAAATGAAATGGAATACGTATGAATGAACGAAGCAGACTCTGTGTTTGCTAATGAAGACTCTCTAGTTGAGGTCCCATATGTTGAACCCTCATTTCTGGGATGTCTTAATGTTAAGTCCATGATTCCGAGGTCTCATGGCATATGAATGAATGATATTAAAGGAGTTATGTACTACATACAAAGTTTGTTGTAAGCTATATGATATGTGCTACGTGTAAATGTTATGTGTTGTTTGCAAATGTGAAAAGTATGATGATGTATGTTATTCTCATGGCATAAGCTTCCTATTCCAAATCTGGAAAGCTCACTGACTTTCCTAATCCAAATTTGGAAAGATCATTGACTTTTCTAATCCAAATTTGGGAACCTCCTAATCTCAATTTGGCAAGTCCACTGACTTGACTTCCAAAAATCATGTCGTTAGGAAAGAGCTATTCTTTCTCATGCATGTCCTTGGTGTGTGCTTGTGTATACCCATACTTAGTACAAGTGTGTACTAACCCTATACATCTATACTATTTTAGGTGCAGGCACAGGTAGGCGATAAAGCTACAGGATCATTGTTGCAGCTATCCGGACGTCAGCATTCATCCGGAGTTTGGTAGGTCCTCATGCTTTCGAGGATGCTACTGTTTTACATTCCAGCTTAGTTTTAGAGTTGAGCTAGTGGAGCATGTTCCACAAGCGTTTCTTTCCTGTTTTGATTCAGACTTTGTGTTGGACCGTTTTGGCAATTATACAATTAAGATTTATTGAACTATTCCTTTCATTTGATTATCTCTTAATGTTAGATGGTTGATGGTGAACAAATTACGAATGTATTAGAAATGTTTAGTAAGCAATATTTAGAAACAAAAATTTTCAAATTTTCCGCTAAAATTAACCTATGTAAAGTAAGAATGACATAAGTAGGCTTGTCTGCGACCTCTGGGAGGTCAACGACGCCGGTCTCGTCTGGGGTCTAGATTCCAGTTCGTGACATTTATCAACACTTAAGTTTATCCCTTTAGATCATCCTTTTTAGTTACTTTCCCCTAGAAATAATTAATAATATATTGTTCTGGGGTTTTTTTTTTTGCTGAAGGGGAAAGGGATGGGTCGGGTTGAGATTAAAGTGGGCTGGGGTTGGGTTTCTGAAAAAAGGATTGCTGGAAATTGGGAAAATTGGTATTGGGTTGGTTTAGGAAGAAATATGGTGGGCTAGAGGATTGTTTGTTGATGGGCCACCGGAATTGAATTGGATTATATGGCCCCAAATTTGAGATAATGACATATATATACAACTATTTAAGGAAAATTAGCAACAAAGAGCCCCTAATTAAATAACATTAAATAGCCCAAAAAATATGGAGCACAAAATAGCCCATATTAATTAACCTACAAAAACTAATAGGTTTTTCTTTTAATTATGAAACTAACCGCCACTCTCACACAACATTAAAAACGGAACGTGGAAAATCATAAAACTCCCCAGATAAAAAGCGATTCAAGATCCATAAACTCATAAAACTTCATGTATTCAATACAAAAAAAATCAACGACATACTACCACAAAATTTCAACAAATAAATGGCGTCTTTTATAGTTTTGATTCATTATAGCGGAGAATGGGATAGCACAAATAACTTTGTGAATGATTCCATGGATGGGGTGGTTATTACAACAAACATTGAATTCAACGTATTCACTGGCTTGATTTCAAGTCATCTAAATGTCGATACTTCCTTGAATTCTTTTGATTTTCATTATAAGATTGATGAAAATTCTTTACCACTGTGTATACAAAACACTATGGGATTACAAGTATACATCGAATTGAAAAAACGTTCAGGAAACTTCAAAGAGTATCCATTGTGTATAACTTGAAAAACTATAGATATTCATCGTACACTTTCAATTATTGGAGAAGAATATGAGGAGATCAATACCCAAATAATACCTCATAGTAACACGAACGCAGACAATTTGAGTGTACTTGAATATAATGATATGGCTGCTCGAGATATAGCATTTTTTTCAACAATGCAATATTATTGAAAGTGATGCTGCTAATGTACCCTCAGAAGGTCAACTATATAAAGATAAGAAGATTTTGAAGTCTGTCATTGAAAATATGCAATTCGAAAGAAGTTTCAATTTAAAGTGAATAGATCAAGTGCATAAAAGTATTATTCAATTGATATAAGTAGAATATGAATCTATGTTATCTACTATAATGTATACCTTTTCAAAAATGGTATACTTCATTAATCCAATCACATATAAATTTAAACAGGTGACTGAAATTTTGTATTATCAAAAGATTTGAATTTTATCTCGCGATTGAATATTCATATATACAATGCATTAATATATACATATTAGTGTATTCATTCATTTGAAAAATGAACAGCAAATCAATTATCATTTATCATGACTGGGTTTTTTTCACTAGAATGAACATTCATATATACATTGCATTCATGTGTACATATTTATGTATTCATTCACTAAAACTTTGTATACATTTCAGATTCTTTCTTCAGTGAGTAAATGAGGATTACACTTGGAAATTAAAATGCTCAGCATTGCACAAGACAAAAATATTCAAAGTCAGATGATTCATTGCTAAACACACTTGTCCTGCAAATGATAGACTAATGTCGCAACGAGTTGCAACCTCAACTATTCTTGGAAGAGAAATACAGTACAAATATCATGATCCAAAAGTTGTATACAATGCAAGAGACATAATTACTGATATGAACAAACAGTTTATACTTGATTTAACATACTGGAAAGCAAATCGAGCAAAGTTAAAAGCATTGAAAATGGTTAGAGGTGATCCCACAGAATCCTATGCTGAGATACCAAGATATCAGCACATGTTGACACAATCAAATCCAGGATCTATTGTCAGTTTACAAAAAACAGTCGAAGGTCATTTTCAATATGTTTTTGTGGCTTTAAATTCTTTAATAAAATGTTGGGTAAATTGCAGGCTAGTTGTAATTGTGGATGGTAGCTTTCTCAAAGCAGCCTATCATGGAACATTTCTAACTGCTAATTGTCAAGATGCTGGAGGTATGTATACAACTCTTATTAATTTCAATATATTTTCTCAGAGGTATAGATTGCACTAAGTTCCTCTACAAATCATTTTTTTCCTCAAAAATAATATGCCACACTTACAATTCATTACGATATGTTTAGGACATATATTACCATTTACATACGCGATTGTCGATTATGAAAATAATGCATCATGGCAATGGTTTTTTGAAAAGTTCAAGGAAGCGTATGGAGTGAGGGATAAAATGTGTTTTGTATCAGATATGCATCAAAGCATAATTAGAGCTATATCAGTTATATATCCAGATTTACCACATATGCATGTATGTGGCATCTGTGGAAAAACATCAAATAAAATTTCAGAAGAAATCAATTACAGTTAAGGGAATTATATTATGCAATGGCTCGCGCATACACTGTGCAAGATTTTGATTACTATATGGCTGAAGTTAATCGAATTGATCATCGAGTGAAGATTTATCTGTATGAAATTGTCTATAATAAATGGTCAAGGGCACATTCCACAAGTAATAGAACAATGACCATGACATCCAATATAGCAGAATCGCTTAACTCAGCAACAAAAGACGCACGAGATTTCCCGATAACAAGGCTACTTGAAGAGATGCGTAAATTAATTGAGAAATGGAACTATGACAAGTCAAAAGAAGCTCTGTATACAAATACCAAACTTACAGCAAAATATGAATCAATTCCTGCTGATAACCTAGAAATTGCACTTCATATGATGGTAAGTTCTATTACTTATACTAATCATATTAATTATTCTTAATATAAATTGCACACCATTAATATTTATACTAATCATATTATTTGTCGTCAATAGGTGCGCCCATCAAGTGATTACCTACATAGCGTCCCACATATGGGCAAAACTTTTATCGTTTGTATAAAAGCAAAAACATGTACATGTCAACAATTTCAACTCGATGAGCTTCCATGTCCACATGCTTTAGCAGTATTACATAAAAAAAGGTTTGGATGGAGATGATTACATCTCATTATACTATACCAAGGAGAACATGATGAAGACATATGATATACCCGTAAATCCAATGCCCGATGAAAGTACATGGGATTTACCCTAAGAAGTGGCTGAAGAAATTTTATTGCATCCAATAGGAAACAAAGTTCCTGAAAGACCCCGGAAAAAAAAAGACAAGAAAAATCTTGGAAATCGACAAAAAAAATATCTAAGACGTCATGTGGAAAATATGGACAAGAAGGGCATAACATTAGAACCTGCAGAAACATGCCTAAAGAAAAATAGAAGTTAAAAATAGTCATTATATATAATGTGCATCTATTTCTTTAGGATATTATATGAACTTATTGATGTCATGTACAATATTTTAGATATTTGTATGAGAAAGTGTCATGTTTGTTATTGATAGACTTTTACTAATTCACAATTTCATTTTTGTTCTTCTTTGAAGCTGAAAACATCAGTAATGTATTCGCTTTTAAGTTATTTGTATGGATTTCAATTTCTTTGCAATTTTGTTATGATTCATCACTTTAGTATCATGGTTATTGATACATATATAGACTATTTCAAAAATTAAATTATTCTAATTTTATAGCATCTCTTTATGTTTTTATACATGCAAAATGTGTTTGCAACAAAGAGGAATGCCAAAATGGTATATCTGCCATCTGAAGTAGATTTTAAGACATTTCCACTGATACTAACCTGGAAAAAGAGGATTATTGGTTTATCTAAGGTTTTCTCATTTTTTATAATTGTGGAGGTGTGCGGGAAGAAAGATGTATTGATAGATGTAACACCCCGTAGCCAAAACAGACCAAAAATTAGTTTTTCAGAAAAAAAAATAATTTGCAGACAGTTAAGGGGAAATGCAGTTGGGTCAACTTAAAATGATCATAACTCTTATCATAAAATGAGTTAGGTCTCTAATTACCTACCCACAGATAAATAATTGAATTATCTTTCCATAGCCACCAACCTTGCTAAATTCAGACCTCCGAGTAAAAGGTTATGCCCATTTTAGTAAAGGCCTGTCGAACAGGCCCTCACGATGGATCCAACGACGGGGCGTCGGGCACACGACGGACCGTCAGTCCTGGCCGTTGTGTGGCCCAACAGCAACCTTCCCAGGGGTCTTTTTGACCTTTCCCACTCTATTTAAACCATAAGTTACGTCGTTTTGACCCTAAATCATCAGATTTTAGTCAGTTTAAGCCTAGAAACATAATTAAAACATATCCAAGTCAAATCATTAAATCAAAACTTAGAAAATTAGAAGCAAGATAGGAGGAAAAAAAAAGCTCAAGAACCCTAGTTCAAGAACGCCACAAGCTCCAGTAGTTCCAGCCCAGAAACTTAATTATTTTTCCATGGATTTCATCACCAGGTATGCGGGATTTCACTAGTGGGTTCTTTTCACCTATTGGGTCCCTAGTTTTCGGTCAGATTCTTGATTTTCTTATCATGATTAAACCTAGGGTTCTAGAACTTTGATAGAACTTCATGAATTTATTAAATATATGTTCCAAATCAGATTATCATGTTATTACTCAGATTATCGCATGAATTTTAGAACCCTAACTTTGTATTTCTTTAGTTCTTGAATTACACTTGCTAGGTCAGATATTTCAGAAACTTCAGATATAGATGCCTCAGTTATAAATGCATAATTACCAGATTAATTATTGCATTCTCAGTTTGCATGTTCAGTTCGAGCTATCCAGTATTTACAGAAACTCAGACATAATCAGTTAATTTACAGAATTCATTGGGAGTAGCATAATACCGAGTTGGACTAGGGTTTAGCGTACCCAATAGTCCCAGAACTACTAGTCAAGTAGGTTGTAAGTCCCGTCTGTGGGCATCAGTTTAGTGATCATGCCATCATGCCTTTATACCTCTCGCAGGGTATATTGGGTCCTCTCGATAGGGCGTATACATCGGAATCCATATTTAGCTCATGTTGTTTTATTATCGGTTATTAGGGTCACAAGTTGGTAAGGACCCATGAAGTTCATTGATGAGGTCAAGAAAATATTTGGTGTGATGCATGTAACTGGTAGTGATAGGTGAAATTGGCATCCTACCAGCTTAAGGTGTAACTCACATATGGTTCACTCAGTGTAAAGACAACAGAGACTACTTTGTCTTTTGTAACTCAGTATAGCACTAAAAATCAATATTAGTCCGGAAACTCTCTCAGAACTTTTCTCAGTCTCTACTCCAGTCGGTGACCCAGTTATATGTAGACGGGTATACAGAAATTGCCCTGTCACAGTCTCTTAGAAAGTCACCTCAGCAGATCTAGTAGAGTTAGAAATGGTAGACTTCGATGTCATTCTAGGCATGTAATGGTTACACTCATGTTATGCCTCAGTCGATTGTAGAACTACGATTGTTCATTTTTAGTTTCTAGACGAACCAAACTTAGAATGGAAGGGTAGTAGCTTAGCGCCTATGGGTCGATTTATTTCTTACCTTAAGGCCAGAAAGATGATCTCTAAGAGTTATCTCTATCATCTAGTTCGGGTTAATGATTCTAGATCTGAAACCCCAACTCTTGAGTCAGTTCCAGTAGTCTATGAATTTCCAGAAGTATTACCAAAAGATCTTCCCGGGATCCCTCCCAAAAGGAAATCGACTTTGGAATTGATCTCCTTCCAGATACCCAGCCTATTTCTATTCCTCCTTAAAGAATGGCTCCAGCAGAGATTAAGGAATTGAAAGAGCAGTTGAAAGACCTTATAGATAAGGGTTTCATCAGACCTAGTATTTCACCATGGGGTGCACCAGAATTGTTCGTAAAGAAGAAAGATGGTTCTCTCAGAATGTGCATTGACTATAGACAGTTGAACAAGGTCAAAATCAAGAATAAGTATCCCATCCCCAGGATTGATAACTTGTTTGACCAACTTTAGGGTGCTAGTCATTTCTCAAAGATAGACCTCAGATCGGGTTATCATCATCTCAGAATCAGAGATAGTGACATTCCGAAAACAGCCTTCAGAACTCGGTATGGTCATTATGAATTTGTAGTTATGTCGTTTGGACTAACCAATGCTCCTGCAGCTTTCATGGATTTGATGAACAGAGTGTTCAAATAGTACTTGGACTTGTTCGTTATCGTCTTTATTGATGATATCCTCATTTACTCTAGAAGTGAGGAAGAACATGCAAGTCTTTTGAGAATTGTTCTACAGACTCTCAAGGATCGCCAGTTATTCGCTAAGTTTAGCAAATGTGAGTTTTGGTTGCAATCCGTTGCTTTTCTTGGTCACATTGTATCTAGCGAAGGGATCCGCATAGATTCACATAAGATAGAAGCAGTGAAACAATGGCCCAGACCTACCTCTACTATTGATATCAGAAGTTTCTTAGGTCTAGCGGGTTATTACAGGAGGTTCGTGGAAGGATTTTCATCCATAGCCTCACCATTGACTAGGTTGACTCAGAAGATGGTCAAGTTCCAATGGTCAGATGATTGTGAGAAAAGCTTCGCAGAATTGACAACTAGATTGACTACAACTCCTGTCTTGACTCTAGCAGAGGGTTCAGATGGTTATGTGATCTATTACGATGCATTCAGAGTTGGCCTTGGTTGTGTGTTGATGCAAAGAGATAAGGTTATATCTTATGCCTCTAGACAGCTTAAGGTGCATGAGAAGAACTATCCAACTCATGACCTCGAGCTTGCAGCAGTGGTGTTTGCACTCAAGATATGGAGACACTACTTGTATGGTGTTCATGTAGATGTGTTCACCAATCATAAGAGCCTTCAATATGTGTTCACCCAGAAAGAGTTGAATCTTCGCCAGAGGATATGGCTTGAGTTCCTTAAGAATTATGATGAGTGTGCATTATCATCCTAGAAAGGCGAATGTAGTTGCCGATGCTCTTAGTAGACTATATATGGGTAGTGTAGCCCATGTTGAGAAAAAAAGAAAGGAGCTAGTGAAGGATGTTCACAGGCTTGCTCGCTTGGGAGTTCGCCTTATGAGAATATCAGACAGCGGTGTAACAGTTCAGAATGAGGCAGAATCGTCTTTGGTAGTGGAGGTTAAGGAAAAGCAAGAGAGTGATCCGATCTTGCTTGAACTAAAGGGTGCAGTCAACAATCAGAGAGTGGAGGTTTTCTCCCAAGGGGGAGATGGTGTACTTCGCTACCAAGGTAGATTGTGTGTTCCTGATGTGGGAGAGTTGAGGAAGCATATTCTTGCAGAAGCTCATAACTCCATGTATTCTATTCATCCAGGTGCCAATAAGATGTATCGCGATCTGCGGGAAGTCCATTGGTGGAATGGCATGAAGAGGGATATAGCAGATTTTGTGAGTAAGTGCCCCAATTGCCAGCAAATCAAGGTAGAACATCAGAAACCAGGAGGTATGACTCAAGAGTTCGATATTCCTACTTGGAAGTGGGATGTGATCAATATGGATTTCATCACAGGGTTACCTCGTACTCGCAGACAGCATGACTCAATTTGGGTGATAGTCGATATGATGACTAAGTCTTCTCGCTTTTTGGCGGTCAGGACTACATATTCGGCAGAGGACTATGCTAAGCTTTATCTTAATGAAATTGTGAGGTTGCATGGGGTTCCTTTGTCTATCATCTCAAATAGAGGTCCTCAGTTTACCTCTCATTTCTGGAAGTCATTTCAAAAAGGTCTTGGTACTGAAGTTAACCTTAGTACAACATTTCATCCACAGACGGATGGGTAGGCAGAGCGTACCATTCAGACCTTAGAGGATATGTTGAGAGCTTGTGTGATCGATTTCAAAGGTAGTTGGGATGATCACCTTCCTCTTATTGAGTTTGCCTACAATAATAGCTATCATTCCAGCATTCAGATGGCCCCTTATGAGGCTTTATATGGGCGTAGATGTAGATCTCCTGTTGGTTGGTTTGAAGTAGGTGAAACAGCTTTGATAGGGCCAGATTCAGTCCTTTATGCTATGGAGAAAGTTCAACTCATTAGAGATAGACTTAAGATAGCCCAAAGTCGTCAGAAATCTTATGCAGATGTAAGGAGAAGGGAACTAGAGTTCCAAGTTGATGATTGGGTTTTTCTAAAAGTCTCACCTATGAAAAGGGTGATGAGATTTGGAAAGAAAGGGAAGCCCAGTCCTAGATATGTAGGCCCTTACAAGATATTGATAAGGGTTGGCAAGGTGGCAAATGAGTTAGAGTTGCCAGCAGAATTAGTAGCAGTGCATCCGGTCTTTCACATCTCACTCTTGAAGAAGTTTGTGGGTGATCCAGCCTCTATAGTGCTATTAGAGAGTGTGGCGGTGAAAGGTAGTCTTTCTTATGAGGATGTACCAGTTGAGATTCTTGACCGTCAGGTTAGAAGGTTGAGAAACAAAGAAGTTGCTTCAGTCAAGGTTTTGTGGAGGAGTCAGTCCATAGAGGGAGCTACTTGGGAAGCAGAAGCAGCCATGAAAGCCAAGTATCCTTACCTTTTTCCTTCCGATTCCACTCCAGCTTGAGGTAATAGTTCCTCTTCAGTTTTACAGTCATTCAAGCGTAAATTCAGTTTTAGAATCATCTTCCCTCAGTTTGTACTTGCATTTTCAGCGTAATTGCATGTACTCAGAACTCAATTCCGTCAGAAACTCAGTTCTCAGTGTTTAGTAGTGGGGTTTGTAGCTCTCTCCCTCCATTTCAGATAGTTTAGTCTTCATTCGAGGATGAATCTTCCCAAGGGGGAGATAATGTAACAACCCGTAGCCAAAACAGACCAAAAATTAGTTTTTCAAAAAAAAAAAAAAATCTCGACAGTTAAGGGGAAATGCAGTTGGGTCAACTTAAAATGATCATAACTCTTATCATAAAATGAATTAGGTCTCTCATGACCTATCCACAGATAGATAATTGAATTATCTTTCCATAGCCACCAACCTTGCTAAATGCAGACCTACGAATAAAACGTTATACCCATTTTAGTAAAGGCCTGTCGAACAGGCCCTCACGACGGGGCATCGGGCACACGACGGACCGTCAGTCCTGGCCGTCGTGTGGCTCGACAGCAACCTTCCCAGGGGTCTTTTTGACCTTTCCCACTCTGTTTAAATCATAAGTTACGTCGTTTTGACCCTAAATCATCAGATTTTAGTCAGTTTAAGCCTAGAAACATAATTAAACATATCCAAGTCAAATCATTAAATCAAAACTTAAAAAATTAGAAGCAAGATAGGAGGAAAAAAAAAGCTCAAGAACCCTAGTTCAAGAACGCCACAAGCTCCAGCAGTACCAGCCCAGAAACTTAATTATTCTTCCGTGGATTTCATCACCAGATATGCGGGATTTCACTAGTGGGTTCCTTTCACCCATTGGGTCCCTAGTTTTCAGTCAGATTCTTGATTTTCTTATCATGATTAAACCTAGGGTTCTAGAACTTTGATAGAACTTCATGAATTTATTAAATATATGTTCCAAATCAGATTATCATGTTATTACTCAGATTATCGCATGAATTTCAGAACCCTAGCTTTGTATTTCTTTAGTTCTTGAATTACACATGCTAGGTCAGATATTTCAGAAACTTCAGATATACATGCCTCAGTTATAAATGCATAATTACCAGATTAATTATTGCATTCTCAGTTTGCATGTTCAGTTTGAGCTATCCAATATTTACAGAAACTCAGAAATAATCAGTTAATTTACAGAATTCATTGGGAGTAGCATAATACCGAGTTGGACTAGGGTTTAGCGTACCCAATAGTCCCAGAACTACTAGCCAAGTAGGTTGTAAGTCCCCTCTGTGGGCAATCAGTTTAGTGATCACGCCAGCATGCCTTTATACCTTTGGCAGGGTATATTGAGTCCTCTCGATGGGGCGTATACATCGGACTCCACATTTAGCTCATGTGGTTTTATTATCGGTTATTAGTAGCTCCCACAGTCCAATCAGACTCTCTGCATGACCATTTATCAGTATATTCAGTATTCAGTTTTAGCATGTTATAAATTGGTCATTGCATTCAGTTAGCTCAGAAATTCAGTATATCATGTTCAAATTATTATACTTGCTTTTGTGCTTGTTCAGTTATGTTTTATTTCAGCTTTACTCTTTCCTACATGCTCAGTACTTTTCAAGTACTGACGCATACGTGCGCTACATCTTCTCGTAATGTAGGTTCAGGTTCTCAGCATCTAGATCACGCATAGATCGATTTCCCGATCTCCAGATCAGCAGATTCAGTGGTGAGTCCTCATTCTCCGAGGACAAGACTCATGAGTTTCTCTTCAGTATTTAGTCTTTTAGTTTCAGTTTTTGCTAGATTTAGCTGGGGCTTGTCCCAGTATTTCTAGTCCAGTTTAGAGGCTATTTTCAGACATAGTTAGATTTAGCTTAGTATGAGTTAGTATTTCCTTTGTATTAAACTCATTGTTTTCAAATATCTCAGTTATAGAATATGGGTATTCACCATCTTTTCAGATTTAATTATGATTTAGCTTTCGCATCAGTTTATTATTTTTAGTATGCTCATGATCATGCCAGCAGGGTTAGCTTGGGATCACTTGTGGTCCTAGGTTCCGTGTCCGCGTCTCGGGGGTAGCTCGGGGCGTGACAATAGAGATCCATATCAGCATCTGGAATGAGTCGAGAGACATGCTACTCAAAGCTAAATGTAGCTGGTTACTATGATATTAGCACATCACAGAGTAACATATCCATGCCACTGCATCTATGCATTACTTTGATAAAAAGAGTGTTGGCAACAAAAATTATAAACAACAAGATTATGCATAACATGTTGCAATAAAACAAAATGTATACAAATATATAACTATAGGCGTGGTGATGAACTGACTAACAACACTAACTGCAAAAGCAATATTCGGACGAGTTACAGTGAGATAGTTTGATTTTCCAACTAATCTCCTGTACCTCTCTGGATCATAGAAGGGGTCACCATCATCTTTTGTGAGCTGCATATTTGGAACCATTGGAGTATTACACGGCTTGGCTGCTGACTTTCCCATTTCCTCAAGAAGGTAAAGGATATACTTTCTTTGAGTTAAAAATATTCCCTTCTTACTCCTACTTACTTCTATTCCCAATAAGTATTTCAGTTGTCCCAAGTCTTTCGTGTGAAATATCGAATGCAAGAAAGATTTGAGAGAGGATATTCCTGCATAATCACTGCCGGTGATGACAATGTCATCAACATATACAACAAGAAGAAGAATGCAGTTGTTGATTGTCTATAGAAGACCGAATGATCACATTTGCTCTTTGTAAGCCCAAACTTCTGAACTACCTCACTAAATTTCCTAAACCAAGCACGTGGACTTTGTTTCAAACTTTACAAAGATTTCTTCAAGTGACAAACTTTCCCATTCTCCCCCTGAGCAACAAAAATGGGTGGTTGCTCCATATATACTTCTTCTTGGAATCCCAGTGAAGAAATGCATTCTTGATATCTAACTGATGTAACGACCAATTCTTGGAAGCAGCTAGAGAAATAAACAAGCGAATGGAAGTGAGTTTGGCCACTGGAGAAAAAGTATCAAAATAATCCACTCCATAAGTCTGCGCATATCCTTTAGCCACTAGTCTGGCTTTAAGCCTCGCCATAGAACCATCAGGATTTACTTTGACCATAAAAACCCATTTACATCCCACTTCCTTTTTTTCCTTTTGGTAAGTCCACCAAATTCGAAGTATGATTTTCATCTAAAGCATGTATTTCCTAGAGCATTGCATCATACCACCCAGGGTGACTCAAAGCTTCCTGAACTGTTTTGGGTACAAAAATGGAATCTAGAGAAGCAATCAAAGAGCAAGATGCGGGAGACAAGTGGTCATATGAGATAAAATTAGCAATGGAATATATTGATTGACACTGACGCTTACCTTTGCGAAGAGCAATGGGACTGTCAAGATTTTCTATTGGAGAGGGATTGTCCGGAGGATCTGATGATGAAAGAGTTGGTGTATGACATGTATCATTGGTCGCTTGTCGCCTAGAATAAACTTGAATTATCGGTGGCTTTGTTGGAGCACGATGAACATCAGAAGACACATCCTCAGTTGACTGCTCAACACTACCACAAACTTCCTTATGGTGTTCTAAGCTTGGTTGAGTGGTCTTATAAATGAGCCATTCTTCTTCTTCCTGTCCCTGAGTGGGAGAACTGTCAGGAGAAGAAAAAAAGGAAATGTTCTCCGAGAATACCACATCTATTGCCACCATGTATCTGTTAAGGGTTGGAGAGTAGCACCGGTAACCCTTCTGTAAGCCAGAATATCCCAAAATGATACACTTCTAAGACTTTGGATCTAGTTTGGTAACATGGGGTCGCACATCACGAATATAACAAGTACTTCCAAACACCTTTGGCTCTAATGAAAATAATGGCTTATTTGAAAAGAGAACACCATATGGAATATCACCATTAAGCACTGTGGATGGCATGCGATTAATTAAAAAACTAGTTGTGGATACCGCATCCACCCAAAATTGCTTAGACACCTTCATTTGGAATAGCAAAGCACGAGCAGTCTCTAGCAAGTGTCTATTTTTTTTCTCAGCTACTCCATTTTGTGAGGGTGTATCCACACACGAAGATTGATGGAGAATAGCATATTGATTCATGTAGTTCTGAAATGATGCTGACATGAATTCCTTTAGCATTATCACTCTTCAATATATGGATAGAAGCATTAAATTGTGTCTTAATCTCAGCACAAAAATTAGAGAAATGGGAGAACACTTCAGAATGATTTTTCATAAAGTAAATCCATGTCATTCGGGAAAAATCATCCACAAAAGTAATAAAATATTTGAACCCAACTTTAGACACAACCGGACAAGGTCCCCAAATATCTGAATGAACTAACTCGAAAGCAAACCCCGCCCGCTTATTATTCCTAGGACTTAACGAGCTTCTATGGTGTTTTGAAAAATGACAAGACTCACAATATATTGAAGGTACATTATGAAATTGAGGACATAATTTCTTCAAAACTGTTAAAGAAGGATATCCCAAACGACAATGTGCTTCAAATGACGAGACGATACTGGAGCAAGCAACTGATGGAGGCACCCATTCATCAAGAATGTAGAGACCGTCTGATACATGTCCTTTACCAATAATCTGTTTCGTCATAAGATCCTGAAAAAGACAATAATCAGGATATAAGGAGACAAAACATTGTAGTTCTTTGGTAAGGTTACTCACAGAAATTAGATTAAAGGCAAGAGTAGGTAGTCCTAGAACAGAGGACAAAGTAATAGATGAAGTGGGGTTAACGGTTCCAGATCCCTCAATGGTATAACGAGATCCATCAGCTATGGTAACAGAGGATGGTACTTTATGTGACTGGAATTTAGAGATTATTTTGGGATTACCTGTCATGTGATCTGTGGCACCCGAATCAATGATCCAGTTGCTTGAGGAGGAAATGAGACATTTGTTACCTGACTCAGTAAGAGCACGGGCTGGAGTGGTTTCATTAATTGATTCCTGATTCTTTGTAAGTCTAGAATACTCATCGATTGAGATTGTAACAGTTGAGGGTGAACTAGATATGGCAGCAACAGTGGCAGTCTAATTCTAAAGTTGTTGGTTGCGATTCTGTAATTTCTTACAGTTTCGCCTTATGTGCCCGGGTTCCTTACAATAGCGACAAGTATTGTCGTTGATCCATCTCCCAACATCATTGTCTCCTCCTTTGTTATTGTTCCATATCCCAGAGTTATTGGTGTTGTTCCACCTTCCTGCATCATTGTTATGATTCCACTTCCCTGCATAATTGTTATTGTTCCATCTCCCTGCATCATTATAGTTGTTCCATCTCACTGAATCATTGTTGTTCCATTTCCCTGCATTATTTCTTCCTCCTCCTCCTTTTACAACGAGCACATTGGTTTGTTGGTTGGATGGAGTACTCTCTGTGCGCAACACTCTACTGAAAACATCTTTGAGAGAGCTGATCTCAGAACTAGACAAAATATGTGATTTAGCAGTCTCAAACTCAGATGGGAGTCCAGCTAAAAAACTCATTATAGCCATTTGTTCCCTTTGAGCCTGCTGCACCGTGATATCAGTACTGAATGGTAGATGTACATTCAGTTCCTCGTATGTTTTCTTGTACTCCATGAAGTATGTAGTGAGTGACTTAGCTTCCTTCTCAGAACGATAGAAAGCCTTACAAACTTCATAAATTCGAGATAAATTACCTTTGCCAGAATATAAATACTCTAAATAATCCATTAACTCTTTCACAAACTCACAGTGATTAACCAAACCAACAACTTCATTGTCAATAGAGTTTATAATTTTTAAGAGTAGTCTAGCATCATCTCTAAGCCAAGTCTTTTTAGTATTATCTGTTGGAGGATCTTGGATAATATGATCATCCTTTTCAACACTACGCAAGTAGACCCTAATTTTTCTACTCCAATCTAAATAATTAGACCCATTTAATTTATTATCAGTAATTTTAGACAACGCTGGAACAATTACAGTCATGACAGATTTATTACCAGACATTTTAACTAATGTTTATCCAAGAAATTGATCAAGAAGAGTAAAGGATAAAAACATCTGACACCAAACTGGTTGAAAAAGGCAAATAATTGACACCAAAACTAAACCCAAAAACCACTGTAGCGCAAAGCTATTTCCAGATTTTATGTCACAGATGCAAAGGATAAAAATCAAACCTGGAAGTGAAGAATTGTTATCCTGCGGTGATTTAAACACCAAAAATCAAATCCTGCAGTATGTTGGAACAGATGAAACGATGCTGGGACAGCAAGCCTAGAGGTATTCTACCAAAACCCAAGTAGCCAAAACGTTTTCCCAAGATGCTAGGAAAAGTTTTGAAGTTTCTGAAACAAGATCTGGAGCCCTATTGACTCTAATACCATGTAGTTTACAGAACTAAATTGATACTTTATTATATCAACATTACGTGTATATATACACTAGAAAGAAGAATCAATAAAGGTAAGAAAATATCCTACATATCTCTCCTATCTATATAAGGTAATAGAATATATTTACAATATTCTGTAACACCAAAATATCAAACTTACGATTTAACAAACACATTAACAATCAACATTAAAACAATATGTCACTTTCAAAACAACCACTACGCTTGTTGACTAATTTTTATCCTTAATTTTAATTTTTCTCTTTGGGAACTGAGATTCACTTTCAGCTTCTTCTTTCTGCTTGTTCAATCTATAATTCCATAAAAGACATGTCAATCGACTTCGATATTGTTCTACATCAAAATTGATAGGTAACTGATTTCTGATGAAATACTCTGCAAAAGCAGATACAAAAACACCACAATCCCTGCATAAATATATAAAACAATTATAACTATTACAGAAATATAAATCATTTGTAAAATAAACTAACTTAACACAACTTACACATTCTTTTGTGTTGGAAAATTATCAAACAAATGTTACATCCAAAGGATGCAAAATACTTGTGCTTGAATACGACGATTGATCAAATGCTACACCTTGCTTTTTCATATAAAATCCAGTAACATACAATAAGTGTGGAATCAAAATCGCATAAGCTTTACATGCCTCCAGAACTTTACGATCATGAGCAGCACCTCGCATAGAATCATAAACATGAATGCCCCTATCATTCATTGTGAAAATTCCTAAAACCCAATGAGCTAATTCCTCCACAAAGATTGACATTAACACATGATCAACTAAATACCAAGGGCATGCACATGCCATATACGATTCAAGCACATAATTAGCAACTTCATGTTCTCCAGTAACAATCCCAAAATTCATGTTAGACTCGATAACTTGCTTGTACAACTGTTGGATCTTACCCCCAAATAAAAAATTAGTAGTTGTGAATTTGATCTCGATTTTTTGTCATATTTGTACAACTTCCTCAAATAGTAAAAATATGACATCAATATGCTGGAAAAAAAACAATAAGTGAATGAAATATAAACACTATGCTAAAAAGCAAATTAAGATTTGGAATGCACATATAGATATTCATCTTTCCCTCCTCTAAGAAAAACTTTACAAGTTATTCAAGAAATGAGATGTGCGTTTTGATTAGGACAAATCCGCCAATTCAAGTATTTATGTTGCTATATACCTCCTTACAAACAACATATAAGTACACTCTAATATAAACTACACAATTCACCCTCAATTTTAAAAATTAATATTTCATAACAAAACATAAAAAATCTATATACTTAAAGGTTATACATACTGCTCCAACTAAACAAGATAATATCAAACTTCAAAATTATATATACTCAAATGTCAAATCCATTACTTTTAACTAACTAGTACAATAGTGACGATATCAAATAACCACTCAACTTCACTAAAATATATTTATATACAAAAGATACTTTAAACCAATAACATTATTATCATATAACATATTACCATTCAAGCTTTAAATCTCAATCGTATACAACATATAAGACATACCGTGTCATTTAAAGTCCTTCCACCATAGTTCAATCTATGGAACCAATCCCTCGATTTGATGTGTTGATCTCCATAAACAAATGCACTCGTCAAAATATCTTTTCCTTTTTGGTATACTGCATCAACACAACTCCTAAATACATGTGTATCTTATAAGTAAAACTTCAAACAAACTAGATTACAACACAAATGTATACAAGTAACAATGTCATACATAAAACTATTCATACCTGGATCTAACTTTCAAAGCCTATTTATCCACAAAATTAGCAAATTCAATCATCAATTCATAATAAACGTCTTCATCAATTGATTCATTGAAAGGATACTTGACAGTATAAATTTTGCTTTTATCATATTGATTCTTGATATCTTCAACACTGTCAAACTCAACAACAAATGGGGATCTTTGCAACTTTCCCAAAATCTTAACTCTTTTTGAGGGCAATGGAGTATCATCCACAGTAATAACATGATCCTCAATATTAATAGGCTGAGTTGATTTTATCTCTTTTAATTTCTTACATCGATTAATCTTCTCGTCATATAATACCATCACTTGTGAATCAGTGGGAATACTAAAATCACCCGCTCCAAATGACGCCAAATCTATTTAGAGAAACATGTAATTAAAATCACAACAACATGAAAAGATACAAAAATCATATTTATACAAACATACCTCTATCTGGCAAGCTAACACTATCTTCAAATTTTTCAACAACATCAATTAGACATGTATTGTTGATCCTATTGCTGGAATTTTCCAACTCTGTAACATCCTAAATAAAACATCCAATATATCGTTTATTTCCAGATACATCTTATAGACAAACATCTCCATGTAACAAACTATTAATTTTGAAAAAAAATAATAAAAAGCTAATAAAATCAAATTCATTTTAAATCAAAAATAAAATAAATATTATTATGCACATTTATCTATTTATTCTGCATTTCATTACTCTTGGATACACCAATATCATCATTCGAATATTTTTCATCATCAACTCTCTTCTTGTAAGTCGTACAACTCTAATGTCCAAAGAGTATAATTCAATCAGCCACCAATTATACCATAATAGATATTAAGACAATAACTAAAAATTTAATAAGTATATATACCTCAGAATTTGTATCATCATGAACAGGTGTATTAAGGATCTTCTGTTCCACAAGCTTCTTAAATAAATTAAAATCACTGCTATGCTGTTAAAGAAATAATAAAATTTTATTATATTAAAAAAATGTATGAAGTATATAAATAATAAGAACACATACCTTTTCAAACTCACTCCTAAGAACAAACTCTTTAGGACATTCAACATCTCCTCCAGCATCAAAGAAGGAGCATTTTTTATGGTGTTGAAGATTAATGGGATTAGATGAGAAAGTTTTGTCTTTAAACAAAGACGCAAAAGAATCCTCATCATACTTTTTTAAAGAAGAAAATCCTTCCCCAAGCTACAATCAACAAAAAAAATAAATCAAAGAATAGTGTTTAACAAATAAAAAATCATACATACTGAAAATGCTATTTGAGATTCACAAAATTCACAAACAAAGAAAATAATTCAGTAGAACATAAAAATTAAATTACAAAACAAATAATATGCTAAGCTAATTGACTATTATTAAACACAATACAACACCAACATGTAAAATATTTCTTAAAGGATCAATTAAACAATCATAAATCATGACATGTCGAACAATACTATTTTCATTTTTATACAACTGTACCATTAATTAAATCAAACAGAACAAGATAATAATCTGCATGATATAAAATTTACTAAAAATGAAAAATAGTAAATACGTTTTCAATCCCATTCCTTAAAATCATGTCCTCCCCATCATCTCTCACCAATTTGCACTCTTGAACGATATCTTTTTTCCTTCTTAGGTCATGTTCTTTTTGTTCTTCAACTTTGTCAATAAGATCACTACCACACTTGCTACTTTTGACTTGTATTTCTTCACTTGACTCAAGAAAGTTTCTAAACATCTAGTATACAATAAAAAAAATTCAAAAAATAAAATTATCATAATTAACAACTACATAAACTACCTCAAAATATTTACCTTATCACCACAACTTTTAAACAAAGTCTTCTTTAGAAAGGCAGTATTTGATCGATCATGAATCACTTCTAATTCAAAATTCGTGAACTCTTATTATCTATACATATCACAATTTCCGAATTAACATCCGAGCAACTTTCATACAACCATATCTGCAAGAGCTAAAGGCAACCCACCAAATCTATGAAATTTTCTTACAGCAAAATTTTTGTCTCTAATAGATTCCATCAATTCCATAAAAGCCTTCTTCCCCCGAGAAAAAGACATATATTCTCCACTTTCCACAAGATAGAAAAGTTGATCGGAAACGAAATTCCTATTAGCTACAACGGACAACAAGAACGTGAAAATAAAATACAAAACAACAATCTTAACAACATCCTCATCAGAATTCCATTTCTTATTCTAAAAACAATAGGCAAGTTAGTTCTTATCAACGTTCATTCTATTAGGAAAGTATGTCCATATTAGTCTATTGGAATAGTCATAAAAATCTTTTGCAATGATATCTCCATCACATTTTAATCCTGTCACAGCAGCAAACTCTTCAATGACAAAGCACAAACGGCTACCGTTTATGTCAACATAAAACTTATCCAATCTATCTTGAACCAATTCTTTTCTCATAAGGCAACATAGAACTTGATTTTGAACAAAGAAGGGTTTCATATCCAGAAAGTGTCCAAAAACTGTTTCTCTAAACATATCAAGTTGAACAGAAGAGAGTTTTCTTTTCAATAGTTCAACTATAGATGTGTTCACATGAGAGCTAAAGCGAGCCCTTGTGAATGTTAATCCTTTTGGAACATAGTAATCTCATTCCTGCATAAGCAATGACAGAACTTAAATATAATAAAAAAGATTATATGTACATCATACATACATCAATCTACAAATCGTATACATCAAAAATCATACAAACGATTAAAATTTGAAAAGAAATACAATGCTTACTACATATAACTTAGCATATGTATACACGATAAAATTTATTACAAAATAATATCAAAGTTCCTTATATGAAACAACATCAACTTTACGATGCACTTATTAAAAATTATACAAAAATAAAATTTAACAGTATTAACTATAGGACTTACAAGAAAATTGCTCACACTATAATATATCATATTACTACAATATCAAAAAGGAAAAAATAAAGAAGCAAAGTAAAAAAGAACAAAGCTTACTTTCTAATATAATTGAAAGCAACAATAACTGGCTAGTATCTTTCACTATGTGTAAGACAAACAACACTGTCAACAATTCATTGTTCTAACTAGAAATGTAGTCTATCATATTGCTACGATATAAAAAAAATGTAACAACAAAGGAACATAACTTTCTAATATGATTGAAAGCAACAATACCTAGCGAGAATCTATTACTATGTATAAGATAAACAACACTATCAATAATCCATTTTTCAAATAAAAAATGTAGTTTAATTAGTTTATTTAAAGAAAATATAAACTAACATGTATACATTATGATTTATTTTTTATGATTTATGTTTGTGTGTTTGGTAAGAGCTATTGATAAACATTATTAGCAAGACAGACTGGTCTCTCTAAAATTCAGATTTGATATATTTCTATTCTGAATCCTCTGTTCTTTCACTTACAAGCTTTCTTATTCACATTATGCATATGCTACTGTTTTTTCCTATGAAATTAAACAAGTAGTTTTACTTCAGGTTTGATTTATATGATTGAAGAGAATATATATGATTCAAGTATACACAAAAAATATATATATAATGCAACTATATTTATCCATACTATCTCCATTCCCTTTTTTGTCTGGTTACTGTTGAACCCAACACAATCATGTAATAAAAAAGATATTAAATAAATCAAGACTACACTAATGAATCAAAAAAAAATCACAATGATAATGCACACACAAAATACATGCACACAAAAAATACACTAGGATTGATTTTTTTAAAAAAAAAATAGAGAAAAAAAGATCAAGAAAGACTACAGACACAAAAGAAATTCACAATGTTAAACAAAAATACCTTCAAGATGCGATTATCAACAACACTTTCATCAACTTTCCGTCTCAGAGCTTTACCAATTTTAGCATTTTTCCCTTTTTCTACAGTTTCATCATCGTCTTCCTCATCATCACTTTCTATAATTCTTCGCCTTCTAGCAACCTCAACTGAAATAACTCTATTCTTGTTCTTTTTATCAACAACACCGATCAATTCACGTTTTTTATCTTTAAAAATATGCTTACTACGAATCGGACACCGCGAAGTACTTGCATGGCTAAAATTTGAAGTTTTGGGAGGAGAATCAACAAAATCAGAATCAGAATCTCCTTTTTATGAGAAATTGTATGATTTTTTTTCTTAACCATGACAATTGATACCAACAAACAAATACAATCTCCTAAATTTTCTCCAGAATATGTAAACCAGATGCTTGAAATCTTAAAAACCAAAGAAAGTTATATAACAAAATATATGTTGAAGAGAAAAAAAGAGGGAACAATGGATGAAAAATTCTAGAATATGAAACAAAAACTTTTAACTAAACACCAAATACTGTAAACGTCTGCATTGGGAAAGACGAGAAAAAAAAGTAATAATTCCCACAACCCACTTTAACTGCCACGTTCAGATTCCCCACAAATTAAAACAATTAATTAAACTTTAAAAACATAAATAACTTCTCATAGAAAAGTGGGTTAAATTATGCCAATTACAATTTTTAAAAAATCTTTTTTTGTTATAAAAATAAAAATAGGCTAAATATTGCCAATTAATAAAAAGGGAGTACATGCTGTGCCATTTTTTCCCCAAATTTGGTGGAAAGTGAATTTAAGGTGAGACAAAACCTGCAATACAAGAATGGTCACAAGAACTATAATTATGTTTTGATGAAAATTAAAAGGTTAGCCAAATTTAATTTAATTTAGAGAATTGGCTAAAATATGAACAAGACGAATTAATATTTCATTAATTTACGTGCTTCTTAATTTTAACCAGATAAAATAGTTAACTTAATTATAACTAATGACTCAAAAATGTAAAGGAACAATTTAGACAAAATCAATTTAATAAAATCCAAAATCCTTTTGAGACGATTTTCGAATATTTATAAAATAAACTAATTATACATAAAATTATATAAAACATATATATTACTTAAACTATAACAAGATAAACTAATAAATTTAACTATAAACTAAGGATCCAAACTACAAGCTACTAAAAACTAATTTAATAAAGCGTTAACTAAAACTAAATCTTTTTGAGACGATTTTCGAATATTTCATAAAATAAGCTAATCATATATATTATTATAAGTGGGAAGCTCCAAAGTGAAAAGTTGAATTATTATTTTACCTCTACACAAAATGAAAAGGCTATGAAATATTTAATTAAATTCATCTAATATAATTAATTAAACATTTATATCTTTAAATAGAGATAATACTCCTTTAATAATTTGTGTAAAATAAAGTAAATATATATTTAAATAAATGCTAAGTATCATATTGACTACAATACGATGAATGTTTTAACAATTTCAAAATTGATTCTTCATATTCTTATATGTGTATTAGTACATATATTGAATAATTATAGTCAGATACTTCAACTTTAAACAATAACTACAAATTAATTTTGGAAATCTAACCATTTTTAAAAGAATAAAATATAAAGTGTCCTTTCACTTCTTCAATAAAGAAATTTAATGATATTTTAATGATATTTTTATAACTTTGGCTTTTGAATTTCTATATCTTGGCTATAAATACCATTGTTTGCTTCACTAATTTTTCGATCTGTAAATTGTTCTATGATATATGTTGTCTTAGTTTTTATAATAGCTACTTCTCTTCACTCCTTGTATCTTAATATTTGTTTGATAATTTTATTGTAGATTAACTAAGATCTGTTTAAATTTTTCTTCTATGTGTTCAAGTGGAATTTTTATTTTGTGTTATTATATTAGAAATGAAGATGTTATATATTTGTTGATGTTCATTAATAATATATTTGTTACTTTCACCTTTCATCCATGAAATGGGTTAATGACATATTCATGGCAATCCTTTGAGTCCCTCAATTATATCCTATCGGAAGAGATTTTGAATAATTGGAAGAGAATAAAGAAAGTTGTCATCTCTTATCTCTCGATATATTTTTTACTTTTTTCTTTCACATTGTTACTTTTAGCTTCATTTTATAATATTATTGTTGATTTCTTTAGAGGTGTTCTTTTATTTACCATTAAAAAATCTCTATTTTCTTTTCCGAGTTAATTCCTATTTGATAAATAAATAACTACAAATAAAAAATTATTGTACACAATAAGACTTTCTTTGCATGGTTGATAATTGTTCTTGCTTTGGTGACCACAAATGTAAGTTGTATAGCTTTTAGAGTACTATTTCCTGATTTATTATTTTATTTTACGAATTTTATAGTAAAAAATAGAGTTATTAGTTCTATTAAAAGTGTGAAGCAACAAAGTTAAAGGTTGGATTACTAAAATAATCCTATATATTTGTATAGAGTATAACACTCTTTGAAAATATTAAATCTGAAGAGTTTGAAGGGTTACTTAATAATTAAATACACTTAATTCAATATACCATATTCATCTACTAAAAGTCTTTAGCTACTGGTGAAATATGTAAAGATGTTTGAGACTTTGATTCCCCTCATTCACTTTCTTTCATTTAATTCATTTTAATTCTAACATGAAGTTTAAGTTCAAATTGTTCAATTTAATTAATTATTTTTCTCTTAGTTAAGTTAAGACCCATCTTTACAAGAAAAAAGTACATATATCTTCCAATACAAAAGAAAGGCTTTGTTGATTTTCTTGAAAAGAAAATTTGAGATAGCTGCAATATGAGTATGCCTTTCTTTATATATTTTTCTTAATTAATTATTGTAATTTGTAACAATTTTTTGTTGATCTATTTTTATTCTACAGTAAATTACTAAATTAAAATGTACACACATTTAACATACAATTATTTTTCTTTCACAATATTTATGGTTTCTTCATCTTTAATATCAAAGAGGTCATACAAAAACATCGTTACAACAACTTCATGCAACTTAGCTTGGGACACACGTGCAACGTACGTGCCCGGAACTAGTTATATAAAAACATATAAAAATATATATTGCTTCAAAACTATAAAAAAATCGACTAAAACTACTTTAAAATGACTTGAAAAACAATTGAATTTTATAAAATCAACTATTTCTCCTCGTTTGGAATTTAAAAAACTCGTGAATTAATTCCTATCGGAGAGGATCAAAATTGGGTGTCAACATTTGTTGTTTACTTATGTGTGTATGTGTATGTGTATGTGTATGTGTATGTTTATGTGTGGTGGAAGTGCTAAATAACATGAACAAGTGCTACTTGTCCTCATAAGGATATTTCTAATTGAGCATATTTGATCAAACACTTTGGAAAACAACAGAGGAATTGATATCAGTCTCTGCCACCTCTTTGCTCTTCTTACAGGACCAATTACCAAGTTTACCCTTGACATTCCTAATCTGGAAAAATGCCCAAATAATGAACATTTGATATGTTTCCTCTATAGGAGTGCCATTCAACATCTTGTTGTTAAAACTCTGCTTGGTAACCGATACAAGCTGTTGGTAATGTAGGTCGACTACTAAGAGACTTTTTCTTCAGATTGATGAGACCGTGTGAATGATGCTTTGAGATTGATTCGGTGAGGTTGCCATATTCAACGGATCAAGTACTGAAATGTACTTAATAAGAGTCTTCTGTTCTGATTCTCCAAAACTTGAGGGAACGATCATTGAACAATGAGAGAAATTAAGCAATGCCACAAACTGCATGTACAACCTGTTTTCCCAGTGGCGTATTACGTACAACTTCCCTTTTTTAAGTGTGCTGATGGCATATTTAAACTGATCTGAAAGTTGCTATACAAAATTTATTATGTTGTATGTTCGAAGTTGTCCCATTTATAGACGGATTTGGTTTTTCATTTGTGAGATGTTCCATTGTGGATGATGAAAGTTTGCATTCAATATTTGCTAAATTTCATAAATGGTTACAAAGTTGCTATTCAGACATTTTCAGGGGTTTTATGATCACTTAAATGTGTGGCTTTTCTTGGTAAGAAGGATTCTGCAGTATATTGTTGCTAAATCCTTTCTTACTATACTTAATCAACCAAAATTTCGTTACATCAACTTGGTATATTGATTAATACTAGTATGTTAATTTCACCTATAATTTGTGAAATCAAATAGCGTTTATGATCGAATTACCTACACTTATAAAATAATTTTGAAAAAAAAAGAACGGCGATCTTAGCCTCAAAAGGTAATTGAGGAGTCGAGCATTCTCCAAGGTCATACAAAGAGATCCAAGTCTAGATCCAATCCATCTTCAATCCTCCCAAACTAGAACCCTTTCGCCCATTTGTCATCACTATCCACAACTGACGTGGGTAAATCTACATACTCTGGATAACGAGTCACTCGAAATAATTTTTTTCTGAATTTGAATGAATGGGTCCGGTTTGAATAGGATTGGAACTAGAAATTTGTTGAGAAAGAAGAAACGTAAAAGGGAAATGGCCAAATGGTTTTAAATTAAACAATAAGTAATGTATACTCCTTCTATCCAAAAATAAGTGGCACTTTAGCCAAATTATATTTTCCCAAAATATTGTAGGAATTCAGGACAAAAAATTAGTATGTTTTTCCAACTATACTCTCGTATATATGAACTACTTTTTAATGTTGCTCAATTCTAAAAAAAAACATCAAATAATTAAAGGTAACTTGATAAATTATACTTCAATTTATTATTTTCCTTAATTGACATCAAATGAGCTAAAGTAACACTTGGTATGGAAGAAGCGGTGGTATATGGTAATGTCGTTTTTGGTCAATACTCATCTGTCCAGCTTAAAAGCCTATTTATCCGGGCGAATACCTTCACCTCGTTCACTACTTCCTGCTGCTATGTGTCCCCCCTTTCTCTTAAAGTAGCTATAAATATTGCTTGCCAAGAGCCACTTACTTTATATATTTAGAGAGAGAGATATACATATTTGTAGAGAGAGAGAAAGAGAGTTGACTAATGGTAGTCGTGTTGGTTCAGGAAATGGAGGATTTCATAGCTATCGCAGATCCCCACAACCAAATCCTGCCCGTTCCCCTTCCCCTGGTATGCTACCTAGCTTCTCTTTTACTTTTGCAAAAGAATTCCCCTTCTCCGTGGAATATTCGTGAAACTTTGTATTTGTTTTATATATTTGATTTTGATATACTTACTCGAGCCTAGCATCAGTTTCTCTACCTTCACAAGGTAGGGATACAGTTCATACACATCACTCTTTCCGACAACACTTGTGAAATTTTAGGAGAGCTTATAATTTTCAGTCATTCTTCTGATTTTTTCATTATTTTCTTTAGATGAAAAAAATCCAACTTGTGTACGTTTCTTAGATTGTTGTATCTTCATCTACTATATACCCTTTAACTTTTTTTCCATATTTATAGCTACAAAGCTAGTTATTTATCAAAGATCAATAGATCGATTCATGGTAATGGTGATCGACACGGCCATTTCTTGTTTTCTTTTGGAACTTTTAAGGCAAAAGGGGAACAAGTGGCATCCATGCGATTAGTAAAAAGAGAGTGAGAAAGAAACCGACTAAAGCTAGCAAGTTTAAAAACCAGCAATTTGTATTACACAAATTAGACAGGTTTTATTTTTATTACTCTCTGCTTTTGCCATAAAATTAAAATACAGAACAAAATTTATCATCAGATCATGTAGGCATTTTAAGAATTTAATTAAAATCTAACAAGAATTCCTTTATCCAAAGTTTAAGCAGGATTGGATATAACTTAAAGAACACCTAGTACTAAAAATATAGAGTATATGAAAACAGTAGGTAGTGTACTGTCCGTTACGATGCAATTTCATCTTATTCCTATATCACATGAATGGTAAAATAAAAAGGCTTTTGATCAGAGGTAAATTTGGATGGTTTGATAAATGTCAGAGTTAATTGAAGATCAGACAAAATAAGATAGATGATGAAAACTATGTATGAAGCATTTTATATTACTTTAATTAGTATGTATTCACACTGGCCATCTCTTTTGTCGAAACAATATGTGCTTTTCGTGTTTATGTGAATATTGTCCACATTTCATAGTTCCGTCTTACAGTAGTATTACTTGTTAATACTTGTATAGGTTAGTCAAAAATACAGAAACATGAAGATGAAATAGACATAAAAAAGTTTTAATCCGAGTCCACAGAATATATTGTGTCTCCTTAAGAAATTTAATCCCCTCACTGTACCCGAGGTTGCAGATTAATTTCTCCCAAGATAAAACAAATTAACCTGTTAAAGAAGTAGTGGTACCTCAAACATCAATAACTTCAGCGAAAGTAAGAACTGTAACAAGTCTCACACAGACTCAATCGATCAACAATTTTTGTTTATGAGAGAAAATGTATGCAGAGAGAAGGAAAAATTTTCAGAGTGTTTGAAAACCGGAAAAAATCTCTTATTTATAGCCATATTTATCAAGGAACGCGTCTGTTCAGACCCATTTTTTCCAGACCGTTGTGTCTTTTGGGAAGAGTAACCACTTTTCGGAATGTTACCGTTACACGCAAATTTAAATAAATCCCGTTACATTAAATTAATTATGTTCATTAACTAATTAACTAACATCCTGAATCAATTTTTAAGAGAAAGAAAATTAGGAAAAAGAATTTAATTAATGAGATTGATGAAATAAATTGTCCAAATATCCAAATCCAAATCGACTACAGCGCGAGGGGGCACCTTCTTCTTAGATCTTTAAGAAGTAAATGAAGTGTTTCCTAATATAAGGACAACAATTTCCTTTCCTCTACCAATATTGGAGAAATAACTTTTCATTTTCCCTCCAAAATTGGTTCCCCATCTTTTCCATTTTTCTTTTCTCATTTCCCGTTCACACTTTGCTAAAACCCAACATAACTCTCATATCCAGTTAAATGTCAGTGAAACATGTGTATACGCATGCCATTATAATAAGAAACGTATCTTCCATACTTATTTGAGGAGGAAGAAGCGAAGAAAGATAGGAGAAGATACTTATTTGCATCTTCTCAAATTACCGGAGGTTTCACCAATGGAGCAATGAACAATTTCTTACTGTTATTAGGAGTTATGACATTTTATTCCTGTTATTAGGAGTTATCTATCCTTATCCTAAATAGTTATAAAGTATTTATTATTTATCTATTATATAATAGGAAATCTAGAAGATAAGTAGACAGATGGTAATATATTTTTATATGCAGAAAAGGTTGTTCTAAGAGATACGAGATACTTGTTTCTCTTTGTATTTTTTATTGTTCTATGAGATATGAGATACTTGTGTCGCTCTTTTTATTTTCTGTTGCTTTTAATCAATAAAAACCTTGGTTTCTATCATTGGTATCAGAGCAGTAAGATCTGCCAAGGTTAACACACGAACCAACGCTTCTCACAGCAAACCTATCATGTTGAATCCTGATCAGATTGGTCAACAATTAACTACTATAGAGCAAAATCGAGAGCCATTGACGCTTTGGCTGCTTATGTGGTTGCATTAAAAGCACAAAACCTGCAAAATCAGCATGGAAAATCTAGAGTTTTACGGGAAGAAGGTGAGGTTGATAGCACTTGGAGGCATCCAGAAACTTATCGACGTTCACACACAAAGATGGAATTTCCAAAGTATGAGGGAGGAGATCCTCGAGGTTGGATTTTGAAAGCAGAGAAGTATTTTCAAATTATCAAACACCTAATGATTGCAAGGTTGATGTGGCTTAAATGTATTTGGAAGGAGATGCATTGGATCTTTTTGCTTGGATCAACAGTGAAAGAACCATTTATTATTAGGATGAGTCTGTGAAAGTTATGCAGGAAAATTACGGACCTGCTGAGTTTCAAAATCCGGATGAACATCTGTGTGGTATCCAACAGACTGGATCAGTGTTTGAGTATAAACAGGAATTTGCAAAACGGGCAGCACGTGTGCAAACTTGGCCATTGTTTGCTTGAAGTTTTCCTTAGCGGACTCAAAGAAGACCTTCCTGTGGACATTAGCATTCACAAGCCCCGATCAGTGTATAAGGCAATGAGTTTGGCCTTAGAATATGAAGGAAAACAAGGTCTAAATCAGTCCAGACCTTCATCAATTGGGACTTCCTCTCCAACGACTCAAGAATCCTTTAATTTTCCCGCCAACCATTTACATGACCTTTTCAATCGTCATCTCTTCCAAACACTCGCCCACTAAATTCTGAACAACAAATTCGGCGAGAAAAAGGCCTATGCTACCATTGTGGAGACAAGTTTACCCCTGGTCATCGCTACAGACCTGGGACTTTTGCACTTTTGGAGTTAATGCAAGAGTAAAACCATGTGCAAAATGTTGACGGTAATCAGAATGAAGACATAACCCCTATTGATTTGGGGGAAATCTCTTTTCATGCAATTTTGGACAAAGAATCTGCTTCAACTTTGAAACTTCAGGGCACTCTTTGCGGGCACAAAGTGTTGATGTTGGTAGATAGTGGTTCGACACATAATTTTGTAGCAGAAGAAATTGTCACGAAACTTGTGTTGATAGTCGAATATATCCCTACTTTTGGTGTCCAGATAGGCAATGGTGAAATAATCAAATGCAACCAAGTTTTTCATGACCTGTCAGTAGAGGTTTCTAACTTGGACATAAAGCACGATTTCTTCCCTTTTTCCTTTAGTGGTGCACACATGGTGTTGGGTATACAATGGCTAGCATCCTTGAACATAATACAAGCCAATTGGAATGAGATGTTCCTAATCTTCCAATTGAATGAGAAAACTTACAAACTGCAAGGTGTTCCTCAGAAAACACTCACACCAACATCTTTACCATCTGACCTTGAAGAACAAATGTTGCCTAGAGATGCAGTGTTAAACCTTATGAAGGCAGATTTAAGGACATAGACCTCTTTTCTAATGTTGGTGATGCTTTTATTTTACGTCTTCAACCATATGGCCAAAAATCTTTGTTAGCTGCAAAGTTTCCACATTTTCGCCTTGAGGACAAGTCGTCTTCCCAGGAGGGGTGTACTGATAACATACGTATCTTCCATACTTATTTAAGGAGGAAGAAGCGAAGAAAGATAGGAGAAGATGCTGATTGCATCTTCTCAAATTACCGGAGGTTTCACCCATGGAGCAATGAACAGTTTCTTACTGTTATTAGGAGTTAGGACAATTTCTTACTGTTATTAGGAGTTATCTATACTTATCCTAAATAGTTATAAAGTAGTTATTATATATCTATTATATAATAGGAAATCTAGAAGATAAGTAGACAGATGGTAATATATTTTTAAATGCAGAAAAGGTTGTTCTAAGAGATACGAGATACTTGTTTCTCTTTGTATTTTTTACTGTTCTATGAGATACGAGATACTTGTGTCTCTCTTTGTGTTTTTTGTTGCTTTTAATCAGTAAAAAACCTCGGTTTCTATCACATTAGTTTTGTAATTTTTTCAACACTTGATGCTACACTTCTTTTTCGTTTCACTCTGATGTTGTTGTGTGGAACTAAGATATGGAGAGAAGCATGGGAATGCCTGCTCATCTCAACCAGGAAATTACTGAATGCATCACTCTAGAGCAAGACCAATTCATGCCAATAGCAAACGTGGTCAGAATCATGCGCAGGATCCTTCTTTCCCATGCCAAAATATCTGATGACTCCAAACAGACCATACAAGAATGTGTCTCTGAGTTCATAAGCTTCATAACATTGGAAGCCAACGATCGTTGCCAGAGTGAGCAGCGCAAGACCGTCACCCCTGAAGACATTCTTTGGTCCATGAGCAAGGTTGGTTTTGATGACTACGTTGAACCCTTGACTTTGTACTTGAATCAATATCGTCAGTTTGATGGTGGTGAAAGTGAATCCCTGAGAGGGGAGCCTTTGTTGTTGAAGCACCAAATGTCTCATCACATGGTTACTTTGTGTCTCCACCACCAACGGGAAACAATGATATGCAGGGGGATACATCAAATGGAAGCACTTCTCAGTGTGCAGTGGCTTCCGTGGATAGTGACGTTGAGTCTCCTGCAGAAGAGGGTAAGGAGTGATCAGTTACTCTGCTGAAGGAACTAAGTGAAAAATGTGTCTTTTGTACTAAGGAATTAGACTATCTTTTCTCTGTTACCTAATTTGTGACCTATTGGCAATCTAGGATAGTTTTAAATTTGCCAAGTTTAGTAATGCATCTTTCGAACTAAATGAGCCAAATGGTGGCCCCTCCAATCGGCTGTTTGAATATTTTTCTACCTTTCTATTTTGAATATTCAGTTGATGATTGCTTGTGACTTGTGATGCAAAATCCTTGAAAGCAATCAAACACCAACTTTTCCATTCTTGTGTATATGTAGTGAAAAAGGACTCAAACATCAAATGGACTAATAGAGTTGCAACAAGCCTAATCTACATAGTATACTATCCCTCTGGGCCTCAATCAATTAGACGTAATGTATTATATTTTATTACACAGCGCAACTGTTAGCAAGATGAATGCTTAGCTAGGACAGACTATTTTGCCATCTCAAGTCTGCAGAAGCATAACACAACAAAATTATCCTTTTCAACATTTTACTTGGGGTGTTTCACTTCTAATATTGGATTAATTTTCGTGAACATGTGTTGCACATTGATTTTCACTCTTTATTTTATGTTTGTATCACAAAGTAGTTAATTGGAAAGATACTTTAATTGATAGTTATATCACTTGAGGAAACATTTGTGGTTACAAAAGCAAGGAAAGTTCATTTATTTCTCCAAGTCAATTTGAATAAGCTCCAATACATGAATTTAGGTTTGTTTTATTTTCTTTAAAAGGTAAAATGGAGAAAAAGGATCGCGCAATATTGTGGAAATGACATTGAATTTTTAAAAATATAATTTGCATTATTTTGTCATGGCCCTCATGCTAACCAAACAAGAGAGTTTCATAAAATTTCAATGTACAAAAACATAAAAACCACTCACAATAAAGCTTATATTTATAGTACTTCATTACTCATTACTATTTTTTTTGTGATTTACATTTGAAATAAATGTGTAATGAAACTTTTCACTTATGAATAGAGTTTTCTAAAACTATTTAATATACTTTATTCTTGCCAAATTTCTTAAGTTACATGGACTCAAGAGACGAACTTGGTAGGACACAACAAAATAAAGGTACTACGTACCTTATTATATAACTAGAGTTAGGTCGATATAAAATTTATATAATAGTAAAGGTCATATTATAAGAAGCCACAAAATCAAAAGTTAAAATATAATAATTCACATCGAAAGTTTATTGACTATTTTACCGTCTATCCAAAAAGATGTTCTACTAAACCAGATCATTTTCATCTTCCACAATTAATTGAGCTTTAATTATGATTCCTTTTAAAACCTTTCAGTAAAAGTACATAGGTTTTCAGCATTTTCATATGCCATGTAACCTTTATAAGTTGTAGAATAGATTGTCAGTACACTACTAGAATTTTATCATTTGGTGTTCTTTGTTAAAGCCTTATCTATCGATTAAATGATATATTTTTTCCCAAAAACACATTTTTTTGTCTTCTCATTTTAGGTGACAGTGACATGTGAGTGGTTTATCTCGCAAAATTATACTTCTTATTTTTCTAGTTTTCTTTGAGCATTGTAGGTGTTGTTTCATTTTTAACGAATTTTTATGTTGTTTTCACGACAAGTCCCTTTGGACAAAACACCTACTCAATAGTCATGAAGCAAAACAAACCTTCGAGTACATACATATATATACATATACATAATATACATATATATATATATATACATATATACATATATACATATATATATATATACATAAATATACATATATGCATATGTATATATATATATATATGTATGTATATGTATATTTATGTATATGTATATATATGTATGTATGTGTATGTATATGTATATATATATATATGTATATGTATATATATGTATGTATATGTATATTTATATATATGTATATATACGTATATATATATTTATATATTCTTTTGTTAAGGTAACTACCTATTCTATCGTTACTGAAAATATCTATAGTGATACGAATCTTATTTGTCACAGGTTTAGGATCATTTCCTTGATATGGAAGTGCATTAATTAGTTATGAATTAAGGTACAATGCCCCTTATCACAAAGTTAAGTTGAAAGTGCCTTACTGATTAGTATCGCGCTTCAGTTTAAACTAAGGTAAACTTCAAACGACATATCTCTCAGACTATAATGAATTAGGTGTTCCATCCACTAGCAAATTAAAGGTCTATGAGTCTTATTTTCAACGCCACCAAATTTGCTTCATTTGGTGTCCGAGCTAAAAATTGTGACTATTTTACCAAAGACTATCTGTGTTGAAAAGCTGAGACCATTATAGAAGGAACTAGATCGTTATAGTGCGACCGCTACAGCGGGCTACACACAAAATAGGTGGATTAGGTTAAATTGAGGATATTAAAATAGGTTGAAATAAAAATCACATTAGTTCATGACCCGCCCAAATTTACTTTAGGCTCAAATGGGTTAGGTCATGACCCGTCCAAATTGACTTGCTTAATCTCAATAATTTTAATATATTGTTATTTATTTTTATTATCACAATTGAAATTTCAACTCAAGTAAACTAAAAAAATAAGATACATATGCTTAGATAAATCTATATAAAATATATTATATTTCATACGGTACTTAATATGGGAATATATATATTAAGTCAATACAAATAAAGAGTCTCAATGGTTGAAATTGAAGATTAAACTGAGCCAAATTAGAAATTATTTTCAAATGATTAATTGTAACACCTCGAACGTTGGTAAGTTGAGTTGGAAAGGAAAAATATGGAAGAGTTGTTGGTGCATGTTGTACGAGCCTAACAATGGACGGTACAAGGTCTCATGGTTCGTAGAAGGGCAGTCATGAAAGAGCCTTGGAAAAGTTGAAAAGTTTGAGTCCTTGCAAATTTATCAATCCATACATTTTACGACTAGTTGTTGTTGGTGTGGTAGTGTTGTTGTTGATGTTGTTGTTGTTGTTGTTGTTACTGCTGCTGCTTTTGTTGTTGTTCTTGTTGTTGTCATCGTCGTCGTTGCTGCTACTGTTGTTGTTGTTGTTATTGCTATTGTTGTTGTTGTTGTCATTTTTGTTGTTGTTACCATTTTTGTTGTTGTTGTTTTTGTTTTGTTGTTGTCGTTGTTGTTGTTGTCATTCTCGTTTTTGTCATTATCGTTGTTGTTGTCATCATTGTCGTTATTGCCGTTGTAGTTGTTGTTGTTATTGTCGTCGTCGTTACATTTTCTTTCACAAATAATAATAAAGCTATCTTAATTTTTTATTGTCATTATCAAATTAGTTATACATCAATATATATTTCTTAAAATCATTAACAAAAAAATTGTAATGTTAGTACTTTATTTTTATGTATTAATTATATATTACACTACTTATAAAATTAGAAGATCAAAAAAATAGTTTAAAGAAGTAAAAGACTATCAACTAAACTAGCTCATATCTTACCTCCAATTAAATCTCTTAACACATCAACAACCCATATTATACTCTCAAAGGAGCCCAAACCAACTAATTCAAGCCCAAAACTACAATTCAACATAACTTCGTAAAATACCTTAAATGCCCCCATCATGTTTTAAGTATGTAGGGTTTCAAGACCCAATGCAGCCGCAACCCTATATACTCCTCTTCTAGCCTATTTTTAGAAAGCAACAAGTTTTCACCAACTATAGAAAAAGGGTAGATACTCCATTTCTATGCTATTGTCTTCTCAATCACATGAACATACAGTTCACCCCAATGTTTGATTTCTTTGACCAAATTCAAAATCTGAAAATCAAATTTGTGCTCAAGAAACCCTAATTTCTATCTATAAATACTTGGTTAAACTTTATCCTCAAGATGCTTTGGAAGCCGCCGCCTTTGCACCCTTAGTATTATTGTTCATTCTTTTTTCTTGCTTACTCTTGCAAACACCTTCTGCCTTGTGGTTTGTTTATCTTCGTTGTTCTCAACGGGGAAAAACTTCTCTTTATTTTTTGTCTGTCTTTGCATCTTGAAAGAGGTTGTGACCTAGATTCGAGTAGTCGTAGTTGACGCCTTAGTTAACTTCCCTACAAAAGATCAGTAATTTTCACATTTATGTTTTCGTAAAATGTTGGTTCTATTTTTTTGTGTTTGAGTTAAGATTTAAAGAAAAGATAATTGATACATCTTTTGTTAATATTTATTTTTGAATTTTATAGATATAAAATACATTATTCTATTGATAGGATGCATCTGGTGGGAACATCTTTGAGATCTACCTTCTTATAGCTAATACATGTGTAGGTTTTGAGCACGGACCCATGTGACCTTCTTCTCTTTCTCCTGATAGTCGAGGCTCGTGAAGGATTTGAGATCTAATTGTTTGTCATCCTTTCTCTTTGATCTTTTTTGATTGAGAAACAAATACTGTGATTTGTATTTATTTCTTAATTCCGCTATTATGTATTTAGTGACTTGTACAATGTGACGTGACAACCAGGATTTGGGGAATTGATTTGAATGGATAAGCTTTCCTCCTTTATCTAGTTTTATTTTATTGTATTTCCGTATTTCTTTCATTTGCTTTTGGATTGAGGCTGACTTGTCTTGGCGGGAATAGACAAGTGTCATCACGTCCATTTTTGGGTTGTGACAGAAAGAAAAAATAAACACAATTTACAATTTAGGTAGCAAAAATCACACGATGAATTAAAAATTGAAAATAAATACGAAGAAGAAAGTGAGGAATTACCTATATACAAATACAATACATATATTTATTTGTTCATTGATAAGAATATTTGTTACTCTAACAAAAAAATAATAGAAGTCTTATTTTAATTGTTTATTTTTTCTAATACATAATTTTATTTGATTTTGGAGTAATCAAATACAATGCTTAACATAAAGGATCTAATTACTTTCTTATACCATAAATATGTATGCTACCTAGTGCCAAGAAATAAATTTCAACTAATTCATAGGATTATTTAATCACAAAACAAAGAAAGCTTGCCAAAAGAATAACTCTCAATTACAATAGAAAAACTCCCATAATTCTAAATAATAAATCTTAATTGTCTTTTTTTGGTAAAACTCTTTGAGCCGAAGTTTAACAACACAACAATAATTAAGATTGTTTGTAAGAAAGTGATTAACTATAGACATCATAAAATTCTGTAGAACAACAATGAGTCAACATATATGAGTGTAGAAGTGAAATAAAATTCAAATAGGTATATTGAGGTTTAAGTTTGTGTATTTATAGGGATGGAAGGAGAGTATTTTTCACCACACAAAATATAAAAGCTTGGAAATGTGAAAGGTGAACACCCCCAACAAACTAGCTGCATGCATCAAGGTTGTCACGCCCCGAGCCTACACCCTGGGTGGAACTGGCACTCGAACACCGTTGCTGGCCCTCGAGCAACCCTTGGCTTGATTACTTAAATCAGCGGAAGACAAAACTTAACTTAAACACGAATAAAACATATTTAAAGAAAAGTACTTCATATCATAACGTTGGCCAAAATGGAACTTGAGTCTTAATAACTGAAAACAACTCCAAACTGAAATATTATAGTCTATGAAGCCTCTAAACTGTCTAGAGAGGGATGTTGGGACAGACCCCACACCATCCTAAAAGATAAACTAATATAGAAATGAAAAAGGATGTCCTCCAGGATGCAAAGAGGCTCACCACAACCGCTAAAGCTCAATCTGGATCAACGAAACGCCGTGCGCTGATCATGAAATGATACAGGCCAACTGGCATCAGTACATTGAATGTACAAGTATGCGAGTTGGAGAGCTAAATCAAAACTTAGGCTTGAAAAGGGAGTAAGAATGAATACATACCTTGGCTCTGTTCAACTCATGCTCTACTAATTCTTATTCAATATACGCAGTTACAATAAATGCAATATAACGAAATGCTGACTGCGAACATGCTTAAACCTCTGAGTATATATATACAAGTACACAGTAATGTCTAAGATGTATATAAAATACAATACTGATGTATATGAAAAATACAATACTATTGTGTATAAAAATACAATGACTGATGTATATAAAAATACATTTACCTTAGGGAGATTCTCTAATCGACAACCATCACTTAAGAGCTACAGTGATTACACAGCGGTCTACCACACACTGCCAGCGCATCTTATACCTGGCCAAAGGTATAAGACCTAAACTGCCTAATGGATCCACTAGTAAACTGTGAAAAGGAATCATCTAAAAAGTATGACACTTTTCTAGCCATGGTGGCTAACATGGTTTATGGAGGCTGTGAATTATCTGAACTCTCCCCCATATCGGTACTCAATACTACTCCCAAAAATATACTGAATCTTATGTTTAAAAACATATTGATTCTGTGGTTTGAGATTAGTGCTCAAAAGTTAGCTTTTAAAAAAGCTCTCTTGGAAATCATAGTTTCCTCTTTTCTTTACTGAAACTAGCCATAGGCTATGTGGAAGTCTAGCTTCCCTTCCTTCTCAAAAGTTTGAAAACATTTTGTTTAAACTCTTAGGGACTACTTAGTTCCCTTATATCTCTTCAGAAGTAAACTCAACTTGATACTCTTTACTTACTTGAAACCTTAACCTTTCGGGAATACTTAGTTCCCTTATAGCTTTTGAGAAATGAACTTAACTCTTTACTCTTTCTTGAATTGAACTTTAAGTCTTCAAAACAAAGTGAAAACAATTGTGAAAGACTTTAGAAAACTTATAACTTTACTTTGACTCGCTTCTTAACTTCTAAACTTGGCTCTTAACTTCTTTGACTTTGATCTTAACTTTCCTTAAATTGAATTATGGATTCAAGGATCATCATCTCATGTTTATAGATTATTTCATGATGTTTAGATGTACTCTAGAGTATTGGAATCAACTAGGAATGGTGGGTACATAACTTAGGAACTAGTACGAAAAAATAGCGAAAGAACGGGGTCGCCAGGGGGTCCTGGCGCTCTGAGAGGCGTGGCGTGCCAGATCCTGACAGACATACTCTGTCATGAGGGGCTTTGGAGGCGCGGCGCCCCAGCATCCCCCCAACTGGTTTTCCGACTTTCTTCTTCGTTTTTCATATCTAGACCTTCCCAAAACCCATGGATTCCACCCCAAACACATAAAATCCTTAATTAACTTATTACCCAATGATTTAGACCCAAAACCAGTCCTAAAACATGGATTATAACTAACAACGATCAACAAAAATTCAATCAACAAGAACTTTAAAAGTTTCATCAAATTTTTCAAGATTCACTTTCAATTTAACTCTAATTGTTGTAATGAGTCAAGTTGGGGGTGGGTGAAAGAAACCATCACCGAATGATCTCACACACCTTGTTAAGGATCACCCCCGACGAAATCCACGAAGCGAAATCTTGGTGTTCTTGTGTCTTCTTCTTTCATCTCCTCTTTTCTCCTTTCTTTCAAAGCCCTAGTCTATTTTTCTAAGTGCGTAAAATGAATGGGATCAATTTGGACCCCAACATATTACTCCAAAATGAATTAATTAATTGACTTAAGGAAAAGACCAAAACACCCTTACTAAATCCGGTTTTGGAAATTTCACTACTCAACTGCCCACATTCCAAAGGTCATATATCACTCATACAACTTCGGAAATTCACAAACTTGGTGTCGTTGGAAATATCTTCCAACGATATTTCCATCCATATAAAGAACTCACTCAAACTCCTCCGTAGCGGTAAGTTATGTCCGTTTGAAAATAACCAAGACTCACTTTTGAAATCTAGAAAGTTTACAGATTTCCTTACTTATTTCCAAATTTGATCTTTCTTGTTTTTCATAGCTTAAATTTAGTTTATCTAGAATCCGAGATGTTACAATATCTCCCCCTTGGGAATATTCATCCTCGAATGAGAATTCTTTCTCTAAGTTAAGGATAGTAATATCATTTCAGCACTCAACCACAAAAGCAAGTAATAACATATGCTTATACATAATCTTATGAAGTGCTAAGAAGAGAGTTTAGTACCTTGATCTGCATTCTGTCCTGATTCAAAGAGATGTGGATATCTCTTCTTCATATCCTCCTCATCTTCCCAAGTCGCTTCGTCAACAAATTGGTTCCTCCACAGGCCTTGACCGAAGCAACTTCCTTTGTTCTCAACTTGTGAACCTGACAATCAAAAATCTGAATCGGAACTTCTTCATAGAACAGGTTATCCTTAATCCCAACATTATCTGTTGGTATTATCAATGAAGGATCACCCATACACTTCTTCAACATAAAAATATGGAATACCGGATGAACCACTTCTTACTCTTGGGGTAGCTCTAACTCATAAGCCACATTGCCCACTCTTTTGGAGATTCTATAAGGTCCACTATACCAGGGACTAAGTTTCCCCTTCTTACCAAACCTCATAACTCCTTTCATAGGTGACACCTTAATATACACCCAATATCTACCTCAAACTCTAATGGCCTTCTTCTAACATCTGTGTAGGACTTTTGGCGATTTTGTGCAGTCTTCAACCTTTCTTGAATCACTTTCACCTTCTCCATAGCTTGGTGAACTAAATCTGGTCCTATCAACCCTGCTTCACCAACTTCTTACCACCCAATAGGAGATCTGCATCTTCTTCCATAAAGAGCTTTATATGGAGCCATTTGGATGCTTGAATGATAACTATTGTTGTAAGAGAACTCAATGAGAGGTAGGTGATCATCCCAATTTCCCTTGAAATCGATCACACAAGCTTTCAACATATCTTCTAAGGTCTAGATAGTGCGCTCTGCTTTTCCATCTGTTTGAGGATGAAAAGCAGTGCTCAAATTCACCTTGGAACCCAAATTTTTCTGAAAAGATCTCCAGAATTGTGCAGTAAATTGCGCACCTCTATATGAAATAATGGAGATCGGAACCCCATGAAGTCTTACCACTTCATGAAGGTACAAGTTAGAATAATCCTCATCCGAATAGGTAGTCTAGACCGCCAAGAAATGGGCTGACTTTGTCATCTTATCGACAATCACCCAAATGGAATCATGCTGCCTTTGCGATCTTGGAAAGTCTGTGATGAAGTCCATATTTATCATCTCCCACTTCCACTCTGGAAGTTCTATATTCCGAGCTAAACCTTCTAGTCTTTGGTGATCTACCTTCAGTTGCTGACAATTTGAACATTTGGAAACAAATTCAGCAATGTCCTTCTTCATGCCTTCCCACCAATATACCTCTCTCAAATCACGGTACATTTAGGTGGAACCCGGATGAATGGAATACCTGGAGCTATGATCCTCCTCTAAGATTCTCTCTTGAAGTCCATCCACATTAGGTACACATAATCTGCCTTGGTATTTCAACACACCATATCCCCTTTGTTCAAAATCCAATACTCTTTGGCTATGGACACTTGCCTTCAAATCAAGTAGAATAGGGTCTTGGACTTGCTTCTCTTTCACTTCTGACACCAAGGATGATTAAGCCCCATTGGTTACCACTATGTCTCCTTCTGTTGAGCCCATAAGTCTGACTCCCAAACGTTAATGTCTGTGCACATCTTTTGCTAACTCTCTCTTTTCTTCTTCGACATCGGAAGTACTTCCCATGGACAACTTGATTAAGGCATCAACAACCACATTATCCTTACCTGGGTGGTAAAGAATACACATGTCATAATCCTTGAGTAATTCCAACCACCTTCTCTGTCTGAGGTTGAGCTCTTTCTGAGTGAACACATATTGGAGGCTATTGTGATCAGTGAATATATCCACATGAACACCATACGAGTAGTGTCACCATATATTCAAATCAAACACCATAACAGCCAATTCTAAGTCATGAGTTGAATAATTCTTCTCATGAACCTTCAACTGTCTGGAAGCATAAGCTATGACCTTGTTATTCTGCATTAACACACAGCCCAAGACAACTCTTGATGTGTCACAATAAACCACAAAGCCTTGACTACCCTCTGGTATGGTCAAAACCGAAGCGGTAGTCAATCTTCTTTTCAACTCCTGAAAGCTTTTCTCACAAGCTTCAGACTACTGAAACTTGACTGTCTTCTAAGTTAACTTCGTCAAAGGAGAAGAGATAGATGAGAATCCTTCAACAAATCTCCTGTAATACCCAGCTAAACCTAAGAAACTCCTTATATCTATCGGAGATGTGGGTCTAGGACAACTTTGAACTACTTCTATCATCTGAGTGTCAACTTTAATACCTTCACTAGAAACAATGTGGCCTAAGAACGCCACAGACTTAAGCCAAAACTCGTACTTGAAGAACTTCGCATACAACTTCTTATCTCTCAAACTCTGAAGATCAACCCTTAGGTAACTAGCATGATCTTCTTCATTCCTTGAATAAATTAGTATGTCATCAATAAAGACAATGACAAACAGATCTAAATAAGGTTTGAAGACTCTGTTCATAAGATCCATGAAGGTTGCAGGTGCATTAGTCAAACCAAAGGAGATAACCAGAAATTCATAATGTCCATACCTTATTCTAAAAGCTGTCTTGGGAATATCACATTCCCTAACTCTCAACTAATGATAGCCTGATCTGTGGTCAATCTTGGAAAAGCAAGAAGCACCATGAAGTTGATCTAAGAGATCATCTATCCTTGGAAGAGGGTATTTATTTTTGATGGTCACCTTATTTAACTGACAGTAATCTATAAACATCCTAAGAGACCGATCCTTCTTCGTAACAAACAAGATCGGAGCGCCCCAAGGTGAGACATTTGGTCGAATGAAACCTTTCTCTAACAGATTTTTCAGTTGCTCTTTTAGCTCTTTTAACTCTGCTGGTGCCATTATGTATGGAGGAACAGATAGGACGAGTATCTGGATGACATCTATGCCGAAGTCTATCTCTCTTTCGGGAGGGACTCCGGGTAGATCATCAGGAAAGACTTCTGGAAACTCACTGACTATAGAACAGACTGAAGGGAAGGTACCTCAACACTTTGAGTCATTAATACACCCCTTAGAATAAGCGACCTTTAGGCACTGCTGAACTACTAGCCCACTCTATGACCGGATCATTAGGAATATGAAACTTAACAACTCGAGTTATGCAATCTATTGATGCATAACAGTCATAGAACCAGTCCATACCTAGAATGACATCAAAATCTACCATGTCTAACTCTATTAAATCAGCCATGGTACTCTTGTGACTGACAAAAAAGGACAATCACGATAGACTCTTTCTACTAGAATGGATTCACCAACAGATATGGACACACTGAATGGTTCGCTAAGTTGGTGAGGAGAAATCTCAAAGTTCATCGCAACATAAGGAGTTACAAAAGATAAACTAGCTCCTGGATCTAGTAATACATAAGAAGTAAAGTCAAAGACTCAAAACATACTAGTGACAACATCTGGCGAATTCTCTTGTTCATGGCAATTATTAAGAGCATACAAGCGCTTTGTTCCTCCGCCTGTACCAGAAGCAACTCCCCTAGGTGCAGACCTATTTGGTGGAGCAACTGAGGAAGATTGAGCTCTATTGCCGGATTTCCACCTCCTTGCTTGTCCTTGGGGCACTCTCTCATGAAGTGACCATCTTGAACACACTTGAAACAACCCGGAAGCCTTCGCGACAGATGCCAAAGTGATTCCTACCAAACTTAGCTCAGGCAGGAGGCTTAGTACCTCCTTGAGCCACACTACCTTGAGACTGAGCCGGCCTAGCCTTGAAGTGTTGCGAATTCTGACCACTATACTCACTTCGGTTTCTGGGTGCAGGTGCACTAGCAGATGATGGTACATGCCCTTTTGGTTTCTGGAATTGTGGTCGGCTTGAACCACCTTTTTGTTGGCCAATTCATTCCCAGTCTTCACCTTCTTGTTTTAGTACTCTTCTCTATCTTTCACCTTCTCTTCTTTAACTTGTTGAACGTATACCATTAGCCTGGATATATCCATGTCACCTATCAACATGACAGCCCTACCTTCCTTACTTGAAACACGACATCATGCAACAAACAGACTCTTTCTGCTCCTCATGTCATTCACCATCTCCGGAGCATAGCGAGATAGCTGGGTGAACTTCAACCCATATTTATGAACACTCATGGAGTCCCGTTTCAGAGTAAGGAACTCCCTCACCTTGGCTTCCTTCATTTCACGAGGAAAGAACCTCCCAAAGAAGGCTTCCTCGAAGCAAGACCAACTTGGATGTGATGCATCCTCAGCCCTACCATCCTTCCATTGATCGAACAATGTTCTGGCCACACCTTTCAGTTGGAATACAACCAATTCAACACTCTCAGCATCGACCACATGCATTACCTCATACACCTTTTTCAACTCCTCTATGAAGTTCTCCGTATCTTCAGTAGTATTTCATCCGGTGAAACTAGGAGGGTTCATTCTCAGAAATTTGTGAACTCTCGAGGTATCAACTCCTTCTTGTCAAGCTGATCTCTGTTTCCAACCTGGTTGGTCACAACCTGACTCAACATTTGGATGGCTTCCCAAAATTCAGCATTGGTAACCTCTCCTTGGGGTTGCACCTCTGGTGCATTTGGAACCTCTTATTCCTCAATATTCCTTCATGGACGACCTCTGACTACTCTTCTTAGAGGCATGACGATATGAAAATACGTATAAGCACGAATTAGAGAGAGAATTTTAGAGATAAACTCTTTGCACGAAATAAGATGAAAGAAGTGAAACATTCCTAAATGTCGTAGCCCCCTAATCGTAGATGTGGCGCGCTTCACACCGATGACTAAGACTCTACAGACAAGGCTTCATAGACTCCCTAGGAATCTTGAAATCTGTGCTCTGATATCAAGTTTTTCATGCCCCGAGCCTACACCCTGGGCGGAACCGGCACTCAAAGACCATTGATGGATCTCAAGCGAACCCTTGGCCTTGATAATTAAATTAGCGGCAGACGAAACTTAACTTAAACACGAACAAAACATATTTAAGGAAAAGTACTTCATATCATAACGTTGGCCAAAATGGCACTTGAGTCTTAGTAACTGAAAACAACTCCAAACTGAAATACTATAGTCTATGAAGCCTCTAAACTGTCTAAAGAGGGACGTTGGGGTAGACTCCATAACATCCTAAAGCTAAGCTAATATAGAAATGAAAAAGGATGTCCTCCAGGATGCAAGGAGGATCACCACAATATCTGAAGCTCAATCTGGATCAATGAAACGCCGCGTGCTGATCCTGGTTAATTGTGTCTGCATCATGAAACAATGCAGGCCAACTAGCATCAGTACATTGAATGTACCAGTATGCGAGTTGGAGAGCTAAACAAAACTTAGGCTTGAAAAGGGAGTAAGAATAAATACTTACCTTGGCTCTGTTCAACTCATGATCTACTAACTCTTATTCAATATACGCATTTACAATAAATGCAATATAAAGAAATGCTGCCTGAAAACATGCTTAAACCTCTGAGTATATATATACAAGTACACAATAATGTCTGAGATGTATATAAAATACAATACTGATGTATAAGAAAAATACAATACTGCAGTGTATAAAAATACAATGAGTGATGTATATAAAAATACATTTACCTGAAGGAGATTCTCTAACCGACAATCATTACTTAAGAACTACTTGGAAAAGGAATCATCTAAAAAGTATGACCCTTTTCTACCCATGGTGGCTAACATGGTTTATTGGTGCTATAAGTTATTTGAACTCTCCCCCATATCGTTGCTCAATACTACTCCCAAAAATATACTGACTCTTATGTTTAAAAACATACTGATTTTGTGGTTTGAGATTAGTGCTAAAAACTTCGCTTTTAAAAAAGCTCTCTTGGAAATCATAGTTTCCTCTTTTCTTTACTGAAACTAGCCATAGGCTCTGTGGAAGTCTAGCTTCCCTTCCTTCTCAAAAGTTTAAAAATATTTTTTTAAAACTCTTAGGGGCTACTTAGTTCCCTTATAACTCTTGAGAAGTAAACTCAATTTGATACTTTTTGCTTACTTGAAACCTTAACCTTTAGGGAATACTTAATTAGTTCCCTTATAGCTTTTGAGAATTGAACTCAACTCTTTACTCATTAACTTTAAGTCTTCAAAACAAAGTGAAAACATTGGTGAAATACTTTAGAAAACTTATAACTTTACTTTGACCCGCTTCTTAACTTCTAAACTTGACTCTTAACTTCTTTGACTTTGATCTTAACTTTTCTTGAATTGAATTATGGATTGATCATGATCTCATGTTTATAGATGATTTCATGATATTTATATGTACTCTAGAGTATTGGAATCAACTAGAAATCAAGGGTACATCACTTAGGAACTAGTACGAAAAGATAGGGAAAGAACAGGGTCTCCAGGGGGTCCTGGCGCTCTGAGAGGCGCGAAACGCCATAGCCTGACAGAAAGAGGCTGTCCTCAGGCACCCTGAAAGGCGCGGCGCGCCAGAGCCTGACGGACAGACTCTGTCTTGAGGGGCTTTGGAGGCGCGGCGCCCCATTATCCCCCCAACGGGTTTTCCGACTTTCTTCTTCGTTTTTCATCTCTAAACCTTCCCAAAACCAATGGATTCCACCCAAACACATAGGATACTTAATTAACTTATTACCCAATGATTTAGACCCAAAACCATTCCTAAAACATGGGTTACCACTAACAGCGATCAACAACAATTCAATCAACAAGAACTTGAAACGTTTCATCAAAAGTTTCAAGATTCTCTTTCAAGTTAACTCTAATTGTTGTAATGAATCAAGTTGGTGGGTGGGTGGAAGAAACCATCACCGAATGATCTCACATACCTTGTTAGGGATCACCCCCGACGAAATTCACGAAGCGAAATCTTGATGTTCTTGCGTTTTCTTCTTCCTTCTCCTCTTTTCTCCTTTCTTTCAAAGCCCTAGTCTATTTTTCTAAGTGATAAACTGAATGGGATCAGTTTAGACCCCAACATATTAATCCAAAATGAATTAATTAATTTACTTAAGGAAAAGACTAAAACACCCTTACTAAATCCGGTTTGGAACTTTCACTGCTCAACTGCCAATCTTCCGAAGGTCATATCTCACTCATACGACCTCGGAAAATCATAAACTTTGCGTCGTTGGAAAGATATTCCAACGAGAGTTCCATACATATAAAGGACACACTCAAATTCTTCCTGAGATGGATGTTATGGCCATTTGAAAATGGCCAAAACTCACTTTTGAAATCTGGAAATTTTCCAGATTTCCTTACTTATTTCCAAATTTGATCTTTCTTGTTTTTCATAGCTTAACTTTAGTTTATCTAGAATCCGTAATGTTACAAAGGCGTTTTGCCAACGAGCAAAATAGATCGCTCAAGAAATGGGATTCAGCCCCGATAAATGTGATGCAGTACTATTGAAAGATGTTGTGGACTATGTGGCTTTCCTTTGAATCGATCATGAGGAGGGTTTCCACTTTATTACTCAGGTAGAGTGAAATGGCTAGGCTCCCCTATCACCTTTCCTTTTGGTGATATATTTTTCCTAAGCACTTACGAAGTTGACGTCATTTATTGAATTGAAGTGAAATCTTTCCGTTCTTAATTTAATTACAGTTGTTCTCGCTAAAGCCCGATCTGATCTTTCTTGAGCGGTTGGGAGAAATCCTGATCTTCCAATCGTGTCAACACAATAAGATAGATGCTTGAATCGCTCTGTGGCTTTATACACCCTAAAAAGAATAAATAGGCGCCCAGATGGAAAAATTAAGATCAAAATAAAGCTAGAAAATAAAGGGTTTTCCTTTACTCTCCAAGCCAATCGATCACCTTTTTAGTTAACTACAGAACCCTCCCTTTAGCCATGTATCTTTAGATACGGAGGGATTATGAATCACAAATTTGAATCCCAAAACACAAGGTAAGAAAGGTGAGGAACAGAGGCCTCACTCAAAAAGATTTTGACTCTTTGAGATTTTTAATAAGTCAATACCAATATTTGCTTTCTGCGCCTAGTAATGTGATGATAATTCAGAAGCTTTTTTGCAAAGAAGGGCTTTTCTTATGGGTTCACTTGCTAAGGCTCTGTCACACCTTTTTTTTTTTTTTTACAATAGTTGAGGATATGACATGGATTTTTTTTTAAAATAATTTTTATATTTAGAGTCACCACCTGCAATTGAGTTTTTTAGGTGTTCCAAGTCACCAGATAGTTTTCAGTTTAAAATAAATAAATAAAACTCTTCATTTTTGGTCTACGAAAAACAGAGATTGGGTAAAGAATTCTATTGACCGGAGGAAAGGTATGAGGCACCCCCAAGTCCCTTGGTTCTAGCACGGTCGCTTTATTAACTTATATTTGGCTAAAAACAATTTTTTGGATAAAAAGGGGAAATTTTGTATTAATTACTATTTTTATTTAAAAAATAATTGATTAGCCTAGGAGCGTAACCGCACACAAGACCCTCTTTTATTTTAGAAAAGAATACACACCAAGGATCGTAACCTAACACATGATGGTATTTGAAGTTTTTTTTTAAAACGATAATTAATTACTCAATTTTTTATTTAAAATAATGATAAAAATGAATAAAAGAAATGGTGCAACATATAGACAAGAAATGATTAGTATTTATTTATTTACCTTTTTTTTGTTAGTATTTATATATATTTTTTTACCAAAAGTAAAACAAATAGACAATTAAGTTTTACTACTAGACAATAACAACAAAAGAAAAAAAAATATTTTACAAAATTATAATTAAACACCCTTTTAAACTAATGATATACTAGTTTTAATTTCTTTTTTTATTATATTGATAAAATTTAAGAAATAACAAATTTAGTAAAAAATTATTTTATACAAAATGACCAGATTGACTTATTTGAAAGAAGATCGCGAAATTAGCAAATTTTTGTCCAATTTGTTAGATTATTAAGTTAAATTAGTCAAATTTCTATTTTTATTTTATAGTCGTTTCATATAATAATTTAAGAGAATATTTTTAAAAAAATAAAAATAAATCATATTTACATATTTCTTTTTTCAGTTTCTTTATTTATTATATTTTTTTTAATTTTTTTGCAGAAATAACCAGATTTACATTTTTTTAATAACCAGATTTACATTTTTGCAGAAATAACCAAATTTTTATTTTTTTGCAAGAAATAACCAGATTTTTATTTTTGCAGAAATAGCCAGATTTTCCTTTTTGTAAAATTGACTAGTTTTACATTTTTGTCATTTTTAATTTCGTTTTTTAACAAAAGAAAGTGACCAGAACCTAAAAAAAATTGTGATTGTTATATATATATTTTTTTTTTGGCAAAAACAAGATTCTACTTACTAAAGCTAAAATTTAAACTAAACATGATTAGTAATAAATATGTATGTATATAATAATAAACAAAATCACATAAGAATCACAATAGACTTAACTAAATCAAGACAAACCCAATACAATCAACTTAAACAAAATATAAATAGAGCATAAACACTAATTCAAGATTACATTGTGAAATGTAAAAAGAAATACCTAAAGTTGATGACAAGCAAAATGTGGAAACAAACTAATTTGAATTCCAAAGACCACCAAAGATGAAATCTTTTTTTTTTTTAAGAAGAAGAAATTTCTTAGGTTTTTTTTTCTTCTTGCAATTTTTCTCTCTATATTTTTCTTCTCCTTGAAATGAAAAAAAAGGGGGTTTAAATAGGTGTTCAGCATTAAACCCTCAACTCTTCTCGAAAACTTAAGAGCCAATGCATGCATTGGACTCTTTGTTTTCCCAAGGTGCCACCCAAGATGGCCAATGAAATTTCTTCTCTTTTTTTTTAAAAAAAAAAAATTCAGATTAATTGAATAATTCTTTTGCCTTTTTAGATGACCCATTTACTTAATTCATTAATTGTATATAGTTATATGGGTCATCAGAAAATAATAAGCACAAAAAATCATTTAGATGATCCATTTCTTTTATTCATTGATTGAATAATAGCTAATGGGTCATCTGAAACTTCTAAAAATAGGCCCAAAATGCCATTTAGATGACCTATTTCTTTTATTCATTGTTTGAATAATAGCTAATGGGTCATCTGAATAATTCTAAAATAGGCCTAAATGTTGACCCATTTCATCAAGACCCAAACAAATTGACCCAATGACACAAAATCTAAACATCTAAACAATTTCAAACACAACAAAATAAGGCAGAAAAAAATAAAAATAAACATAAAGTGAAATAAAAATAAAAATAAAATAATAATACTTCAAGCAACAACATCAACATGATAAACTTAAAGAACATTAACAATACAAAATCCGACATCAAATGACTTATATGGTCAAACAAAAAAAGATAAAGACGGATTTTGATAGAGATTGAGAGGGGGGGAACGATGACATAACTTCCGGGTAAATGAAGGTCGCCGGAAAACTTTGCCAGAATTGTTTTTGACGGATTTAGGACTTAAAATTTATATCAAATGATAGCCCTTGAAGAGCTCTACACATTTATGTAGAGGGTTTGGGAAGGGGATGACCGGAACTTTATAAATCTAAGAAAAAAAGTGAAAATTCATACTTGGTTTTCCTTAGATCTACGGAGTTTGGCTATAAATATGAATGAAAGGTTTGTAGATTTGGTAGAGGAGGGTGAAAGGAAAAGATGGTAAAATTTTGAAGATTTTTCCGGCAAAAAAGGTGGTGGCCACTGGCAGCAGTGCCAGCGGTGGCGGAGGCGGTAGCCGGCCGGCGACATGGGAGTAAATGGGAGAAGAAAAATAAAAATCTAAATAAAAAAAGTTAATATTTGGAGTTTTGTATTTTTGTTTGGGTCCAATAATAGCCCTTGGATCAAAATATCATGAATGATTGAGATTCAATCTTGACCATTTCTATTGGACCGGGTCAAAATCAATTGGGCCATCAGAATTGATCTAAATCAGCCCAATTCAAACAAAATTGGGTCATTTGGGCCAATAAAATAATAAAGACAAACACCCAAAAATACAAATAAATAAATAAATATATAAAATAAAATTCCTTACTAATATATTATAGGAGTAAAATAAACACGTCAAAAATTAGGTGTTCACAGCATGCCCCTCTTTGCTTGGAAACATGAAGAGTTTTCAAGCAAAAAAAGTGAACGAAGTGGCTAATTTTTTACTGTTTCAAACTCTGATAAAGTCATTTTAAAAAAGATGACCGAACCTTGCTTCAGAGGTTGCCTACATATCCTTGATTAAAAGGAAATTAGGTCAGTGTAGTTCGAGAAACTTTGATAGCCAAAACTATCAAAAACAGTGATCAAAAGATTGCTTCATATTGCTTGTCATCATCTACTGCCTATAGTTACAAACAAAAAGCTAGATCACGATGTCTCTAGACATTATAGATGTTACATTATCCCTAATTAATGTGTCTTCTTGGATCTTGTCTTGATCTTTGACTTGCTTTGTGCATTATCTTTGAGATTGATATTCATGCTCTTTTAACAACTTATGGATCATTCTCAAGTGCATGTTTTAACTTGAATTGGTTGCTGAAACTCAAAACTGAAGATCGCAAAAATGAAGAACCCATGAAGAATGTGTTTCCTTTAGGGAAGAAAAAGAAAAACACATGAGAATCTTGAACTAGGAAGTATAACCCTAGAAAGAATAGGAGAAGTGGGTGTGTTGCCCTGAGAGTCTCAAATAGGACGCATTGTCTTTGTGAATTGTCCTAAGATTGGGTGTATCCACAAAAATATGGATATGGTGTGTATAATCTATGAATGTTGGTGCGTATTGCCCCGGATATGCATATGGTGCGTATTGCCCATGAATAGAGAATTGATTTGTATTGCATGTGAATAAGGACTGGTGCGCACTGCACATAAATTTAGATTGATGTGTATTGCACGAAATTCAGACTGGTGCGTATTGCACATGAACAAAGTATAGTGCGTATTGACCATGAATAAAGTATGTGTGCGTATTGCACGGAATTCAAATTGATATGTAATGCACAAAATTCAGACAGGTGCATATTGCACATGAACAAAGGATAGTGCGTATTGCCCATGAATAAAGGATGTATGCGTGTTGCATGGAATTCAGATTGGTGCGTATTGCATTAAATTCAGATATGTGCGTATTGCACATGAACAAAGGATGGTGCGTATTGCCCATGAATAAAGGATGTGTGCGTGTTGCACGAAATTCAGACAGGTGCATATTGCACATGAACAAAGAATGGTGCGTGTTGCACGTAATTCATATTGGTGCGTATTGCACATGAATTCAGAGTTGGTGCGTATTGCACAGAATTCAGACTGGAGCGTATCGCTCGAAGCTCTTGCACTGAGACAAGAATGTGAGTAGCATGAGATAAAACACCAAACATGTGAAGATTTTGAAGAACTTACTTTTTGTGATGTTTTCTTTGTCTTGAAATCTTGCATTTTCTTTTCTTTCTGTGTTGAGCAAATGAAAGAGAAAATTGTTAGTTTAAAGTGGTGGTTGGTTTGTGACCTTGATGCTCCAATGATCTGACCATACTCCCGACCAATTTCTCCAACTCTACTCCAAAACCTTGGTTGAATAACCTTTGAAGCTTCCTTTTGTCAATTCAGGGCCCTTAGTCTTTTCGGTACTACCAAATATCATGGTGTGACTGACGTTCCAAAAAATGATGACTTAAGAGATTACATCGTGCATTTTCACGAATTTTCAGTAAAGATCTGAGGTGTTTTTAGTCCATGCTCAATGGCATGTCAACTCAGATACTCAGCTTTACTTTTGGGAACCCGTAGTAGGCTTTGCACTCTTTACTTTATTTTGTCAAGAGATTATATCGAAAAGACTAAAAAAAGTATCAAACATAAGAGTACGAAAGATTGGATCAAGAAGACTATAAACTTAAGGAAGGATATTCCTTTTTAAAGAAAAATGAGAAAGAGAACTTCTCTGGAGGCATATGTCGACTTTGATTGAACCATGACATGCACTTGGACTTGCCCCCTGATCCGTTTGAGTTCTTTAGTTCTCAAATTCTGAGTCATCGTCAATTGATCTATGTGCCCCTTATGCAGAGGTGTCGAGAAATGGTCATCTTTGCAGATTTCATTCAATGATGTTCTCTCCCTTTATCTTAAGGTGCCCGTAGGATTTTCACCTATAAGATCTTTTTTTCTCGTCTTATGATGCCTATGAAGGTTTTGACCGATAAGACTCTCTAATTTCTTTTTTTCTCCTCTTTTTTATTTTTTTAACTTATGGTGCCCCCAAGGGTTTTCACTCATAAGTTTTTTTTCATTTTTTTTCTCCTTTTTTTTAATCGATGTTGCCTTTGATGATCAATATCATTTTTCAGAGTTGATCAAAACGTCGGTTGCTAGAATAAATAGAATTACAATCTGACATTATTCTATCAACAAAAATTAAATAAAAAAAGCCCCAGTTTTCTATAAATAATGGAAGACTAATTTTTTTTGGGGTATGACCGAACCCCCAAAGGGTTGCATACATATCCTTTCGGAATCAGGTCAAACGTAGTTCAAAATTTTCAATGAGAGAATTTTTTTTTTGAAGAGGTGCCTTTGTTCTTTAAACCCCAAACTTGTCGCAGTACCTTAGAATGCGTTAGATGTAGTATCTTTTGACTGAATCTGCATTAACAATTATGCTCGTGATTTTTCCTTCCACATCAGTAAGGTGCATGGCTCCTTTGGACAATACTTCCTTGATAAGATATGTACCTTGCCAATTTGGGGCAAACTTTCCCTTAACTTCTTCTTGGTGCGGGAGAATGCGCTTTAAGACCAGTTGACCTACATCAAAGTGTCTTGGGTGCACCTTTTTGTTGTATGCATGAGCCATCCTTTGCTGATAAAGCTGACCAAAACAGACAGCCGTCAATCGTTTCTCGTTTATTAATGTGAGTTGCTCTAGTCGGGTTTTGACCTATTCAGTATCTTCAATTTCAGCCTCGACAATAATTCAAAGAGATGGAATTTCGACTTCCGCTGGAATCACATCCTCAGTTCCATAGACTAGCAAATAAGGAGTTGCACCAATCGAGGTGCGCACTGTTGTGCGATATCCTAAAAGTGCAAAAGGCAGCTTCTCATGCCATTGTCTAGTGCCTTGAACCACCCTTCTGAGAATATTTTTGATATTCTTGTTGGCTGCCTCCACAGCTCCGTTGGCTTTTGGTCGGTATGGAGTAGAATTGTGGTGCACAATTTTGAACTGCTCGCATACCTCCTTCATCAGATTACTATTGAGGTTTGCAGCATTATCTGTGATGATAGCTCTTGGGATACCAAATCGACAAATGATGTTTGAATAAACAAAATCCACGACCGCCTTCTTAGTGACTGCTTTGAAAGTGATTGCCTCCACCCATTTGGTGAAGTAATCAATTGCGACCAAAATGAATCGTTGTCCATTAAAGGCTTTTGGCTCAATTGGTCCGATGACATCCGTTCCCCATGCAACAAAGGGACAAGGAGCAGCCATGGGGTGCAACTCTGAATGAGGTGAATGAATGAGATCACCATGAATTTGACATTGATGACATTTTTTCACAAAGCGAAAGCAATCCTTTTCCATGGTAAGCCAATAATACCCCGCCCAGAGTATTTTTTTTTGCAAGGACATATCCATTCATGTGTGGTCCACATACCCCAGTTGCACTTCATTCATTATTTTCTTAGCTTCTTCAACATCCACACATCTCAACAAATTCAGATCCGGAGTTCGTTTATACAAAACATCCCCGCTCAAAAAGAAACCGTTTGCCAGACGTCTAATAGTTCTTTTTTGGCTTTTATTGGCATGTTCGGGGCATCTCCCTGTCTTTAAAAAATTCTTGATGTCTGAGTACCATGGCTCATCATCTGGTTCTGCTTCCACTGTATTACAATAACCATGTTAGTCTCGAACTTGAATCTCCAATGGGGTGAAGTAAGTATTTCCAGGATATGGAAGCATTGAGACCAAAGTAGCCAAGGCATCGGCCAAATAATTATGTAACCTGGGTATGTATCTAAACTCGATGGACCTGAACCTTTTGCTAAGATATTCCTCACATTGTCTATATGGAAAAACCTTGAGGTCTCGAGTTTTCCATTTGCCTTGAGCTTGTCGAATAAGCAAATCAGAATCTCCCAACACAATTAATTCTTGCACACTCAAATCTATTGCCATATTTAGACCTATGATGCAAGCTTCATACTCAGACGTGTTATTTGTACAAAAGAAACAAAGTCGAGCTGTTGCAGGGTAATGTTGCCATGTGGGCGATATTAGAATTGCCCCAATCCCTGTGCCTTTTGCGTTGGTTGCTCCATCAAAGTACAATTGCCAGGATTGATTTCCATCTGAACCTACTTCCTCAATTAAGTTAATCTCTTCATCTGGAAAATATGTATCCAATGGTTTGTAATCACCATCGACTGGGTTCTCTGCCAAGTGGTCTTCCAAAGCTTGGGCTTTCATTGCAGTACGAGTGACATATATAATGTCAAATTCAGTGAGCTTTACCATTTCACGAGTCTGCCAGTTGGCATTGACTTCGAAACATGTACTTCAAAGGATCCATCCTTGATATGAGGTAAGTTGTGTAGGACAACAAGTAATGCCTTAACTTTTGAGCTACCCAAGTTAGGGCGCAACATGTCCTTTCCAAAAGGGTGTACTTGACCTCATAACTAGTGAATTTCTTGCTCAAGTAGTAGATAGCCTGCTCCTTCCTTCCTGTGGCATCATGTTGACCGAGAACACACCCAAAGGAATTATCTGTTACTGAAAGATATAGAAAGGGAGGCCTATCAGGTTCAGGCGGTACCAACACGGGAGGGTTGGACAAATACTCCTTGATTTTTTCAAAAGCTCGTTGACAATCCTCTGTTCATCTGACAACAACATCCTTCTTCAAAAGTTTGAAAATGGGCTCACAGGTGGTTGTGAGTTGAGCAATAAACCTGCTGATGTAGTTCAACCTCCCAAGTAGACTCATGACTTCGGCCTTATTTTTCGGGGGTGGCAAATCTCGAATGGATTTTATTTTGGAGGGATCCAATTCAATTCCCCTTCTACTGACAATAAAACCCAGAAGTTTTCTAGATGGAACTCCGAATGCACATTTTACTGGATTAAGCTTGAGGTCATATCTTCGCACTCTTTCCAAGAGTTTTCTCAGATCTTGCACAAGATCAATTTGTGTTTTAGACTTGATGATTACGTCGTCGACGTATACTTCAATTTCTTTATGCATCATATCATGGAACATGGTGGTCATAGCCCTCATGTAAGTCGCCCCAACATTTTTAAGACCAAATGGCATGACCCTGTAGCAATAAGTCCCCCATGGAGTGGTGAAAGCAGTTTTCTCAGCGTCCTCTTCATCCATCAAGATTTGATGATACCCCGCATAACAGTCCACAAAATATTGCATTTTGTGTTTTGAACAATTATCAACTAGGATGTGGATATTTGGCAATGGAAAGTTGTCTTTTGGACTAGCCTTCTTCAAATCCCGATAGTCAACATAAACTCTTGTCTTTCCATTCTTTTTCGGCACAGGAAAAACATTTGCCAACAAGGTAGTGTAACGAATAGCTTGGATCACATTTGCATTCAGTTGTTTCATTATTTCTTCCTTGATTTTTTCACTCACGTCCGGTTTGAATTTCCTTCTTTTCTGTTGGACGGGTGGAATATCAGGATAAACGGGCAACTTATGAACCACTAAATCAACACTCAAACCTGGCATGTCATCATAAGACCAAGCAAACACATCTTTGTATTCAAACAAAAGTTGTATTATGGCCTCTCTAATTTCTTGATTGATATGTTAACTTATTTTTATTTCTTAACATCCTCAGAACTTCCCAAATTGAATGTCTCAGTTTCACTAAGATTAGGATTAGGTTTGTGCTCAAACTATTCCAGTTCCCTATTAATTTCCCTAAAAGCCTCTTCTTAATCATATTCAACCTCTTGACTTGGTGATTCAAGAATAAACAACTCTTTAAAATCTGGAAGTGAATTCCGCATGCATGTCATGTTATCAAAGCCGGCATTTACATAACTGAAAAATAGAGAATAAGAATTAAGGAAGGAAAAAAGACAAAATTTACTATGAAACTGGAATTTCATTTCATTGAAATCAAAAAGGGACAAAAGGGTTGACAATAACAAAATACTTTGAACTATTCGAATCACAACCCTGACAATAACAAAATACAAAAGAGTAGCAAAACAAACTACCACGACTCCTTCCTTATAGGGAAAGGAGCGGCTTACCAATTGCTTAGCTCAACACCTAAGACAACGAGCTGCACATCGGCATGACTTGTACCTTCACCAACTTGGACCATATTTACTTCACAAAACAACTGACTAAGATCCTCAATAACTTCTTCAATGTCTTCAAGAGTGAATGAAGCTTTCAATTATGGACCTGAGGTTTGATAAAAGAATGAGAAATATGGGGAATCGGTTGTGGCAACGCCCAATCAATCCTTTTGTGGTTCTTAGCCTTATCTCTATTTCTCTTGCTTTGTTTGTATCCGAGGCCAGAGGTGCCTTGGTTTCCTAAGAGAGTAATGGGATCCACGATTCCTTGCGAATATACTCCCAAACCTTTATCGGGTTGATAACCATATTTGAGCATTGTCGTTGCTACCATTGAAGCAGAAGAAGAGAGACACAATTGGATGATAGATTCTCCTTCTTTAAAGTGATCGACTGATATAACCTCAAAAGATTGGTAAACAACGGCATCACATCCTTTTTTTGCCTCAACGTATGGGATGGATGGATCTCTGTAAATAGGTGAATCATCTTCCCCGTGAACAATGATTTCCTGATGGTTGTATTCAAACTTGACAACTTGATGTAGAGTTGATGGGACGGCCCAATCCATGTGGATCCATGGCCTCCCAATAGAAAATTGTAAGATGTTTCCATATCCATTACTTGGAACACAATCATAAAGTCCACTGGCCCAATTGTCATGTTTAACTTGATTTCACCAATGGTATCCCTCCTTGAGCCGTTATAAGCTCGCACAAATACATTACTGGGGCGAATTCTGTCAAGGTTAACTTTCAAGCTTTGCAACGTAGAAAGAGGACATATGTCTACCCCTGACCCTCCATCTATCATGACCCTCTTTACATAGTAACCTTCACATGTCACTGTAAGAATCAAAGCTTTGTTGTGTCCAGCTCCCTCCTTGGGCAACTCATCTTTAGTGAAAGTGATGGCGTTTGACTCAAAGACACGCTTGGCCATTCTCTCCAACTGATTTACTGTGGTCTCTTTTGGCACATGTGCTTTATTCAAAACCTTATTCAACACAAGACGATGTTCTTCTGAGCGCAAAAGTAGAGACAACCGTGAAATCTGTGCAGGGGTCTTTTTCAATTGTTCCATAATAGAGTAATCTGGAACCTTAAGCTTTTTAAGAAATTTTTCATCTGCTTCCTCAGTAACTGTTTTCTTTAGTGGTACTTGGATATTTTGAGTCATCTTCCCTTTTCTTAATTCTTCTGGAGAATAACATCTTCCAGAACATGTCAAACCTCCCGCTTCATAAACTTCTTCGACAATCTCCTTTGCTCGATAAACCACTGCGATTTTGTTATAGTTCTAAGGGACAACCTTTGAATCAGTTACCGGAAGTTGTTGAACGGGCTTAACAAAGATAGGCTCTTTCAACTTGATCAAGCAACTTTGGTCCTGTTGTGTTAATGAAAAGCCTTTTGATACATACAACTTTGGCATAGCTGCTCGAACTTCATTCCCCTTTGAAACCCCTGGGACGCACAAGACTTTGGTGTCAAGATTGACACCTTCCACACTCAGAGATGCAACTGGTTCTAAACTCTTCATTGACTTGTCTTCTTCTCTGATCTTCCTAAACAACTTCCCCATTTTGCCAAGCAGTTTGTACTTTTGATCATCACAAACCATACCTACTAAGTTGTTTTGAGCTGGAAGTGGGTTATTAGTCACATTGGGAGTGTTTTGATCATCTATCACAACGACAACTCCATGATCGATTAGCTTCTCTATTTCTCCCTTCACGGTCCAACAATTATCAGTGTTATGTCCTGGGGCCCCTGAATGGTACTCACATCTTTCATTGTCTTGGAAACTTGGATCATTTGGATTCATACGATGTGGTGGGATACACTCAATCGCTCATATCTTTCTTAACTTTTAAAATAAGCTGGAGTACGAATCTCCCAATGTAGTGAATTTCCTTTTCTGTGCTTGATCGAGCAGAATTCTGTATAAGAGGAAAGTTGTAAGGGACCTGATAGGGTGGCCGTTGCGGGCGAAGGTTTCCTTGATATGGGCCCAAAAATTCAAGCGATTGGGAGGATGCACATATGACTGATCATTTAAGATTGTGTACGGAGATGGAGATACTGGATATTGAGGGGCATAAGGATAGTAATGCTGAGGATAGCTAGGTTGTCACTGAACTGATGGGTAAGGACAATTAGACTTTCTCTGAGCTCTCCTTGACCCTGATGCCAGTGAAATAACTTCATCTTTCCTATTACGATTTTCAAAACTTGTTGAACCACCTTGAATGGCCTGTGTGGTAGCTTTGATTGCTGCCTGGCTCGCGATCCTTCTTATTTTGAGACCACTTTCGACCATCTCCCCAATTTTGATTATTGTGTGAAACGGTCTTCCAATTGCGGCTATGAGGTGGTGGAAGTAGTCAGGATCTTGAGCCTCTATGAAGATATCAACCAATTCTTGATCATTTAATGGGGGATTGACTCAGGCTGCTTGTTCCCTCCATTTGATAGCATATTCTCTGAAGCTTTCACTTGGTTTTTTCTTGTATTGGAGAGTGTATTACGATCTGGGATAATGTCGACATTGTACTGAAATTGTCTAACAAAATCTTGAGCCATATCATCCCATATGTGCCAGTGGGAGATCTCTTGGTCTATAAACCATTCTGAGGCAACACCAGTCAGGCGCTCACCAAAATAAGCCATGAGCAATTCTTCTTTACCTCCTGCACCCCGAAGTTGATTGCAGTATCTCTTAAGGTGGGCTATGGGATCACCGCGCCAATCATACTTATCAAACATAGGGGTTTTGAACCCAGGTGGCAGGTGGACATTTGGGAACATACACAAGTCTTCGAATGCGACACTTTTATGCCCTCCTAACCCTTGCATGCTCTTCATGTGTTGCTCGATGCTTTTCATTTTTTTCAACATTTCTTCTAGCTCTTAGCCTAGAGTGGGCCTCTCAACATCAATGGGGGAGCCGAATTGTACAGAGTTAGGGCCCCCAAATGCTATCCCAGGAGTATAGTACTGCTTTGGATGAGTGGTGAACTGTCCCTCTTGAGCTGCTCTCTGCGTCACAGTTGGTTGTGGGAGAGTATAGACCGGTGCAGCTGTTGTGACAGTGGGATTATACCTTAATGACATGCCTTGAGGGCGGGTTGTTGATGGTTCGGCCCCACAATTATCAAATGGACCATACCCTGGAGGGAAAAAAGGGTCTGATATTGGAACCTGAGAAGATAAAGATTGGATACTAGTGATCTCAGGAAAAATAGGAATAGACATTGGTGGTTCTTGTCCATTGGCCCAGGCTTGCCACAACTATGCCATAATATGTCTCAATGTACGATTTTCTTCAACAGTGACTGTCTCTCTTGTTGTTGAATCAATTGGAATATCCACTGGATCCACCATAGTTTCAGTATTGATTGTCATTGACGCTCTTACCTTAGACCTGGTAAAGTACGGGTGTTCTGCCAGTTTACCACAAACCAACCACCGAAAGCTAACTAAATTGAGTGAAATGAACAAACTTTGTTAGGGATTAGATAATTTTACAAATTAATCACACATTTGTTAATCACATAGTAACATGATTCAGAAGGCCATTGTCTCATCCCAGCTTTGCTTCGCTTATTGTCTTTTCTTTTTTTTTGAAAGAAGAAAAAAAATTAAAAAAAAGTTTTGATCGGACCCTTTCGAGGTGGCCTACGTATCATGTCGCCGCATGAATCAGATCATTACGTAATTGAGAAATTTAGACAACTCAACAAGATTGATTTGGAATAGTAAGAAAGAAAACCCTTTCATTCATTAGCCAAAAACTTTAAGAAAATGACAAAACCAAAGGGTTTAAACACAACCCGGATCAACATAATATCCTTGAACACCAAATTTTAAACTGAAACACCAAGTTTTTCAACAAATCAAAATTAAACGAACAAAAAAAAAACTTCTCTTCAATCTTCATCACTTTCGAGGGGCTTTATTTTTCCTCCCAAAGTCTCATACAAATTTAGCAGCACCTTCGGCAGATGGGGAACAATGGTCCGTGCTTGCTCAGCCACTTCTTGATCATTCATACGACGCTGATTTTTAATAACATAAAAGGTTTGCTCTGCCAGTTGATGAACTTGATGCCTAGCCCTTCCCATGTTTTGATGACAGTCATTTAAACAAGCCTGATGATCACCAAGATTGTTTCTCAAGAAGGCCTCTCGCCCTTCTGCGTCAAGTTGATGGCGAAGTGTTGCTCTCTCAATGATCAGTTGTCTTTGCCCCTCTTCGATATCAACATAATGACTGATTTTTCTCTTACATTCTTCTAACTGATGCATCCAACATGACCTTTATTTCTCGAATTTTTCCTTATGCCGCTTAAGTTCTCCCTTTTGATAGTGCACGGCCTCTTCGGATGCCACTAAGTCCCTCTTCAATCGAGAGATCTCAAAACTCTGCTCCTTTTTTATCTGTCGTGCCAAGTGGATTCTACTATCCAATTCTTCCTCCAATCGGGCTAATCTTCCCTCTGCATGTTTCAATTCTCCTTATATATCTTCCAACTGTAACTTGTGATTTCTTCCTCTTTGGACCTGAACTTCTTGCAGGGCAATGGTTGCTTTGGCCTTCTCCAACTCTTTTTCCAAATGTCTTATAATGTGTTGATCTCTTTTTTTTCTGCTGGATCCTTCGGGAGTGTCACCAAATGTCATTGGACCACGAAACCACGATATTTTGCTCCACAACCATTTCACTTAGCTCAGAAATTATACTCCCGTACCAAATCTTCATAATATCTTTGCTATTAAAAGCAAAACCTGGTGGAGTGTCATATGCAAACCTACTCATATCATCATTGGGTGGGATTTCTTGAACTCTGGCCAGTTGACACATAACCCGAAGTGGGGCATATGGTTGAACACCTCTAAGACCAATCAACACAAGAAATGAGATACCACTAGACATGTAAATGATATCCTTAGCTGGGAACCAGTAATAATTCCACACTATTTCATCAGATGTGATCACCACAATTTTTTCTTCACACGCTATGATTCCTTTTGGAAAATCAATTTTGGCTTCCCTTTTCTTATGGGAGGAAACATAATTACACCAATCTAGAGTAAACCTACGCGCACGATCATGGTGAAAAAGGTGCTCCAAAAACCATATTTGGAGCAAAATATTACAGCCTTCAAAGTACATTTTGCCACTTAAGCATTTAGTCAATGCACCAAACATATCTGTCAGGATCATAGGAATAATAGTTGGTCTTCCCAATGTGGTCAATTCCTTCACCACACCAGCCAGACGAATGTCAATATGCTTGTGCCGTTTGGGGAATACAACGAGCCCCAAAAATGCAACCATAAAGGCAAAGCATCCATTTGTTTTCCAAGCCTCTTCACCCCCTTGGTTGCTCAGCTGGTTTCGATAGTTCTTGAATCCATCTCTTTGGCCGTACCTATGGTATAGAAAGTCCAATGAGACCCACCCATTTTTCAAGCTCTCTTTCTCTATTTGATTAATCTTGAGGAGTTCCAGGAACATTTTGGCATCAACATATTTCGGAATTATGGGTCTTTTATTGCGTAGATCAGCACCTCAAATAGTAGACCCCTTCCCCATGAAGCCGACAATTTCTTCCAAAGTTGGTGTTATTTCAAAGTCAGAAAAATGAAAAACATTATTTTTGGGATCCCAAAAAGGAATCAATGCCTCGATCACATCCCTTCTAGGGTCAATCTCCATTCGGTGCACTAGATGCCCCAAGTGTTCCTTTACTCTATTTTTCTCATGACTTCCCATGTCTGTCCACCATTGTTATAAATCTTTGGGTATGGTATCAACGATCATGAGCTCTAAAATTCCTTCGCTTCAAGGCCTTTTTGAACCTTGTCCTTTGATTGATGGTGTCATTTCTACCTTTAAATAGAATTCAATTAAAGTTTTATGACAAAATCTAACTGAGGAAGGAAGGAAAAGTAAAAAAAATGTTTTTTGAAAAAAAATATCCATTTTTATAAACACCGATCCCGAGAAGGGATGCCTACGTATCTCTTTTTAGTGAGAATCAGGTGTGTGTTGTTCATAAGAGAAAAACTTGCCCTAGGAAAACTACCCCTTTTATTTTGACCTCTTTTTTTAAAAAAATAAAATAAAATTTAAACTCACAAAGCTATTTGAAGCTGGTCAACAATTTCAGGGCCTTCTGAACCAATAATTTTCACATTGAACATTTTGGTCTAGCATGGGTACCTATCTTAGATTTTGCTAGGTCATTTGCACATGATGCAAAAAAAAAAACACAACATACCAGAGAAATGTTTCTAGGTTTAGCATTTATAAAAGGTGTCTACTCGAGCGGATAGCTCAAGTCGGGGAGGGTCAGCGTATCGGTAGCAGAGCTATTCCGACTTAACTGGTGGCCCAACCCCGCCTAACATGTGTGACAACTAGAATCAGGAGCGTAACTACACACTGATTCATCCTAGACAGAAGTCCTGTAGAGCGTATCCGCACACACAATGTATAACAAAAGTACAAAGACTCAGAGGGTGTGCGAAAGAAGACAATTTATATACAATATAATATCAAAATAATGAATTACTAAAAAAACACAATTAGTATCCAAACATAAAATTTATCCAAATAAATAAAATAGCCAAAAAATAGTTAATGTACAAAGCTCGAATTCTAAAAGAAGGTCCCCAGCGGTGTCGTCAGATCTGTCACACCTCTTGGAATTGAGTTTTTTAGGTGTTCCAAGTCACCAGACAAATTCTAGTTTAAAAAAAAAAAAAACTCTTCATTTTTTGTCAACGAAAAACAGAGATTGGGTAAGGAATTCTATTGAGCGGAGGAAAAATATGAAGCACCCCCCAAGTCTCGTGGTTCTAGCACGGTCGCTTTATTAACTTATATTTGGCTAAAAATAATTTTTTGGATAAAAAGAGGAAAATTTTTATTAATTACTATTATTTAAAAAAAATGATTGGCCTAGGAGCGTAACCGCACACAAGACCTCTTTTTTTTTAGAAAGAATACACACCAAGGATCGTAACCGAACACATGATGGTATTTGGAGTTTTTTATTATTATTTAAACGATAATTAATTACTCAATGTTTTCTTTAAAATAATGATAAAAATGAATAAAAGAAAATGGTGCAACATATAGACAAGAAATGATTAGTATTTATTGATTTATTTATTTATTATTTATCATTTTTTTGTTAGTATTTATATATTTTTTTACCAAAATAAAACAACTAGACAATTAAGTTTTACTATTAGACAATAACAACAAAAGAAAAAAAATATTTTACAAAATTATAATTAAACACCCTTTTAAACTAATGATATACTAGTTTTAATCTTTTTTTATTATATTGATAAAATTTAAGAAATGACAAATTTAGTAAAAAAAAATTATTTTATACAAAATGACCACATTGACTTATTTGAAAGAAGATTGCGAAATTAGCAAATTTTATCCAATTGTTAGATTATTAAGTCAAATTAGTCAAATTTGTATTTTTATTTTGTAGTCATTTCATATATTTATTTAAGAGAATTTTATTTTTAAAAATAATAATAATCATATTTACATATTTCTTTTTTTTAGTTTCTTTATTTATTTTTATTTTATTTTTATTTTTTGCAGAAATAACCAGATTTATATTTTTTTGCAGAAATAAATAGATTTACATTTTTTTAATAACCAGATTTTTATTTTTGCAGAAATAATCAGATTTTTATTTTTTTGCAGAAATAACCAGATTTTTATTTTTGCCGAAATAATCAGATTTTCCTTTTTGTAAAATTGACTAGTTTTACATTTTTTTTATTTTTAATTTCGTTTTTTAACAAAAGAAAGTGACCAAAACCTAAAAAAATTGTGATTGTTATATTTTTTTTATTTTTATTTTTGGCGAAAAATAAGAGTCTACTTACTAAAGCTAAAATTTAAACTAAACATGATTAGTAATAAATATGTATGTATATAATAATAAACAAAATCACATAAGAATCACAATAGACTTAACTAAATCAAAACAAACTTAATATAATCAACTTAAACAAAATATAAATAGAGCATAAACACTAATTCAAGATTGCATTGTAAAATATAAAAAGAAATACCTAAAATTGATGACAAGCAAAATGCAAAAACAAACTTATTTGAATTCCAAATACCACCAAAGATGAAATTTTTTTTTTATTTTAAGAAGAAAAAATTTCTTAAGTTTTTTTTTTCTTCTTGCAATTTTTCTTTTCATATTTTTCTTCTCCTTGAATGAAAAAAGAAGGGGGGTTAAATAGGTGTTCAGCATTAAACCCCAACTCTTCTTGAAAACTAAAGAGTCAATGCATGCATTGGACTCTTTGTTTTCCCAAGGTGCCACCTAAGATGGCCAATGAAATTTCTTCTCTTTTTTTAAAAAAAAAATAATCAAATTAATTCATTAATTGAATATAGTTATATGGGTCATCAGAAAATAATAAGCCTAAAAAGTAATTTAGATGATCCATTTCTTTTATTCATTGATTGAATAATAGCTAATGAGTCATCTGAAACTTCTAAAAATAGGCCTATAATGCCATTTAGATGACCCATTTCTTTTATTCATTGTTTGAATAATAGCTAATGGGTCATCTGAAAAATTCTAAAATAGGCCCAAATGTTGACCCATTTCATCAAAATCCAAACAAATTGACCCACTAACACAAAATCTAAACATCTAAACAATTTCAAACACAACAAAATAAGGCAGAAAAAAATAAACATAAACATAAAACGAAATTAAAAAAAAAATAATACTTCAAGCAACAACATCAACATGATAAACTTAAACAACATTAACAATATAAAATCCGACATCAAATGACTTATATGGTCAAACGAAAAAAGATAAGGACGGATTTTGATAGAGATTGAGAGGGGGGGAACGATTGACATAAATTCCAGGTAAATGAAGGTCGCCGGAAAACTTCGCCGGAAAATTTTTTGACGGATTTTGGACTTAAAATTTATATCAAATGATAGCCCTTGAAGAGCTCTACACATTTATGTAGAGGGTTTGGGATGGGGATGACCGGAACTTTATAAATCTAACGAAAAAAGTGAAAATCCATATTTGGTTTTGCTTAGATCTACGGAGTTTGGCTATAGATATGAATGAAAGGTTTGTAGATTTGGGTAGAGGAGGGTGAAAGGAAAAGATGGTAAAATTTTGAAAAAAATTCCGGTCAAAAAGGTGGTGGCCACCTGCGGCAGTGGCAGCGGTGGTGGTGGCCGGCCGGCGGCATGGGAGTAAAGGGAAGAAGAAAAATAAAAATCTAAATAAAAAAAGCATTGGAGTTTTGTATTTTTGTTTGGGTCCAATAATAGCCCTTGGATCAAAATATCATGAATGATTGAGATTCAATCTTGACCATTTCTATTGGACCGGATCAAAATCAATTGGGCCATCAGAATTGATCTAAATCAGCCCAATTCAAACAAAATTGGGTCATTTCTGTCAATAAAATAATAAAGACAAACACCCAAAAATACAAATAAATAAATCTATATATATAATAAAGTTCCGTACTAATATATTATAGGAGTAAAATAAACACGTCAAAAATTAGGTGTTCACAGGCTCCATTAAAAAATGCTCTTTCTCAAGAGAGTGCTTTAAGGCGCATTAATCATGCCTTGAAGGAGTAGTGGAGTAGGAGAAGTAAAGATGGATGGGAATAGATAAGTAAGAGAGAGGATGACACCAGCTAGGGGAACAAACAGAATGAGAAGAAATTCCCAGTATGGAAAGAAGCTTCAAAGAGAGAACCAGGAGTGAAATAGCGAGACCAAACGATCAAAAGTTCATGATCATAATTATTTATCATATGGAGTACAATAATATAATTATAAGATAAATATGATTTTGATGATGGAGAAAGAAAGTATGAACTCTAAATTGAAAGTTCATGATGTCTTTTCAGTTTTCTACTATTTGTACACAATACTAATAGAGTAATTATGTTAAAAACCGTAACTAAATAGGAAAAGGTGGATAAAGATGACTTTCATTATTTACTATTTAATTAATTATTATATTTGTAATATATTAATATAGTTTAGGGATAAAATGATAATCTAACTTTGAGGTTAGAAGATTCTCACTTTTAATAATATATGACGATATGATATCATTGATATGTATTGGTGTAATATGTATAAGTTTCTTTTAGGTTTGAAGTATTGGAATATATAAAATTTGAAGGATTATGGCTGAAGTTTTTACTTGAACCTTTAGGAAGTTATAGCTTAAATATGATGAGATTTGAGTTTGTCTTATGCTTAAGAAAGATGTTATAATCTAAATCAATTTTGAGTTTGGTTCAAAGTAGCCAGTTGCAAGACGTGTCTCGTTCGACATTTAATGTTTTGGATAGTGTATTCGTCGTATGATTTTATTTGGCTCTATTTTTATTTATTTGATATTGTATAAAGTTGAACCGTCTTACTAATCTCTTCTTACTCTCTTTATTTGCATGAACAGGAGAAAATGGAGTCTTTATAAAAGACTCTTGCTGCCACGAGAAGTCTCTTTGTGAGAATCTATATTGTCCCTACATTTGGAATCTGCATCTATCTCCTCATTCAGTTCATCCCCTCTTGAAAAGCATTTGAGCTGATGAAGCAATAAAAAAATAAGGGAGAAGAAGGAGCGACCTGATCATTGTTAGCTCGCTTTAAGGTAAATTAATCTTTTTGTTTTTCTTCATGTGATTGTTTGTTTTAGGTTATATTAGCTTATCCGTCTTAGACACTTGGCCTTTAGAGGGGGGGGGGGGTAATTACTATTATTTCAGCGAATATTTTTTAAGATTATATTAGCTTATCCCTCTTAGTTTCTTTTTGAGTCGTTTTTTAAATCTAATTGTATATAACTTGACTTGTAAACATTTTAAATAGAGTTTGAAATCATTTTCTTAAAAAATCGCTTTTATCTCTTTCACGCGAAGAGCATTTTGAAATTTACTTCAGATATGGCAATCTCCAAGTTCAAATATCTAGGAGTTGGTCGGATTCATGTTTTTGCTACTTGGATTTCTTTTGAAACAAAAATAAGATCTCTAAACAATGATTCTTTATTTTTAGTTGCAACAAATCTTTTTTTAAGTCTTTATTTTTTAATATTGACGTGTTTTTCCAACGTAATTCTTTGACTAATTTCTTAGAACTCAATTTGTAGTTTTAATAATTAACCTTAGTTTGGTCAGTAATCATTTTAACGAACCTTAAAGGATGCTTAATCTCTTTCCTTTATGATAACTAGAACCCTTACCTAGAATCACATAAGTTAAGTAGACCATTAGTTGGATTCAATTTTAGCATTACATCAGTTAAATATTTAATTGTCTTAATTTACCTTAAAAATAATTAGGTGGCACCTCCTTAAGTTAATTAATATAGGAATCACCAATATGTTGTACACTATTTGACGCAAGTTAAAATGGGGTATAACCGAGACGACCAGGTATATGTGTTATGGTTCCATGGGATGACCATGTATTTGCATTTGTGCTCATGTGTGACATGTTTCATGCATTAGATGATTCAAGGTATTGGTTGATTTCAAGATGTTGTGACTGAGAATCTATGTATTTGTGATTGTTGTTACATGTGATTGGCATGTGTTTATGGTATTGCGGATCGTGCAAATGAATCCAAAGTGTGGACTGGGAGTCTGAACTTGTTATACTTGTGATTATGATTTTTTTAACCACTGGATTGAGTTTATGGGGACTCAATTATTTAGTTGTTTGTAAATCGTGGTTGTATTTATCATAATGTTGGTGGTTTATTAAAATGGTGGTTGATAAGTTACGCAAATGACCAAGGTTTGATGTATGGTTTAAGTGTTGGGACTGGTTATGGTTGTCCAGTGTTTTTAGTACTTATATGATAATGGGAATGTGAGTCAAGATGGATGAGTTTGTCTAAGGTGTTAGTTTCATGTACTGTTCCAAAAGGGTCAGGGAGTTGGCGTGAGAAACTGAGAAGGAATAGTAAGTTGGTTGATAAGGCTAGTGATGACCTGATATTCGTGAATTTTAATATGGTAGAAGTGTCAGGCTATTATTTTGCATTAAAGTGGTCTTATATTTGTGGATATTAATGTGATAGAAGGGTTAGACTATGATTTGACGTTATGGTGACCTAATATGGAGACTTGGGAAGCCATAGAATGACAAGAGGGTCAAACACATAAATATTAGAGTTAACAGTGGAATGAGGTAGGAGGTTGAGTACAAAGCATACTAGTTTATGGGTATTATACCTAGGATGGTGAAAGCATGTGGATAGAGACTTGGGGTGGTGTAACTTTCATATTGTATGTTCCCTTCTTAATGTCTACTTCTATTATGAAGTAGGTTCGGGTCGACTGATGATGGCTACTAGTATGCGTTGTTTATACTGATACTACTCTAGCTATGTCACTTGGCGTAGTCTAGTGATAGGGATTCAATAATGTTCCACAGCTAAGGAAGATAATGATCTTTGATAGCTGAGGACGATGATGCCAACTAGTATGTGTTGTTTCAGAGTGTACACACAATTGAAGAGAAGTGCACTCCTTCAAGAACTACACAAGACTGGAGAATTAGGATTAGTTGTGAGCTAGTGATACTGGAGTAGTTAAGAATCCTGTCACATAAGTTAGTTTGAATAAAGAGTATATTGGTCACTGGACAAATGTAGCAGTTTGTAACGGATGCTCTAATATAGATATTAACATTTAGCATATTTGCACCAGAATCAATTCGTTAGAAGAATTGATTGGGGTGAGGAATTAGTCATATATTCTCTCCACCAGTGTAAGATCAAGAAAAGCATTCATCTCGGTACCGACCTTTCACAATCCATGTTCTCAAGTTGACAATATATAGGAGCAACTCTGACTCAAGTCTGCAAGTCAAAGAAATTATCATCCATCTTAATTCGTGATATAACGGGCTTTCATAATTCATATTCTCAAGTTGACAAGAGATATGAGCAACAACAACTCAAGTCTGCAGGTAGGGCAATAACATCAATCTCGGTGATATACCGACCTTCTAGAATTCACATTCTCATGTTTTAGCAACTCCTAAGAAACTCACTCCATCAGGGCCGGTCACATCAACAACCTTAGTACGACCATCGCTACCAAACTCAATCTCAAACTCATGTGTCTCCATCAAATAGGCTACGGAAACCCTCAGATCTGATACCTGACAAGTGAATGAAGAGATCCTCACTGAACAACTTCAGGGTTCCCTTATCCCTCTGTCTACTCTCACCCGCCATTCTCACTAAAAATGAGAAACTCTAAAGACCCTTTGTGTGTTTCCTATGAAATTGTCACCGTTACAAGAAAATCTAACATAGTCGTTGGTCATTTTACTTATATTAGAGTTTTTTCTTGTAACGGTGACAATTCCAAAGGAACTACTCAATGGGTTTTTAGGGGTTCTGTTTGTCAGTGATGAGAATGGCAAGTGAGAGTGGACAGAGGGCTAAGGGAACCGTCAAGTGGCTTAGTGACGATCTCATCATTCACTAGTCTGGTATCATATCTAAGTGTTTCCGTATCCTATTTGATGATGTCATATAGATGAATTCGAGGTTGATTCTGGCAGTGATGGTCATACTAAGGATGTTGATGTGACCGGCCCTGATGGAGCGAGTTTCTTAGGAGTTGCTACAACATGAGAATGTGAATTCTAGAAGGTCGGTATATCACCGAGATGGATTTTTTTGCACCACACCATTTTGTTCCGATGTATACGGACAAGAACGCTGATGAATTATGCCTTTTTCTTCAAAAAAGATAGTTAGGTTTGTATTTACATATTCCCCTCCTAAATTTGAATGAAAAATCTTGATCTTTTCCTCAAATTGGGTTTCTATAAGGTTATAAAAAAAATTGACAATATTTGGTACCTCAGACTTGTGTTTCAAGAAGAAAATCCATGTATAACGAGATACTTGATCAATGAATAGAATGAAATACTTGTATCCTAAACGAGATATAATTGGAGAAGGTCCCCAAATATTGTTATGAATTAAATCAAAAGGAGCAGAATAATTAGTACTGCTTAATTGAAAAGGAAGTTTATGACTCTTTGATTTTGCACAACTTTCACAAGGTGATTTTGAGGGAAAAATCAGTGAATGTTTGCCCAACAAATTACAAGATTTAAGCATAAAATTTAACCGAGAAGCGTGTGAATGTCCTAAACGGAGATGCCACAAGTTCCACATTTTATTTTAAAATTGGATATCTTTATTTGAAGCTGAAAGAAAACACTTATGGAGTTTGGTATCTTGAGATTGAAGAAGAAACAACCTTCCAACCTTACGTCCCATGGCCATCATTTCCCCTGTCAATATGTTTTGAATTACACAACCATTAGGAGAAAAAATAACCAAAAAATTTTGTTCTACAAGTTTTCCAACAGATAACAGATTTGGAGTAAGCTTTGGTACACAAAGAACTTCTAAAAATGGTTTAATGGAGCCAATAGCTGATGCTGAAAACAATTTTTAATTTCCTGTCATATGATTAGATGTAGAAGAATCAATATGCCATACCGTTGAGTCTGAAAGTTTAGTCTTACCAGGATACGTGGCAGTCATAGCTGAAGAGATTGCATTAGGAAGAGCATCCACCAATGATTCTTGTATCATTTTGTAGATATCATTGCAATCAAGCACTTTTGTGCTTGGTGTTTCTCGTGTTCCAGTATCCCTTGTCATTGCTTGGAAGGCTTTATGAGGAGTTGAGCGTTTCCCTGGACCAGATTGCTTACGACACCATCTTTCTTACAATAGTTACGATAATTTTGCTTCTTGCAGTGGGAAATAATGTGGCATGTTTCCTTGCAATGATAGCATTGAATTGGTTTGTTAGAGTTGTAACCTCCTATATTCAAATTATCAAATCAGAAGAAATAAAAGATGAAAATAAAAACACAAAGAACTATCCGAGTCCACAGAATAAACTGTTTGTCCTTAAGAAATTTAATCCCCTCAAGTACCCGAGTTTACAGATTAATTCCTCCCAAGATAAAACGGTTTAACAATTGAAGAAGTAGCGGTACCTCAAACTCAAAATGACAGCACCGAATCACATATACAGACACGATCGATCGATTTTGTTTTGTAAGAAATTATGCAAAAGAAGGGAAGAATTCAATGCTGAAAAATGAGAGACAATCTCTCTATTTATAGTCAACAAAGGGTAAAAGTCACAACTCTTAGGAAAGAAGACAACCTTCAAGAAAGGTCACAACACTTTGAAAAAGGCACAACCTTTCAAACAGTTACAACCCTTTAGAAAGGACACAACCTTTCATAAAGGTCACAACCCTCCGGCAAAGTGACAATCCTTCAGGAGAGTCACAACCCTTCATTTCCTGTTCATACCTTTAAAACCCAACAAGAGTTGCCCGAGGAAGAAAAACTTTTGTATGCAGCCAAGGCAATGTCCATGGTGAGGGAATTCTCCATGGAAGCTTGAGAACTCAACCGAGTTTCTTCTCAAAGAACTTCAGAAACTACCACCTCCAAAGCTGGTAGTTTTTCCCTGTTAAGAATACTAGCATGCATATGCTCAAACTCGGGCCTGAGTTTCATTAGAAATTGGACTGTCCTTGTCCTCTTCATCGTAGTAATGAAATCCTTCAATCCAGCCGCAAGGATAGAGGCGGCAAAAACCTGATCTTGTTCTGCCCATAATGTGAGTAATACAGAATAGAAACAACGAACATTTTTCTCACCTTGTATAGATTCTACAAGTAGTCTTTACAATTCAAATTCTCGAGCCAGATTTTGTTGGTTACCGAGGGTATGTAGATAACTCCACATTTCTGATGTTTTCTCAAAAGATTTCAGTTCCATGGCTATATCAACAGAGACGGAATTGACAAGCCATGTGACAATTTTGCCATTGTCAGCCTCCCAAACCTCTTTTTCTTTATCTTCTGTAGGTACAACCTTTGAGCCATCCAGAATACAAATGAGGCCTTTGCCTCTAATGAAGGCTTTGAAATAGAACTTCCAAATCGGATAGTTATACCCATCAAATTTTGTTGACAAGGTATCTCGTGAATCCATCCTAATTCAATGAGGAAAATAGAAATCGAAGGGATCAGTCAAAGAATAGATTCAGAGATGACTATAGGAATAATGGATATGGATTGAGAATCTGAACCAAAGATGAACTAAACAAATTTACTGGAGAAAAAACAAACTGAGTCGTGAGGATCTGGAAAAAAAACAAAGCTCTTGATACCAAGTTGAATAACGATAGGGATCCAAAACAATTAGAGATAAAAGAACTGTGATCTGTTTATTCAATCATAAATCTATAGGATTTACAAGATATTTATACAAGTAATATAGTCCTAATTATCTACTGATTTCAAGCTAAAACCGTTAGCCATAATGGGAGATCCCTGGTTTTGGGGAGATCCCTGATTTAGTGTTGATAAATAAGGTATAATCAACAGTGAGTCCTCATAGCATTCGAGGGCTTGACCACCATGTCCCTTAAGTCGTTTATGTTTTAGACTTTTGTATGGGTTGCGTCCCAAAGTTTTAGTTTAAATGGTTATAGATGGTTTGAGACAAAGTGTAGACTTTCGCTTATTTTTATTAAAGACTTCGATTATAAAGAAAAGTTTTAAATTTCTGCATCATTTTCTATTATCTTATGTTATGATATGCTAAGAGGTTTGTATGAGGCTTTTTAGAGTCTTGTACTTCGTGTCACATCTAGGGGGTACTCATGGGTCATGACAACACAGGAGAGCCTTCATCTCAATATTCTCTCGATTTTAAACAAAAATCTCATGGAATAGTCATTAATCTTATTCATTTCATCATTCATGGAAAGTCCCAATTAAGCAACCAATACAAGCTAAAGTTCATTCAGAATAACTCGTTAATCTTAATCCAACTCAGGTGATAAAAAATTTCAACTTTCTGACTCCTTTTGTGAGAAAACTCTTTCTCAATCATGTTTTTAATAGTATGTGAGAAATTATTTCACAACAACAACAACATCGATGATATACTCTCAAATCAACCTTAAATCATTTATATCAACTTCATAAAAGAACATAATTTTTCTTTCATAGTTCATAAGCTTCATTATATGTCATTGTAGGGGTGTCAAAAACGAACTCAAACATATGTAACCCGCCCAGAATTTTAAGGTTTGGGTTCAAGATAATTTGAATTGGGTTCAATTTCAACCCACTCAAGCTTAACCCATTTGAAAAAAGTTCTCAATTGAGCTCAATTCAATCTCCAATTTTAACCCATTTTAAAACTTTTTCTTAAGATATGTTCCTATATTGAAAGTATGAATTATTATCTATTCAACATCTTTTAGGATTTATCTATCCATTTTGTTAATTTTTTTTAACAAAACATTCTTGAGAGGAAATTTAAATTGTGATTATAAAAGTTCAATATCAATGTTAAATTATTGAGATTAATCGGGTCAAATTGGATAGGTCAAGACTCAACACATTTTTTAGCCCATTTGAGCCCAAAGTTAACATAGACGGGTTAAGACCCAACCCGATTTCTATTTAACCCATTGTAATATTTCCAATTTCAACCCAACCTGCCCATTTGACACCCCTAGATCATAGTCCAAAAATCATGGATCATGCATGGGTTCATGTGAATTCAACTGAAAAACATATAATTGCTTTAATTCAGGCATAAAAGGATAGAAAAACAACCATTGAATCATAATTGAAAGGAACCCATGAAGATTGAATAAAATCCTAACTTCTGCAATCTACGAATTCATCTTGTAAAATTGAAGATTTTGGGAACCCTATGGAGAGAAGGACTCCATAGGTGAATACTATCATACCTTAGTAATCAATATCCACAATCAATGGTGATTTGGAGTACTTCAAGCAAAACCCTAATTTTTTTTCTTTCTTAGTTCTTGAGAGGAAATTTGGGGGTAATATTGGATAGAATTTAGGGATTCAGAAGAATGATTTAGAATGGGTAGTTTTTTAGGCCTAAAAGACTTATATAGGGCTTAGGTGTAACATATCGCAACTAGAAATGACTAGATTAGAGGTTAAAATCTGAAAATATTTAATTTGGAAAGAATAAGAAAAATTTGGAAAATCATCTAAGTTAAGAAAGTGAGTTTTGGTCATTTTCATACAGCCATAACTTCTAGCTTAGGATGAGTTAGAGGTGGTTCTTGATATGATTGGAAATCCCTCGGAAAGATCTTTTCAACGCCGCCAAGTTTGCGCATTTTCGATATTGTATGAGAGATATATACATATCGAAAGTTGGGTTGTTGAATTAAGGAAAATCCAAATCCGGATTTAAGGAAGGGCAAACTAGTCTTTTCACCAATTAATTTTCTATTTTGTTTTAGGGGTTTATTTGGGATAAAAACAAGTTTTAGTTCAGATTGGAAAATTAAACTTTACGCTTAGGGCTTGGAGAAGAGAGAAACGAAGAAGGAAAGGGAGAAAAGTCAAGAATTCACCAAGAACGCCAAGGTTTGCGAGTGGAATTCATCGGGGGTGATGCCTATCAAGGTATGTGAGATATTTTAGTGTTGGGTCAGTTCACCCACACCAAGCTTGTTTCAATCCTATCATTTTCGAATTGGTTGAATGAGAATTGTGAAGTCCTTGAAGGACATTGTGATTGAGTTCTTGAATGCCTATTGTCGCTTTGATTCGTAATTCCGGATTGTTTTGTGAGTTAGATATATTTGGTATTGAAGGTACTAATGATCCTAAAGGTTTGGAAAAGAACTATGGAGGTTTAGGGGATTTAGTGATGAAACACGAGAGGAGAAAATCGTTCAGACGCACCTGGGCAGCACCAGGCGTGGTGCACCCTATCTACGCCAGCGGGCTTGGGGCGGCGTACCTACAGTGTGCCATTTTTGTGCCTCATTCAGCTTAGGCTGGCGCTGCATGCCCCAAATGCGCCTGAATCGGCATTTTTCTCTCAATTTTTGTAATTTAGTCCGATTAAGCTCTACTAAGGTGTTTTAACACTTTTTAATGATTCTAACTACTCTAAATGACTTCTAATCATATAGAAATCATCCAGAAACACAAAATTACAACCTTGAATCCATAACTTCAAATTCAAGAAAAAGTTAGAGCCAAGTCTAGAGAATTCCTGAAGTTATTTCTAGAAGTCTTTTGCAAATTCTTTAAACTTGTTTTAAGACTTAAAGATCAGTTTGATTAAGAACTAAAGATAAGAAGGAGAAGTTCATTTCAAGTTTCATATGTCTTTCAAAAACGTTTTAAGTGTTGTTTTAAGACTTAAGCTCGAGTTCAGTTCAGTGTAAAGTGAGTTATTCCTTCAAAGCAGTATATGGGAACTAAGTATTCCAAAGGAACATTAAAATGTTTTCATATTTAAAAAGAGGGAAACTGAGATTTTCAAAGAGCCTTCAGGCTAGTTTTCAGTTAAAAAGAAATAGCTTTCAAAAAGAAGCAAGCAGGGAAACCGAGATTTCCAAGATAGCCTTTGATCTAAGTATTTAGAGCACTAATCTCAAACCACAAAATCAATATGTTTTAAAACATAAGAGTTAGTATATTTTGGTAGTGGTATTGAGCACCGATATGAGTGAGAGTTCAGATAACTCACAACCCCCATAAACCATGTAACCACCATGGGTAGAGAAGAGTCATAGTGGATCCATTAGGCAGTTCAGGTCTTATACCTTTGGCCGGGTATAGGATACACTGACAACGTAAGGTAGATTGCTATATCATCATTGTAGCTCTTAAGTCCTGGTTTTCGGTTAGATAAACTTCCAAAGAAGTTAAATGTATTTTTATATATACATCAGTTTATTTGCATACTTGTATACATTCAGAACTTACAATATGTTTTCAAACAACTTTTCTTTATATTACACTTGCTTTTAAACTTCTTTATATTGAAATGAGTCAGTATTATTGAGTTGTATTATTCATGAGTCGAGCAGATCCAAGGTAAGTGTTCCGTCTTACTCGTTTCAATCTTAAGTTAATTTAGCATTCCAACTCGCATACTCGTACATTCAATGTACTTATGTCAGTTGGTCTGCATCGTATCATGATGCAGACGCAGGTAATGAGGATCGGCATCCAGCGCACCCTTGATCCATTTGAGTACTCCAGAGTCAGTTGGTGATACTCCTTGCATTTCGGATGACTCCTTTTGTTGTTTTTTCAGTATTTTCTTTATTAGGCTGTAGTGGGGTCAGTCCTAACATCTTTCCAAGTTTTAGAAGGCTTCATAGATAGACAATCAGATTTTAATCCTTTAGTCTTTTCATTATCTTTCTATTTGTTAAGACTTGGGTATCCACTTTTCGCCAGTTGAATGTTTAATCTTTAAAATATTCTCAGTTTTATCAGTTAGTTGAGTTATTGGTCATCGTATAACGGTGTTTATTGACTTCCGCTGAGTTAAGTAAGTCACCCTAAGGTTCCGCTTGGGCTAGCAATGGTCTTCGAGTGCCGACCACATCTAGGGTGTAGGCTCGGGGCGTGACATTAGGATTAGGAGTTATGACCAAAAGGACCTAGTTTAGGCATTGATCACCAAGAAAAAAGACCTAAAAGCCCCTTAAAAATAATTGTCGGACCCTTCTGCGGTTTGGACCTACGGACAACCGTTGAAAAGTATAGAACTTTTGATTTAAGCCTCATTTTGATGGAACCTGTCTATGACTCGTAGGTCTTCCTACGATCCATAGACTAGACTCCAACTGTAGCAACCAACTTAACCTTCAAAATTTCACTATGTCTAGGACTCACCTACGAGACCTATTTACGACTTGTACGAAGAACGACATACTGTCTTGGTAAACCGTACAAAGGGTATTGGGACTTCATTTTTGAAAAATTATGTCCTCTCTTCCATTGGTTGCTATCAACGGTCTGTAGATAGGACCCATAGACACAATCTTCAACCCAAAAAGACTTTTTTTTTCTTTCTTTTCCGAATTACAAGGTGTTACATTAGGACCTCAAATCCTCAAAACGGCTTCGAAAACCAACTTTAAGCAACTTAGCCTTTTGAAACTCAAAATTTACTATATTCTTCAGTTTTTACTCCACTCTTAAAACTAACATTCAAAACTCAACATAATTTATATGGGGTCAATATTGCGGATGATCTAATGATTTTTTGCAAAGGGGATATGTGTTTAATTAATAGAGTCATGGAGGCACTAGATCACTTTAGTAAAGTGACGGGATTAACGGATAATTTTGATAAGTCGAACATATTCATAGCTGGTGTGGGAGAAGAGGTTAAGCAGATTATCCTACTAAAAAATGGTTTCTCAGTGGGTACTCTTCCTATCAAGTATTTGGGACTCCCACTTACTTCAAAGAAATGGACAAAGATGGAGCGCCAACAACTAGTGGATAAAATAATAGCAAGAATTCAATATTCCTATGCTAAGCTCTTGTCATATGCTGGTAGGCTGCAAATTGTTATGGAAGTGTTGTTTTCCATTTATAATTTTTGGGGAGCAGTCTTTATCTTACCACAAACTGTGTTAAAGGAGATTGATAGGAAATGTAGGGAATTCTTATGAGATGCAACAGAAGGAAAGAAGAATGTAGAACTGGTAGCTTGGAGTAAAATTTGTGTCCCTAAAAAATTTGGAGGTCTTAACATCAAAGTATGTTGCAAATGGAATATTGCTTCACTCGGGAAACTCTTGTGGCAAGTGACAATGAAGAAAGATGTGTTATGGGTAAAATGGATGAATGGTATTTATATGAAGAATAATGTGAATATATGGGACCATATTGCCCCGGCAGATTGCAGCTGGTACTGGAGGAAATTGAATGTACTTAAATCGCGAATGGCATGCTGGTATCAGGATGGAAAATATACTCTCACACATAATGGGGCATACTCAGTATCTCACAGTTATCAAGCATTATTAGCTCCGCTCCCAAAATTAAAGGAGGCTGATTTAATATGGAATTTTGTTGTGGTACAGATACAAAAGGAAAATAGAGGAAGGATAGGCATGTTGCAGGGTTTAGGAAAGCACAGAAATGTCATAGTTCAATAGAGTTGCTTTGTAACTAGTTTTTGTTTTTAAGAGATCTAGGGCTTCTAAGATAACCTTCCTAGAAGGTGGTCAAGGAATTCTAGATTCTCATTAGGTTGTATTCCTCTTTTTTGTGTGTGTGTTATGGTAATATTTCACATGTGTTACCGGGAAAAAAAACATAGAAAACAATACTTCAATTTATTTTTTCCCTTAATGGGTGAGAAAATGAGCTGAAGTAACACTTATTTTGGGACAGAGAAAGTAGTAGTATATAGTCATGTCGTTTCTGGTCAAATACTCATTTTCCCAAATGTGAAATCATATTTCTCTCAGCGAATACCTCTTTCTCGTTCACTCCGCCCTGGTGCCACGTGTCCTCGGTTTCTCTTATATTTTGTTGGTATATATATGGGGACAGATTGCTATCCAAGAACTGCATACCATACTGAGAGAGAGAGAGAGAGAGAGAGAGAGAGAGAGAGGTATATTTGTATAGAAAGAGTGAGATGGATAATGTTGGTGGTTGAGAAAATGGAGGATTTCATCGCTATCGCAGATCTCTACAACCTGCTGGGTTTAGCAAGTGTGAATGGAAAAGAAAAGAGAGAATATGAAAAGTGAGGGAACTATTTTGGAGGGAAAATGAAAAGTAATTTCTCCCATATCGGCAAAAGAAAGGGAAATTGTTGTCCTTATGTAAGGAAACACTTCCATTACTTCTTAAAGAGCTAAGAAGAAGATGCCCCCTCGCGCCGTCGTCGTCGTCGCTCGCTCGGCTTCGGCTTCGGCTTCGGCTTCTTGGATTTGGCAAATGATGTGATTGATTGATAAATTTTTTGGACAAAATTTATTTAATCAGTTTTTGTTAAATCAAATAAATCCTGTTAGTATTATCTCAATTTGCGGGTAACGGTAACATTCCAAAAAGTTGTTACTCTTTCCGAAAAGTCATTACTTTTTGAAAAGCCGTTATTTTCCTAACAGACACATTTTTCCGAAAAGTTGTTATTTTTTCCAAAAGACACAATTTTCTGGATAAAACGGGTCTGAACAAATTTCTCTGAACAGACACGTTTCTTGCTGAAAATGGCTATAAAAGGAAGTCAATTTTCGTTTTTTCAAACACATAATTTTTCCTGCTCCATAAATTTTTTCTCTCAAACAAATCAAAGTGTCGATCGACTGAGTCTGTGTGACTTGTTGCTGTTCTGCAGTTCGCTGAAGTTAAAGAAATTTGAGGTACCGCTATTTCTTTAACAGGATTAATCCATTTTATCTTGGGAGAAATTAATCCATAACCTCGGGTACAGTGAGGGGATTAAATTTCTTAAGGAGACATAGTAGTTTCTGTGGACTCGGATTACTTCTTGTATTCTATTATACTTTTTGTTTTATCTTATTCTGTTTCTATTTTATTTTGGCTAACCTTATAATAAAGGTTGAATAACAACCTTAAGAAATTTAATAAGTTTCTGTATTTGAGGTTTCTGGATATTAAAACCTTTATGGTTTTCTACTCTGCTTGAATTTTTAAAATTCATTCGATTAACGATTAAAAGAACATAAAAGCTTTATCGTTAAATCAGAAACAGTTTGTGTAAAGATTTGTTCTTTACTGTTAGTATTTCAAATACTTAAATTATCTGTCATTTGTGACAGAAAAAATGAATAATTCAAGTCAAGTGAATGCTGGAACAATGAGTGCTGCAACAGTAAGTGCTGCAACAACATCGGTTGCACACAATCATTCAAATGCTGCCTTAGCGCCGGCTGAGAAACCTGCAAAGTTTTCTGGAGTCGACTTTATGAGATGGCAGCAGAAGATGTTCTTCTATCTCACTACGTTGAGTCTGCAGAAGTTCATTAATGAGAATGTTCCTGTTATGTCAGATGAAACTCCGCCTGATGAACGATTCTTGGTAACAGAAGCATGGACACACTCAGATTTTTTGTGTAAAAATTATATTCTGAGTGGCCTGCAAGATGATCTGTACAATGTGTACAGCAATGTCAAAACCTCAAAAGAACTCTGGGATGCTTTAGAAAAGAAGTACAAAACAGAGGATGCCGGAATGAAGAAATTCATTGTGGCAAAATTTCTGGACTATAAGATGAAAGACAGTAAGACCGTCGTCATCCAAGTTCATGAACTGTAGGTCATAATCCATGATCTCCTTGCTGAAGGTATAAATTTATTTAATGCCTATGTTAGAAATATTAAGTTTTTTCTTAATACTCACATAATCTTTAATGAAGGATTGATTGTGAATGATGCCTTTCAAGTGGCTGCACTTATTGAAAAATTACCTCCATTATGGAAGGACTTCAAAAACTACTTGAAACATAAACGCAAGGAGATGACTGTTGAAGATCTCATAGTAAGGTTGAGAATCGAAGAGAATAATAAGGCTGCAGAAAAGAGGTCACGTGGTAATTCAGCAATATCTGGAGTAAATTTTGTTGAAGAAGATCCCACAAAATTAAAGAAAAGAAAGAAAGCATCTGGTCCAAAAAGCAATCCTCCTAAGAAGAAATTCAATGGAAACTGCTTCAACTATGGCAAACATGGTCATAGGGCTACTGAATGCCGGGGTCCTAAGAAGGACAAGAAAAAGAAGGATCAAGCAAACTTCGCTGAATCCAAAGGAGAAATGGACGATCTCTGTGCAATGCTTTCAGAATGTAACTTGGTTGGAAATCCAAGAGAATGGTGGATAGATTCTGGTGCCTCATGCCATGTTTGTGCCAACAAAGAATTATTTTCATCATATACTCCAGCACCTACAGATGAGAAGTTATTTATGGCAAACTCCGTTGTTGCAAAGGTGGAAGGAACTGGCAAAGTCCTATTAAAGATGACATCAGGCAAGGTGGTGACTTTGAATAGGGTCTCATATGTTCCAGAATTGAGAAAGAATTTAGTTTCAATTCCAGTTCTGACCAAGAATGGATTCAAATGTGTATTTGTTTCTGATAAAGTAGTAGTAAGCAAAAATGATATTTATGTAGGAAAAGGCTACCTTAGTGATGGCCTTTTCAAACTCAATGTAATTGCAGTTGATATGAATAAAGATTTTGCTTCTTCTTACTTGCTTGAGTCTAAATGTTTATGGCATGAACGTTTGGGACACGTTAATAACAAAACCTTGCAAAAACTGATTAACTTAAATATTTTGCCAAAATTTGAGTGCAATAAATCAAAATGTCAAATTTGCGTTGAATCTAAGTATGATAAGCATCCTTATAAATCTGTTGAAAGGAATTCAAATCCTTTAGAATTGATTCACACTGATATTTGTGACATGAAGTCAACACTATCACGTGGTGGGAAAAAGTATTTCATAACTTTTATTGACGATTGCACTAGATATTGTTATGTCTATTTGCTAAATGGTAAGGATGAAGCAATAGATGCATTTAGGCAATATAAAACTGAAGTTGAAAATCAGTTAGATAAAAATATCAAAATGATCAGAAGTGATAGAGGTGGAGAATATGAATCTCCATTTGCAGAAATATGTTTAGAAAATGGAATAATCCATCAAACTACTGCTCCCTACACTCCTCAGTCTAATGGAATTGCAGAAAGGAAAAACCGAACTTTAAAAGAAATGATGAATGCATTACTTATAAGTTCAGGTTTACCACAAAACTTGTGGGGGGAAGCTATCCTTACAGCAAATCAAATACTTAATAGAGTGCCTCACTCAAAGACAAATGTAATTCCATATGAGAAATGGAAAGGTAGAAAACCCAACTTGAAATATTTCAAAGTGTGGGGGTGTCTAGCCAAAGTCCAAGTTCCTATACCTAAGAGGGTAAAAATAGGGCCTAAGACTGTGGATTGTGTATTCATTGGATATGCCACAAATAGTAAGGCATGTCAATTTTTTGTTCATAAGTCAGAACATTCGGATATTCATGATAATACAGTAATGGAATCAGATAGTGCTGAATTTTTCGAACATATCTATCCATATAAAAATAGACTTGAGTCATCTGGTGGGGGTCTAAACAGCCCAGAGAAGAACCAAAAGAGAATGAACCCAATGAAGAAAGTCCAAGACGTAGTAAACGTCAAAGGACATCTACTTCATTTGGATCTGATTTTGTAACATTTCTTCTTGAAAGTGAGCCTCAAACATTCAAGGAAGCAATGTTGTCTAGCGACTCAACCTCTTGGAAGGAGGCTGTTAATAGTGAAATTGAATCAAGCTTAAGCAATCATACTTGGGAGTTGGTTGATCTTCCTCCAGGGAACAAACCCTTGGGTTCAAAATGGATCTTTAAAAGGGAGATGAAAGATGATGGAACTATCGACAAATATAAAGTAAGACTTGTTGTCAAAGGTTTTAGACAAAAAGAAGGTCTTGATTATTTTGACACATACTCGCCAGTGACTAGGATTACATCAATTCGGATGTTAATTGCACTAGTTATAGTATACGGTCTTGAAATTCATCAAATGGATGTGAAAACAGCCTTCTTAAATGGAGAGCTGGAAGAAGAAATTTACATAGAACAGCCTGAGGGTTTTGTAGTTCCTGGTAAAGAAAAGAAAGTATGCAAACTTATTAAGTCACTTTATGGACTAAAACAAGCACCAAAATAATGGCATGCAAAGTTTGATCAAACCATGTTGTCAAATGGATTTAAGATCAATGAATGTGATAAATGTGTTATTAAAGATACTCCAAATCAGGAAGTCATTGTATGCCTATATGTAGATGACATGCTTATAATGAGCAAAGACATTGCTAATATAAAAGCTACAAAGCGTATGCTCGCTAGTAAGTTTGATATGAAAGATTTAGGAGTTGCTGATGTGATATTAGGAATTAAAATTCTTAAAACTCCTAACAGTCTAGCATTGTCTCAAACTCATTATATTCAAAAGATACTTGAAAAATTCAATTTTTTGAATTTCAAAAGGGCAAAGACTCCAATTGATGTGAACCTTCATCTTGCAAAGAATAAAGGTGAAAGTCAGTCTCAATTGGACTATGCTAGCATATTGGGAAGCTTAATGTATGTCATGAATTGTACACGACCAGACATAGCTTGCGCTATCAGTAAACTGAGTCGATACACAAGCAATCCTAATCAAAATCATTGGTTGGCAATGAAGAGAGTTTTGGGATACTTAGATGACACTCAAAACTATGCTTTACATTACAACAAATATCCAGCCGTTCTTGAAGGAAATAGTGATGCAAATTGGATTACTGGGTCAACTGAAACAAAATCTACAAGTGGATACGTCTTTACCATTGGTGGAGGAGCAATATCTTGGAAATCATCCAAACAAATATGTATAGCTCGCTCTACAATGGAGTCTGAATTCATTGCTTTAGACAAGGCAGGTGAAGAAGTTGAATGGCTCCGAAATTTCTTAGAAGATATTCCATTTTGGCCCAAACCAATGGCCCCTATATGCATACACTATGATAGTCAAGCTGCAATAGGAAGGGCTGAAAGCATTATGTATAACGGCAAGTCTCGTCACATAAGACGAAGACATAACTCTGTGAGACAACTACTCTCTAGTGGAATTATCACAATTGACTATGTGAAGTCAAAAGATAATGTGTCGGATCCACTTACAAAAGGCCTAACTCGAGAGGGAGTTGATAAATCATCGACGGGAATGGTACTATGGCCGAGAACAAGTAATCGTGGCGGTAACTCTACCTAGAAGACTGGAGATCCCAAGATCTAGGTTCAAGGAGATAAAACAAAGTCATTGATGACGGTTCAACATTGTCAAAAATTATTTTATGGTCCATTCTCATGATGAGACAATGTTTAGTAACCAGGATAAAGACATAAGGACTTTTTAATGGTTTCTAAGTTTGATACAGGGAATATCAAATGGTGTATCTATGGGATAACACATTTAGAAATCACCTATGTAAGTGTGAAGTGTAAGCCGCTTCAAGGAGAATCCGGTAAGGCCAGTTCTTTAAGCACTTACTATCCGGATGTGTTCATGGCTGAAACGAACAAAACAATGAGAACTAAGAACAGTTCAAGGGTTGATTGTGTGACATATGTTGTCTAGGTATACACCAAAGCTCGACGGTTCAAAGATATCAAATCTACCGATTGACCGAGTATATCCGATATATGTTCACTACGGAAAGTTTAAAGGGAAACCTACTTATCCAGATGCGATTAACCTTTATCTACAAGACACACAAGTTTTTTCATGCATATGTTTTAACAATAGCCTTCCCCATTCATGTGGGGGATTGTTGGGTTTAGCAAGTGTGAATGGAAAAGAAAAGAGAGAATATGAAAAGTGAGGGAACTATTTTGGAGGGAAAATGAAAAGTCATTTCTCCCATATCGGCAAAAGAAAGGGAAATTGTTGTCCTTATGTAAGGAAACACCTCCATTACTTCTTAAAGAGCTAAGAAGAAGATGCCCCTTCGCGCCGTCGTCGTCGTTGCTCGCTCGGCTTCGGATTTGGCAAATGATGTGATTGATTGATAAATTTTTTGGACAAAATTTATTTAATCAGTTTTTGTTAAATCAAATAAATCCTGTTAGTATTATCTCAATTTGCGGGTAACGGTAACATTCCAAAAAGTTGTTACTCTTTCCGAAAAGTCGTTACTTTCTGAAAAGCCGTTATTTTCCTAACAGACACATTTTTCCGAAAAGTTGTTATTTTTTCCAAAAGACACAACTTTCTGGATAAAACGGGTCTGAACAGATTTCTCTGAACAGACACGTTTCTTGCTGAAAATGGCTATAAAAGGAAGTCAATTTTCATTTTTTCAAACACAAAACTTTTCCTGCTCTGCATAAATTTTTTCTCTCAAACAAATCAAAGTGTCGATCGACTGAGTCTGTGTGACTTGTTGCAGTTCTGCAGTTCGCTGAAGTTAAAGAAATTTGAGGCACCGCTATTTCTTTAACAGGATTAATCCATTTTATCTTGGGATAAATTAATCCATAACCTCGGGTACAGTGAGGGGATTAAATTTCTTAAGGAGACATAGTAGTTTCTGTGGACTCGGATTACTTCTTCTATTCTATTATACTTTTTGTTTTATCTTATTCTGTTTCTGTTTTATTTTGGCTAACCTTATAATACAGGTTGAATAACACAACCAACCTCTGCAGATCCCCCTTCCCCTGGTATGCTACCTATCTTCTCTTTTACTATTTACAAGTGATTTCATTTGTATGGTTGGAATGTTCATGAATTTTTATATTTGATATGCTTACTAAAGCCGAGCGTTTCTATTAAAATCTATCTCACTAGGTAGGGGAAAGGCTATGTATACATCACACTTTCAGATTCTATTTATGGAATTATATAGACCGATTACTGGGAATGTTCTCGTTGTTGTTAAATATTCATGAAGCTTTGTATATGCTGAAGCACACACAGTTTTTTTCATGACAGTTAATTTGGGCTGCTAGCTAATAATTTTCATTAATTCCTCTGAACTTTTCATTTTCTTCTTTAGCTCTGTTGACCCTTGGAAGATAATAAAAATGGAGAGCTGCAACTCGTGTAGATTTCTTGGCTTGCTCTATGTCCGTCTTTAATTAGCTAGGGACCATATATACATTTCTTTCCCATACATATATTTGCAAAGCTAGCTGTTTGTATATCAAAGATGAAGATCAATTCATGGTAATGGTGATCAACACGGCATTTCTGGTTTTCTTTTGGAACATAAAAAGAAAAAAATGGAAACAACTGGCATGCATGAAATCTTGTGTATGTCCTCTCTACCGCTTTTTACGCGTGTCTCTCCTCTAAAAAGAAAATATTAGAAAGAGAGAGGAAGAAACAAACCGTCTAACGTTAGCAAGTTTGAAAATCAGCTAGCTAAAGTACATAAATTAAAGGTTTTAATTATGACATAAAAATTGCCTAAATTGTCCGTTGCATGAAAATTCTATCTTATTCCTATATCACGGTTATGGTAAAAGAAATATCCGTCTGATCCGAGGCAAGTTTGTATACATGCGAGAGTTGGTTGAAGATTAGACAAAGTAAGATAAATGATGAAAACTAAATATGAAGCGTTATATGTTTACTTTTCTCAGTCTGTATTCACATTGATTATATAATATATGCTTTTGGTGTTCACATGAATAATGTCCGAAATTCATAGTGCTGTCTTACAGTACGACTCTCATATCCAGCTAATAATTCGTAAAACATATATTTCTGTGTGTCATTAGCTTTGTAATTTCTTCAATACTTGGGTAGGTAATAGCAAATGTTACTTAATAATGTTTTAGTAGACGATAAAAGCGTAGCTAGTGGTGATGAAATTAGATGAATATTTTGATGATATATACCACACTTCTTTTTAATTTCACTCTGGTGCTTTTTTGTTGTGTGAAATTAAGATATGGAGATGAGCCTGGAACAGTGGAACTGCCTGCTCATCTCAACCAGGAAGTTGTTGAAATCATCATTCAGGAGCAAGACCGAGTCATACCAAACGTGGCCAGAATCATGCATAGCACCCATCCTCCCCATATCATGATATCCGAAGACGCCAAACAGACCATGTACCATTGTATCTCTGAGTTCATATGCTTTGTAATATATGAAGACAATGCTCATTGCCAGCGTGAGCAGCGGAACACAATCACTGAGGAAGACGTGCATTGGGTCATTAACCAGTTTGGTTTTGATGACTACATTGAACCCTTGCTTTCGTACTTGCCTTGTTATAGTGAGGATGATGGTGGCGAGTGTGGATCCCATACAAGAAAGTCTTTGTTGAAGCGTCCAATGGTTGATACAGCTTCAAGATCCAATATCACACCCTATAACCTTCCTCCTAATTTTCCTATGGCTCATCACCACTTTGTGTATCCACCACCAATGGGAAACAATGATATTCAGGGGCATGCATCTAATGGAAGCACTTCTCAGTGTGCAGTGGCTTCCGTGGATAGTGACGTTGAGTCTCCTGCAGAAGAGGGAAAGGAGTGATCAGTTACTCTGCTGAAGGAACTAAGTGAAAAATGTGTCTTTTGTACTAAGGAATTAGACTATCTTTTCTCTGTTACCTAATTTGTGACCTATTGGCAATCTAGGATAGTTTTAAATTTACCAAGTTTAGTAATGCATTTTTTGAACTAAATGAGCCAAATGGTGGCCCCTCCAATTGGCTGTTTGAATATTTTTCTACCTTTGTATTTTGAATATTCAGTTGATGATTGCTTGTGACTTGTGATGCAAAATCCTTGAAAGCAATCAAACACCAACTTTTCCATTCTTGTGAATATGTAGTGAAAAAGGACTCAAACATCAAATGGACTAATAGAGTTGCAACAAGCCTAAATTATATAGTATACTATCCTTCTGGGCCTTATCAATTGGACGTAATGTATTATATTTTATTACACAGCGCAACTGTTAGCAAGATGAACGCTTAGCTAGGACAGACTATTTCGGCCATCTCAAGTCTGCAGAAGCATAACACAACAAAATTATCCTTTTCAACATTTTCTTGGGGTGTTTCACTTCTAATATTGGACTAGTTTTCGTGAACGTGTGTTGCACATTGATTTTCACTCTTTATTTTATGTTTGTATCACAAAGTAGTTAATTGGAAAGATACTTTAATTGATAGTTATATCGCTTGAGGAAACATTTGTGATTACAAAAGCAAGGAAAGTTCATTTATTTCTCCAAGTCAATTTGAATAAGCTCCAATACATGAATTTAGGTTTGTTTTATTTTCTTTAAAGGGTAAAATGGAGAAAAAGGATCACACAATATTGTGGAAATAACATTAAATTTTTAAAAATATAATTTGCATTATTTTGTCATGGCCCTCAGGCTAACCAAACAAGACAGCTTCATAAAATTTCAATGTACAAAAACATAAAAACCACTCACAATAAAGATTATATTTATAGTACTTCATTACTCATTACTATTTTGTTTTAATTTACATTTGAAATAAATGTGTAATGAAACTTTTCACTTATGAATAGAGTTTTTTAAAACTATTTAATATACTTTATTCTTTATGAATAGAGTTTTTTAAAACTATTTAATATACTTTATTCTTGCCAAATTTCTCAGGTTATAGGGACTCAAGAGATGAACTTGGTAGGACACAACAAAATAAAGATACTACGTACCTTATTATCGACTAGAGTTAGGTCTATATAAAATTTATATAATAGTAAAGGTCATATTATAAGAAGCCACAAAATCAAAAGTCAAAATATAATAATTCACATCAAAAGTTTATTGACTATTTTACCCTCTATCCAAAAAGATGTTCTACTAAACCGGATCATTTTCATCTTCCACAATTAATTGAGCTTTAATTATGATTCCTTTTAAAACCTTTCAGTAAAAGTACATATGTTTTCAGCCTTTTCATATACCTTGTAACCTTTATTTGTAGAATAGATTGTCAGTACACTACTATAGTTTTATCATTTGGTATTCTATGTCAAAGCCTTATCCATCGATTAAATGATATATTTTTTCCCAAAAACACATTTTTTTTGTCTTCTCATTTTAGGTGACAGTGACATATGAGTGGTTTATCTCGCAAAATTATATTTCTTATTTTCCTAGTTTTCTTTGAGCATTGTAGGTGTTGTTTCATTTTTAATGAATTTTTATGTTTGTTTCACAACAGGTCCCGTTTGGACAAAACACCTACTCAATATTCATAAAGCAAAACAAACCTTCAAGTATATACTATTTCCTCACCAATATATATATATATATATATATATATATATATATATATATATATATATATATAGATATAGATAGATAGATAGATAGATAGATAGATAGATAGATAGATAGATAGATAGATAGATAGATAGATAGATAGATATAGATAGATATAGATAGATATAGATAGATATATAGATATAGATATAGATATATATTGTTTTGTTAATGTAACTACCTATTCTGTCGTTACTGAAAATATCTACGGTAATACAAATATTATTTTTCACAGGGTTAGGATCATTTTCTTCATATGGAAGTGCATTACTTAGTTATTCATTAAGGTCGTACAGTGCCCCTTATCACAAAGTTAAGTTGAAAGTGTCTTACTGATTAGTTTCGGACTTAAGTTTAAACTAAGGTAAATTTCAAACAACCATATCTCTCAGCCTGTAATGAATTAGGTGTTCCATCAACTATCAAATTAAAGGTCTATATATGAGTCTTATTTTCAACGCCAACAAATTGGCTTCATTTGGTGTCCGAACTAAAAAATTGTGACTATTTTATCAAAGACTATTCAAGCTGAAAAGTTGAGGCCATTATAGCAGGAACCAAATCGTTATAGTGCGACCGCTACAGCAGGCTACACACAAAATGGGTGGATTAGGTTAAATTGAGGATATTACAATGGGTTGAAATAAAAATCAGATTAGTTCATGACCCGCCCAATTACTTTAGGCTCAAATGGGCTAAAAATGGGTTAGGTCATGACCCGTCCTATTTGACTTGCTTAATCTCAATAATTTTAACATATTGTTATTTATTTTTATTATCACAATTTAAATTTCAACTCAAGTAAATTAAAAAAAATAAGATACATATGCTTAGATATATCCATATAAAATAGATTATAATTCATACGGTACTTAATATGGGAACATATATATTAAGTCAATACAAATAAAGAGTCTCAATGGTTGAAATTGAAGATTAAATTGAGCCAAATTAAAAATTATTTTCAAATGGGTTATTGTAACACATCGAAAGTTGGTAAGTTGAGTTGGAAAGGAAAAATATGGAAGAGTTGTTGGTGCTTGTTGTACGAGCCTAACTACGGACGGTACAAGGTCTCATGGTTCGTAGGAGGGCATTCATGGAAGAGCCTTGGAAAAGTTGAAAAGTTTGAGTCCTTGCAAATTTATCAATGCATACATTTTACGACTTGTTGTGTTGGTGGTGATAGTGTTGTTGTTGATGTTGTTGTTGTTGTTGTTGTTGTTGTTGTTGTTGTTGTCGTCATCGTCGTCGTCATCGTCGTCGTCGTTGTTGCTATTGTTGTTGTTGTTGTTGTTGTCGTTTTTGTTGTTGTCATTGTTGTTGCCATTTTTGTTGTTGTTGTTTTTGTTGTTGTTGTTGTCGTTGTCGTCGTTGTTGTTGTCATTCTCGTTTTTGTCATTATCATTGTTGTTTTCATCGTTGTCGTTGTTGCCGTTGTAGTAGTAGTTGTTGTTGTTATTGTCGTCGTGGTTACATTTTCTTTCACAAATAATAATAAAGCTATCTTTTAAACTTTTTATTGTCATTATCAAATTAGTTATACATCAATATATTATATTCATATCATATCACATCATATCATATCATATATCATATATTATTATAAGTGGAAGCTCCTAACTTCAAAGTTAGATTATCATTTTGCCCTTTTAAATTTTTATTTTTCATTTTTTATTTTCTTGGGAATTTAAGTAAAAAGAAGTCCAAATGTCATAATTTTTTAATAAATAACTATGCCTTCTCTAAGAATATTTTAATTACTATATTGATATATAACTATACTTCTTCCATGAGAGATGACCAACGTAAGTTTTTTTTTTTTAATTTTCAAAAATGAAAGATTTTTTTCTTTAATATTGATCAACATTTGCATTTTTTTATTATCAATATCTTAAAATTGAAAGACTTTTTTTATATTATGTATATTGCTTGTTGTTTTGTCTTGTATAGTGGAAGTTTTTAACTTCAAAGTTGAATTACCATTATACCCCTATACTATATTAAAATATCTTATCAATTAAATTTTAATATTAGCTGAATTCTCTGCATGTACGCAGCATTTAGTATAATCTATTAATCTTTTTGGACATTAATATATTCATTCTTTGTAGATGCTTTCATCTTTCAAGTAAAACTTAGCTGAAAAGTTAGAGGCTTGGGTAATGAAGAGTTGTAACACATAGATATAGGTGAAGGGTGATGAAGAGTCGTATAGTATGTTTAAGAGTCAATTAATTCTATAAATGTATCTCTCGTTTACCCAAATTTTCCAATGCTTTAGTTTCTTGCCAGCTTTAATATAATTCATATTCTTTAATTTCTTTTTGAAACTATTCAATTTCCCTTAGATTCTTATATAAAGTCTTAGATAAAATTCTCGAGTTTACTTAATTATTTTTCCTATTTAAGTTCCTTCATTACCAAATATTGATATTTCTTCCGTTATAAAAGAGAGATTTTGGTGATTTCTTTGGAAAGAGAGGTCGAGTTGATGACGACATTAGTTTTAATTGCATCTCGCCTAATGTCTTTCATATTTGTGCAAATTTCTTGTATCTCATTATCAATTACATTGTAATTTGGCTTTGAATCTCTCGTTGTCATCACATTACAGACGTAGTTAATATAGATAGTGTAGCTGATTATGGTAGATGTCCTCTGGATCATATACTAAAAGTGATTCTAAAGAAGAGGAAAAATAATGAAGAATGCACAATTAGAAGGAAACTCTCTGCGGAACAGAAAGTCAAAAAACTCAAATCTGATACTCCCTCCGTCCCATTTTATGTGGCAACATTTGACTGGGCACGGAGTTTAAGAAAAAATGAAGACTTTGAAATATTTACCAAATTGCCCTTCAAAAAAGTAAACTCACTTTTCACTCTCCTCATAAATGTATTAGAGTACTATGTTTAAAATTAAGTGGGACCAACAAGGGTAAAAGAGGATTATACCTTTAAATACTTACCATATAAGGAAATGTGACATTCTTTTTGGGACTGACCAAAAAAGAAATGGTGCCACATAAAATGGGACGGAGGGAGTAATTTTTTTTTGTTGTGTTATCATTATAAGTAGTTTTGGTAAGGCGGAACACCTAAAATCACTATTACAAATCCTAGGTGATATTCATTTGCTCTACCTATTCATGTATCTCATAAACTTAATATGTGATTGATGTTTATTTATGCTTTGAAAAATTATTGTAATTTGTAATTATATTTTTATTAATCTATTTTTATCTTGTCTGTAGACATGTAAATACCAAATATTTATCACCTGGTCATTTTTCGGTTATAATATATGTTGGTGTCTTTGCCTACAATATGTTATTAATTTTAATACTTTTTATTTATCTCGAACAGGTTTTTCATGAATTGTTTCCTCTATTTCTGTTTTTAAATTCTTATTAGTCACTCTTGATATACATTTGATAATCGCTTAATTTTTTCACTCTTTATTATTTTTCTATAAACTTATGGAAGAAAAATATTTTCTTCTTTTCCAGTTTTCATGTCTTGACATTTTTCTTTTACACATTTGAGGATGTTAGCATCAGGTTAATGCTTCAATTTTTCCTTTTCACATCTCTAAGCATTCTTTCCTTTATTGTTTTCTCTACAATCTCGTGTAGCTCATGGTACACATATTCTACCTTTATGTATTTTATTTTAGATTAAGTTTATCAATTAACATGTGATACACGTGCATTGCACGTGTTCAGAAACTAGTATTATTATAAGAGGAAATCAAAAAAGTTAAAAGTTGAATTACGATTTTACTCTTATTGTAAATTAAAATGTTATAAAAATATTTAACTATTTAATTTGAATATTAAATTACAATAAAAATGCTAATGACTTTTGCACTTCTTTAGAATAATTCTTAATTAAAATATCTAATTTAATTTATTTTCTTGAAATTATTTACCCTTTAAATAGATACATGTATATGATTTATCTTCTAAATTAATTTATGTTCTTAATTAATATTTGTCTATAATTTTTATAACACTTGACCTTTCAACTTTGTAAGTGAATCTTCATATTCCAAAGCTATATTTTTTTTCCTATAAATACAAAACTTTTAACATTATTTTCATAGAAAGATTTATATGTGATACAATTTTGTGTGTCGAAGACAAGAGAAACTTTAATCAAGTGAAGAAAATTTCAAGGCAAGAGGATTTGTGTCAAGATTACAAGGCATAATGTGATTATAGGAATAAATAACACTTTAATTACTAAAATATCGAAGCTTGATGTATTTTTTTTTTAACTTATTTGTCGAGATCAGAACTATGATAAGACCCCTCCATTTATGTAGTTGAATATCACTTTTATTAACTTGTCTTCCAAAGATTTTAACTTTTTTTTATGGTAAAAAATTGAATGTTTATTACTATAACTTTGTTTCAATTTGCATTATAAAAAAAAAACAGGAAAAAAAATTGTCTTAGAATTTTTCTATTTTTCGTTGATAGCCTTATGCTAAACTTGCTCCTATATATGATACTTTTTCTTTGGTGGCACATACATGTATCCTAGAACTATATACTCTAAATTTTTCTGCATCTTTAGTTTCATGGATTATTTGTTGACTTTGGCATTATAAGATCTCTACTAGAAGCCTCCATAGCTTTTATTCAATGGAAAAGGTAGTACGCCGCGGAATGTGTAGTATATGTAAGTCACGAGTTCAAATCTTCGGTTAATATTCAAGTAGAGAAGGGTAGATGCGCGGGCTCATTATCATGAGTTTCGAAGTAATAAACGACAGATTTTTCAGTTATTCCCAAACAAAATCCTTAGTAGTGATGTAATAGCTACTCGTGTATGTTGATGGGATTTAATAGTCAATCTGTTCACGAGTAGTTTACACGGATGTTAAAGTATATGATGTGTCTCGTGATGTCAATCGTTGTGGAAAAGAAAAAAGGACACATCTTTTCTCTTCTATGATTCACTTCAGCTGTTTTGAAATTCTTGATTGATTCTGTGTTTTCATTCTATGCATCTTCTTTATTAGTTAATGTGGGAGAATGTGAGTCTTGCTTTTTATAGGCCAACTGTTGATGATGTGGGTAACTCTTTGTATGACTTTCATTGCCCACTCAAATCTCTTTCAAAAAAGTTGATAATTCTTTTTTTCACATTTCATTTTTCCTTTGCAGCCCCAGCATTAGTAAATTTACATTCTTATGCCTCTGGCCCTAATACTGGTGGACCCTCAATTGGACCACCTCCTGTAATTACAAACAAAGCTCCAGCATTTAATGAGGTCTACTTGGTTTGGGATGATGACGCTATGTCCATGGTTTGTACTCTTTGCTTTTCCTGGTGGAATTCATTTATTTTCGGTAACTGTGATACTGAATGGTGGTCTGCAATTTTACAGGAGGAAAGACGAATGTCCTTGCCAAAGTACCAGGTGCATGATGAGACTAGCCAGGTAAGTTATCATTACCTAGAACTGGTATTCTTTCTTCTGGATATGGACTTGAGTTGCGCCTGTCGAGAGGGGTTGCATTCCATTTCTCAGATTCAGTTGTTTAACTATTCTTTCCTTGTCCTTAAGCAAGTTGTCCCCATTCTCCTTCCTCTTGCTGAAACTATCTAATAAACTCTTTGAAGAATATCTGATAATCCAATCAATCATACTTGATGTTTCGACCCCATTAGTTCATGGACTGTTTTATCTTTGGCCCCTCTCCGGTTGGCAAGGAATCCCAATAAGTGTGGTCATCGAAAGATTCAAGTATGTATTTTTATTATCTTTTGCTCGTAATTAAGTAATGATATTTCTGTCAAGATGGTGAGCATTTACTCTGAGGAACAGGATTATGAATCGAGTGTATGTATTTGTTCTTAGAAATTTCATTTTCTGTGTTTATATCTTCGCCTGTGCTTGGCCTTGAAAAGATTTGGGTTTGGGTGAGCAAGCGTACACCTACCAGATGCCCTGTAAATTATATTGATTATACTATTGACATATGGTCAAACAGAGGTTCAATGTTGGCTCAGGTCAGATTCTTTTGCCGGGTTAGGAATCTCATTGTATCAGAAGCATCCTATGATTTTCCACTTGTTTATAATTCTGAGTACTATCGGTATTTCTGTCTTAAGGACTGTTTGTGGTTTCTTCTTTCAGATGACCTCAATAGATGCAGCAATAGACAGAAGAATCTCAGAAAGCAGGCTAGCTGGGAGTATGGCTTTCTAGACATTAGCAACATCTAGTGCTATAGTTTTCCTTTGATGCAGGGTGCTTGCAACTCCAGGAATTACAACTCTTTGCATATCAGTTTTGGATGTAAAAATCTTTTAAGAGCCATTATTTTTACCCTGTGATTTGGAGAAAGGAAGATAGAAGGGGGAACATATATTTTTTCTTTAGGGTGTGTTGGGTACAGATCCTCTTTTCGTGTTCGATTGGTTAAAACTTTTGAAAAAAAATTTCTTTACGAAAGACAAACTCCTTTTATAAATAAGTACAATGACTTTTCTAAATGAAGGTAGGGCAAACAAGTTACACCCCCAACCCCACTCCATCCCCATCTTATAGTTTTGTTTTAGCAGAATAATTTTTATTTGTATACCAAAAACTACAGTATTCTCCAAAAGAAATAATTCTTCCTAAAAACCATTTTTCTCTCTATCAGCAACCATTTTAATCTTTACTACTGAATTAATCCCAAAGTGGATCAGCTTCATACATTTAATTGTTGCTGATTTTATTATTTAAGGTATTCTGTTTGCGGTTATACCAATGAAAAAGTTATTCGTCTTTCAAAGGACTTAACATCTGATATGATTAAGTGATGGAAATATATTGAAAAAGTTAAACATGCTCTTTTAACTTGGTTTAAATTAAATTGACATTTATAATCTTGAATTTTGGATGTGCCCAAATGGATATTCAATTTGTATGAAATTGAATGACTAGATACACACATCCGAGAAGACACAACACACATAGGAGTTAGGACGTCATGGAGGATGCAAATTAGTCATGTAGGGTGCATGTCCATTTGTTCGATTTTCTTCCAGCTTAAGCGTTTTGTTTATGTATATCAAAAGTTGGAGGATATAAATGCAGGTTGAAGCTAAGTCAACTGACACATTTATGTATTATATACCTTATTTGTATTTGACATCTTGCCTAATTTAGCATTTTTACCATTAGTATTGTATTGGATTGTGATTATCATTTCTCCCAATGTGATGTATAGAGTGAATTAGAAAAAATAATGTGTCCATTAGCTGTGTATTGCTACTATTTTGTTTGGTATATTTTTTAAACTTATGCTTAGCTATACATTCTATTTGATATTAAAGGCATTTCTAATATAAGAAAAATCATGATATAATATAAAAGATTTTAATGCCATTAACATGATAAATGACATATTGCCTCTCAAAATCAATTTCACATCCTCTCAATTTCCACCATTGAATGTTTCTATCTTTCTTTAATTTCGTTCTTTTGCCTTTTATGCTACAACCCTCATTTAATAATCTGTGAAAATTAGTAAGGGGTATGACCATATTAAGTTTTAACAAAACTTGACTTTTGAATAGTGAGACACTACTACAAAAATTTGCAGTTTTCACATATGGAAAGTGACGATAAATTTAGATTCCATCTTCTTAACCTGTTTATTTAATTTTAATTACTAGAGAATGAAACAAGCTCAAATATGGATCAAAGTTGATACAAAAGTTTCATATAATAAACCTTAATTAATTATATTTTTGAATTGTGATATACTAATTGTTATAATGTCAAAAAAAAAAAAAAACATTCTCAACTCACTATGTTCTTCAAGTTTTTTCCTCGACCATACAAATGAACCAAAACATATACATATTACCATTGATGTGGACCCTATATATGATAATAAGTAAATATTATCCCCCCAGCTTTACATTTAAAATCAAACTCCCTTCTCAATTTGAAACAATAATCAAAACTTCATCCTTTACTTTATGCATTGTCCATTTTATACTTGATATTTCACATACATGTAATACCTCTTTATATTACATATAATTTATTTTTTAATCTAGGTACTATAATGATCATGAAGGTTATTTTTTGGAAATTTTATTTATTACCGTTTTACTTATCCCGATAGTTGTCCTGAGTCTTGTTTGATCAGTTTACGAAGTTGATTTTGAAATTTGATTGTAAAATGTGATTTTGCAAAGTTCAGAGTTTTGGAGAGTTAAAGTTGTTAAAAGTAGTTTTTGGTAATAACCATAGCTACGAGTCTCAGGATGAAATTTTACTAGTTCTATCAGCTCCCAAACGTGACTTTCGGCCAGGCTATTGGCTTGGGTCCAAAGACTTTTGGTTTGATTTTGAGTCATTAGACGAGATAAAGAGAAAGTTAAGGCTAAAGTTTGACTTTAGTCAATGCTTGAGTTTAGAAAGGTCATTTTCGAGTTTTGATGATTCCACTAGGTCCAAATGGTGATATTTGGTCTATTTGAAGGTTTGATTTAGTTCCCGAAGCTTTTGGATGAGTTTCACGTCCTTATTTAAAAATTTGGAGATTCTTAAGTTAAAAGTTGACTTTGGTCAACATCGGGTTAAGATGACCTTGTTTGAATTTCCTGATGATTCTATTGGCTCTGACATATCATTTTTAAGCTAGTAGCATATTTTTGGTTTGTGTTCGAGAGGTTTCAGATGAAGTGTGAGTGAATTTTAAGCTTTTTGGATGCTTTGACTTTATTTCAACAATTTGTGTCAACTAAAAGGTTCGTTATTAGTTTTAATGATTGAAATTTTATAGGAATGATCTGTAAAGTTTGATGCTTTTTTGCTAAGTCGAGATTGGACTTTTTATCATAATTATGAATAATTATTTACCGAATAGAAATGATATTTAATTAGACAAACAAGAACGAAATCGCATTTCGATTGGACAAGCAGGTTCATATCATTATTTAAGACATTAAAAAAAGAGGTCATTTCTCTGTCGTATGGGAAGTTACGGTCATTTTAGGAAAATAAAAGATGCTGATAATCATTTTCATCCTCCAACTTTGCTTTTAAAATCAATTCCCTCCTCAATTTTGAACAATAACCGAAGTTCTACTTTTATTTTATACATTGTCCATTTTACCCTTGTTATATATATATATATAGTACCTCTTTATATTACATATAATTTATTTTATTAATCTAGCAATTTATATCTTTTTCCTTAAGTTCATTATACTATGAGTAGAATAATATTTTATTAATTTGTCACAAAATTTAATATTGTTTTTATAACTGTTATTTCAATATAATATGCGTTAATTGTGTGTACATGTATGTATGCATAGCTTTCTCCACTTGTTTACTCTCCGTATTTTATATTATTTGACTCTTTTAGATATGACACCTTTTTCTAAAAAATAATTAGAATTGTATTTTACTAAACTTACATTATTAATAATACTTTGAAACTTTAAGTTTGACTACTACTGCTGCTACTATTTTATACATTTATTTAATTCCAAGGGTAGAAATAAAATATATTGGACAAGTAAATAAAAAAAACTATTTTTGAAATGAGAGTCAAGTAATATAAACAACGGTGTGTGTATATAAATAAATAAGTTTTGATTGATAATTATGGAATATTGCATAAATTATATTTTAAAATCTAAACAAATACAATCTTTGAAAATTTGACTTTAATTTAATTAATTATTTTGTATCTTCTACATCAAAATATATTTGTATATTAATTATTCTATGCTATTTTAACTTTTATAAATAAATAATAGAGTTTTTACTAATTAATAAAATTAATTTTCTGATTATTAATTTACTTGATTTTATGATATCATTAGCTTATATATTTAATTAGTATTTTCCACTTTTTTTCTTTGAAAAATAGTGTTTATGCTTTTATGAAAATTGATTATGTGAATTAAAAAAACAAAAATATTCATCATTTGTAAAAAATAAAAAAAGAAGTTGATGGTGAAAAGATGTAAATTGTAATAGACTTTTTAAAATATAGCTATAGGATAAAGGGGAAAGTTTAAGCTAGCGTTTGATCATAGATTTCTAAATATTCTTGACAAATATTATTTGGGTGAAATTTTACCATGCGTTTGGTCATAGTATTTGAGAAATATATTTCACTTTCTTTTAAGAAAAATATGATTTATACCATAAGTTTTAAAAGCTATCAAAACTAACCATAAATTTGTATTACAAGTCAATTGGATCTTTGTTGCAACAAACAACAAATAGTGTACATGACACTAGAGCAACGTGATAGTTTGGAGTGAGTGTAACAAACATCATTTCATACACCATTAAGTAGACGAAGCACATGACTTTGTTAATATGAGCCGATTGTTTATCACTTTCATCAACAATCATATCATCATTTAATATTCACTGAATATTTTATCACTTTTTTTGTGTTCACGTAAAAATTATGTAATACAAACGCAAAAATCTACTATAGAAGGTGTTTTTGCAAAGGATAAAAGTTTGGTGTAAAATTTCAATTTTCAAAAGATCTCAAATAATGAGATTTGACCAAATACTAGAAAAACTAGTATTGGAAATTTGGGATATTTGCCAAAAATATTTGTCAAATAATGACAAATTGTATGAACAAACACTATTTGTCAATTTCCCCCAAATATTATTTGGAAAATCATTAGCTTATATATTTAATTATTATTTCTCACTTTTTTTCGTTGCAAAAATAATTTTTATGCTTTTATGAAAATTTATTATGTGGATTAACAAAATAAAAATATCACCATTTTTAAAAAAGTATAAAAAAGAAGTTGATGGTGAAAAGATGTAATAGACCTTTTAAAAATATAGCTATAAGATAAAGGGGAAAGTTTAATTATTGTTCAAAGTTGAGGGAAGGAGGGGGTTGATTTTAAAAGCAAAAGTTGAAGGGTGGAAACGATTTTCACCCATAATTTTTCTATTCAAATATTCTTGTAGTTTGCATATAATTCATGAATTCATTAATGTGATAATCCTTAATTAATTTCTTTGGGAAATAAATTTTAACAAATTATAAATTTTAATAAACGTATATATCAAATAAAATTAATGGCAAGTAAATCATGAATATTTTCAAGAGCATCAACTTTATATTTACTATATATAATACTCCCTCCGTCCGATATTGTTTGTCATAATTTCTATTTTTAGAGTCAAACTATAAAAACTTTGACTAACATTTTAAGATGTATTTTTTCATCATATTAATATGCAAAAAATTGTAATATATAGTACTTTTCATATAGTTTTAGAATATCTAATTTTTTTGTTTAAAATATCAAATTAATGTGATCCAATTTACCTTTGAAAATTAGTCAAATTGTTTCGATAAGCGTAACATAACAAACATTTCCAGACGGAGGGAGTAATACCTTAAATTGCAAGTGAGAGGTATAAATAGGACTCTTGCTTTACTAGTTTTTCTCAGCTCATCACACATCATCAATACTAATCTTGCTTCTAATTGATAAAGCAAATATGACTTCATCAACAAGATCTGACAATAGTGCTTCAACTGCGAAAAAATCCTCTTAAAAAGAAAATGTAAGTTTTGCTAATTTGATTATGCAGTGATACAACATACATACATAAGATCCATGTAGAAAGTTCTCGTTTTTGTCATTTTGTATTTTCAATTATTTCAAATATGGGCAAATTAATTATTTATATTTTCTTCTGCATGTGAACACACATGTGCGCGCCCACACCACCCACTATATATATATATCATAACTCTTTTTATTTATCAAGCATAAAATTCTTATTTATAACTGAGTCTTTATCATATAATGTGACTTGGTTGTTGATCTTCTTATACGTGAAGCTCAATTACATCCTTCTCCTAAGGTCCAATTTACCGATGATCAAGTATAGAATGGCGAGTCAGAAAAAAAGAAAAAAAAAGGAAAAGAGGATGCAACAATACAATATATGATTAATAAGGAGAAGAGAACATTCGGTCATGGCTAAGTGGTTGCGTTATGTGATTGGTGATAGATGCACACATACATAACATGACATGGATGCTAGCTCTCTTCTACCTATTGTTGTTTTGGAGTAGCCTCTTTTCCTTGTGCTGCTTCATTTTTTCCCTTCGAAACCTCTTCTGGCTCGCCCGCCCTTGTGTGCAAGATATATGACTACAACAACAGAAGGAAGAGAAGATGTTGTTGCTGCTGTGACATCGGAGGAAGGTGTTGGGGACAATATTTTCCAACAACAAACTCCCCATGCTTTTGCAGAATCATGTTCAGCTATACGTGACAATGTGGTTACTCTGATCAATTTTTCCACTAAAGAAAGATGATGATTATTAATCAAAACTTGGACAATGTAATTTAGATTTTGCTTTATATTAAATTTATGTGTAGATGGTGTTGATTATCGACTATTTCCCTACTTAATTTCAAAGTTAAAAAGATCACTACATATATTTGTTTAACAATATATATATTACAACTTATAAATTTACTATTTAATAATTACTACTTATAAATGTTTGATTACCGGCTTTAACAGATTAGGATTTAATTATATTATTATTTTTGCAATCAATTATGTAAGAGTAAAAACAGAAGGTGTGCCGTTTTTTGTGCAGTACTGTGATATATTGAGTAAAAATTTAATATAATTTAGAAATTTAATTAATTACGCATATCTCCAAAAAAGATAAGAATCAGTCAACCTCTCCCCACATTATTATTTCAAATTCTCTCTATAAAAAAAGTAACTTTCACGTGTAGCAAACATAAAAATTATATTTGTATGCTATAACTATAATTTGCATAATTGCGCTCCATAGCAAACATAAAAATGTATAATTCACTATACATATACAATAGAAAACAGTTGTATACAAAAGATCAATTGTATAATTTGTATATGTATAAAGTGATAAAGAAAGAAAGGCAAAAGTGGGCAGAGAATATTTGTATTGTATATTATAAGTATATAGGACAAAGATATACATATTTGCATGTGTATATACAATTTTCTCTCGCTTTACACAAGCAAAAACTCAATTTATACATTTCGTTTTTGTTTGTATAAGCGAGAGAGACGAGGGTGGTGAGCGAGATTTGGGAGAGTGGCGAGCAAGATCTAGGAGAGGAGAGAACGAAAATATATGTATATATACAATTTCCTCTCGCTTTATACAAACACAAACACATTTTACACATTTGTGTTTGTATAAAAGCGAGAGAGGCGAGCGAGACTGCCACCAAAACGAGAGTGAGGAGAGAAATTCCACCGGGGAGAGAGGAGAAAATAACAATAGTTTGCTATAAGGTACAATTAAATCAAACTATATTTATAGCATTTAATTTGAATTAATAGTTTGTTATATATAATTTTTTCCAAAAAAAAAAAAAAAATCACAACATTCTCTCTCCTTATATTTCTTTGAAACACTTTAAATAATTATAAGTTTGTTTCGTTCAACATTCTTTCACATTTCATTCATAGTTCTTTTTTATTTTAATTCAATTTTTTAATTTTTATTTTATTCTTGTTAAGCCTCGAGCCTATACCCAGGGGCGGAGCCAGCCTTCTGTAAGGAATAGTGGCGTACGCAGGATTTTTTCTAAGCGGTGTCACCATTAAAGGGACAAAAATGGCTCAAGAAAAAAATCAAACAAAGTTTTGTTTTAGGCCTCTAAATTATTTCATTGTAAAAAGTAGATAGTAAAAAAATTGTTATTATGAACAAATAAAAATAAAAAATCAAGTACATAACAAAAAAAAAATACTAACATGATGTGATGATTGGAGATGCCGAATAACAATGATTGATGAAAAAGAACGGAAAGAAAATTGAACAATATCACAAGTCAGAAATATACAAATACAAGTATAAGGATTTAAGGAGTCAACACTATTTTTATATAACTATATTTCTAATTGATAAACGAGATTTTGAGTTTTATATTAATTCTAACAATAATAAAAAAAAAGTTTTTAGATTGTGAATAAATTAAAGTGGAATTCTAATTCTAATTGATATTGGAGATTTTTAGTTTTATGTTAATTCTAAAAAAAAAAATTAGATTTTGAAGAATTAAAACGGGTGTGTAGATTTTTAATTAAGGAACCTATTGTTTTGAATTTAAAACAAAATTTAATAATTTTAAGAAAATAAAAAATTACGGGGATTTTGAGTTTTATATTAAATCTAAAAATAAAAAAAAATTGTTAGATTTCGATTGAATTAAAGAGGGTGGGTAGGTTTTTAATGAAGGAACCTATTGTTTTGAATTTTTTTTAAAAAAATTAATAATTTTAAGAAAAGAAAAAAATAAAACATGAATTTTCAAAACAGAAGAAAAAAATATCCATCCTCTGGGAATCGAACCCGTGACGTTGCACACAAAATGTGGCGCAATTGCCACTTAAGCTAGGCGATTTTGATTACAAAGGTTGTCCTTTCAATTATTTTACCCGCTTTTTTATATATGTATATTCGATAAAAAAATTCGACGAAGCCGTGTCACGTGACACATCTTATATATGCCTAGATCCTCCTAGGAGATTCATCCGAACCCTCTTTGCCGGAAAATTTTACTTTTTAAAAAGCAAATTTATCACTAGACAGTGTCTAGCGGACTTTTATTAAATATAAGAAATTATCAATAGGGATAAGTACAAGCAAGGGGGGCTAGACCTTACTTTACTAGTCCCAATGAAGTACCTAACTTCTGCTACCTAACAAGCATGAAGAAAATAAGAAATAGATAGAACTAAGTATTTTCTTATCACCCGCAGAGTTTGTAATACACTCCATATGATAATATTACAAATGAGGATGCTTAAATAATGTTAAAAAAATATGCCAATCAAGAAGAAAGTTGAGTTATCAACCTCAAACTTTCTATTACAAAAGCATGAATTAAAAAAAATAAAATTGATTGCCCATCAAAAGTAACTTGAAGTAATTTTCTCTTGTCTTCTTCTTCAAACTTATCCAACAACACCATTACTTATGGAGTTATTGGATCTTGTTGAACCTATTGATACTGTCATATGGTTCTGCTTTGCCTGTCTCATCGGTAGGTGCCTTGGAACAAACTCCTCAGACATTTTACCGTCACAACAATGTTGCCTTCCATGTGTCTTATTTTTGCTTTTACTGCTTCCACTTCTTTGTTGCCTAAGTGATATATCCCCTTTCAGTGGCGGATCTACTAAGGTTCGTGGGAGTGCCACGCCACCCACGGACTTCGACGGAAACTCTAATATTTATAGGTATACATCTACAATATAATTACAAATATTAAACATGCCACCCTGGAATCAAAAGGCCTTGTGCGCGTCTGTCTAAGGGTCATATTCTAATACGGAGATCGCGAGGTCGAATCTCCTGAGGCCCTGGGAGTTTTTTAATTTGCAATTTTAACTTGCTCGCTGAGGCCCTTTGCAATTTTAACTTGCTTCCTTAATATGATAGCGACACATTATTTTTTTTTTGTTTCTAATAGTTGTCTTAATATGGAGTAGTAATTTATAAGTACATTTGACTAGCGTGTTACATAAAACGTGATCCATTTATAAATATAAGCATTGATATCGTCATTGATCGTTTTTAAAATGTAAAAACTTGTCGAGTACAATTATAAATGAACGATGAATATTTATGATATTTATTATATAATTGAAAGTTTTAACTTTGTTTACTTTATGATCTCAATTAAATGTGGTGCGAAAATTTGTATTTATATATGGAGGTAGGGAAGGAAAGGGAAAATGGTAAGGTGAGAGTTCAAATAGTCAACCAATTGAGCTAAAGTGATTTTTTCCAAATATTATGTGAGAAAAAAAATGTTCCGTTGTCGGTCTTGAATTCGACTTTCAACAAGAGCATCTAAATTAAAACGATAAACTTTTGCTTCGTTGGAGACATCTAATAAAATTGATATAATGCGGAGAAGATTAGCATGACCCATGCACAAAGAATTTGTAGTATATATAATACAAAAATTGTCATCTTATTATTGTTCATATTTTCATAGACAGAAAAGATGAGTAATTCGACTGAAACCTAAAATTAATTTAACCGATGAACCTACTTGGCACCCAGAGACTCGAAATCCTGGATTCGCCTATGTAGACCTTACCTAGCCACTCTATCAAAGCATATGTCCAACTTATCGTTTTCCTCATATTCATCAAGAGAATCCTCGTCCAAATCAATTGTATTTGAAACTAAGGCCTTTAACTCATTCTTCTTTGTAATCACACATTTAGGCACAAATACGAAAGCTTTTGGACTTAATTTTCTATTCAAAGCAGGTGGTGAGACCTGTTTTTCTTTGATCATATCGTTACCATTCTCTGTTAACCTTACTTTCTTTCTAGTAGTCTTCAATAAAGCTAGCCGAATAAAATAGGTCTCTTGAGGCATTACTAATATCATGCCTTTTCTCACTTTCATGAAAAATATCAGTCACACCCTTTTCATCACATGAAAAATTATTTTGACTAGTCACGGAAAGAGTACGACTACTATTTGAATTTTTGTGTGCAACCAATGTCCAATTTTTGGTTCCATTCTCATTTTCAACTTGCAAAACATGTTATCCAGAATTTTCAGCATTTTCAACATCAGATGTGTCCATTAGTTGTTGTCCTGAATCCATTAATTTTTCCCGAAACCAACTCGCGGCTCATCAACCATAAATTTGATTTTGGTGTTCCCCTTGCATTTTTAGTTGCATTAGACATCAAATTCAGCCCAACATCTTTCGTTTGCACCTCATTAATAGTAGCCTGTTGGTTATTGCAATCACCATTATTTTCAGTAGTTGTTTGACCACCAATATTACTTGTATCAACATCCATTGAGTCTGCACAATTTTTCTCAGAAGTGGCAACAACCAATTGCCGATCTAAAGAAGTATCTTTACTTTGATCGAAATCTACAATCTTTCTCTTTTCATTTAGTATTTTTCTCGCATTACCTTGATACTTTTCATTATCAATAGTACCTTTTAAAGCAACTTCAATGACATCATAGATTTATTTGTTGTTTTGATTTCTTTTCGAGATTAAACAACAACTATCTTCATCTTGACCATGGTGCTTACAAAAATTTCAATACAAAGGTAGATTATCATATACAATCTCCTGAAAAGCCTCGATCAACTTACCAGATTTTTCATCCACAAACTGTAACCTTATACGATTTGGAAGCTTTTCCATTAGATCAAGTTTAACCTTGACCCTAGCTGTGCTACGTCTTAAATTGATTTGAGTGGCTTTATCTATAACTATTGATTTTCCAACCGCCGATGCTATAGATAACAGAGACTTTTTTGCAAATAAATCTGGTGATAATTTTAGTAAAGTAATCCAAACCCAACTAATGTCATTTCCTCCTTAGGATTATATCCAATAGACCATGGAAAAACCTATATTGGTGTTCCTCTCCATTATAGAGAAGATAATTAACTGAGCGAGATAAAACTAGTACATAATCTTCATATTGATCAAACCTCAACAAAATATGTCTTGGAGCAAGTAATCCAATTAAACAATTTCCCTTGGTACTAAGATATTTCAATAAAATTGATCTTAATACCTTCAGATCTGGCGCACCATGGGATAATTTAAGCACCACTGCTTGATGCAATCCCTCTTGGATCATAAAGTCTTGCATTTTCTCAATTGAAAACGTGATAATAGGTTCTCCATGTTTCGATTGATTTTACGATTATTTTTGAATTAATTAGGACAAATTGTTTAGGATTTACAGTACTGTAATTGAAAAGGGTGGAGTATGTGGTGGTTTGGGCTGGACAACCTCAAAAGGAGGCCATCCAGTGGCCGTAACAGTCATGAGAGTTGCGCAACTGCTGCCTATGTGAAAGCCACCTGAAGAAACCCTATGCGGCCGTTTTTTATTTTGAAATTTTTTACTATTTATATATGGTTAAAATTATCTTTTATGTATAAATAATATATGTCAAACCCCCTTTGGTTATTTCGCGTGTTTAGTTCTTCAAATATTAAACCCCTTATTAAAAATTCTAGCTCTGTCACTACCTATACTTTGAACGTTTTCGACACTCGAGAATCATTGTTGATCCCCATGCGAACCCTTGACTTTACTGATTATTTAGTGCAAGACTGTCTGAAGATACTCTAAAAACGATAATAGTATTCAAAACAATTCAAAAGAAATAACGAAAGAAACTCAACACTAATTATCTATGAAACCTATTTAGTTCAACATGAATATTAGAACAAGACCCATGACACCTCAAACTATTAAACTGAAAGAAAAAAGTGGAGTCCTTCGGAATGCAAGGAAGGCTCAGCAAAACTAGCAAGAAGCACAACGTGATCTCAACAGAGCGCCTATTGATAATCCTGAACACTTGTATCTGCATCATTAAGTAAAGATAACATCATTTAAAAGCTTTACAAATTAAATAACTATTCCAACTTGATGAACTGTACATGTATATAAATATGATATTGAAATATTTTTTACTCTATGGGAGATTCTCAAACCGAATGTGGTAGGTTATGGATCACCTAATTTTATATGTTCAGAGAGAAATGATCGTTTGAAATTAACCTAAGTAAAATTTTATGTAAAAATCCAATTAGTAAGGAAGCTTTTGACTCGACCAAGAATTCTTGTGACGTTAACTCATATTCAAATCTATTCCCACACTAAACAATTGACCTTAACACCTAAGAACAATTTAAGAATCACCCAGTACGACCTTACACGCAAATGAAGAATGGTTCGGACATTAGCTTAAAATTTTTGAGGCGTTACACTAGAGGCCCGTCCTCTACTAACAAGAGAGCCTCCATCTCAAAATTTTCTCCATACTAAGTAAATCCCAATGTAAAAGGCACAATCATAATCATATCATAGTTAAATATTTAGAATGGAAACAATTAAGACTACCAATTCAGTCGTAGGTTCATATTCGAGTAGCTCCTTCCAAAACCATGATTTCAGAAACTTGTTCATAAAATTCTTCTTTTCTAAGCATCTAAATCATTATTTCTTTCATATGTAAGAAAAGATTTCACATATCTTTGATGCATACCTCAAAAACATCCTTCAGTCATAAATTATTTTTTTCATAGAACATGCATAGATTTAGTCATACTTAATAACTTCATAAGAATAATCCATATTCATAAACTAGGCATAAACACATATTCATGTGAAATCAATGAAAATAATGTAACTGTATCAAATAACGCCTAATAATATTGAATATCAGTAATTGAATCACAATAAATTGAATAGATAGAGAATCACATGAAACCGTAAGAGAATTGGGTGAAATTAAGTTGGAAATTGAGTGTTCTTTTGGAACCTAATGGATGAAAGGGATACATTGGTGAGTTTCCACATACCTTAGCAATCAAAACCTAGAAGAAATGGAGAAAGAAACCTTGAAGCTCTTGAAATCCCAGTTCTTCACCTTGGAGCTTGAGAGAATTGAAGAAGAAACCCTTGAGAGAATTTGTGAGTTTTGAGTTAATGAGAGGGAATGGGTTAGGTTCTGAAGAGTAAAAAAAGGTTATAGGGGTAGTTATAGAGTCAAAACGACATAGTTCATAGAGTCCAAACGACATAATTTAATTAAGAACTGCTGGAAGACCTTATGGGTTGGACCTACAGTCCGCAAGACATTCTACGGATCGTCTGGTCAACCGTAGAACCAACTATTAGAACTCAAAATCTAGCCAACTTCCACGGAATCTTATTAAGGAACGTTGTCCTTTCTACGACTCATAAAACCAATCCGTAGAATCCCAGTTCAAGTTCAAAAATTCACCAAGTCTGGATCACTTCTACGACCCATAACAAGTCCTATAATTGTCTTATTATTACATATCTTTATTTCTAATTTAGGTATTTATAACTTTCCCCTTTTTAAGTTTATTAATACTGTAAGTAGAATAATATTTTTATGAATTTTTCTTAAAATTTAATATTACTTTTATGACTGTTATTTCAATATAATATGCATTAAGTATGTGCATATGTATAAAACACATATATTTTTAGCTTTTTCCACTCTCTCACTCCTTGCGTTTTATATTATTTGACCCTTTTTGTTATGACACCTTTTTAAAAAAATAATTAGCGACATATTTTACTAAACTAACATTATCAATAATGCTTCAAAACTTTATATTTGACTACTACTTTTTTATGCAGTTATTTAATCAGAAGGGTCAGAATAAAAAAAATTAAAAAATTCTTTTGATTTCACAATGTGACAAGTAAATTAAGACAATAATTTTTGATATGAGAGTCAAGTAATATAAACGGCGGATATATTTCCTATTGTTTACATAAATAAATAATTTTTGATTGACAATAATGGAGTATTACAAAAATTGCATTTTAAAATCTAAATAAATACAATCTTTAAAAATTTGACCCTAATTTAATTAATTATTTTGTATCCTCTACTATCTTTTACTTGTATAAATAAATAATAGACTTCTAACTATTCTTCTTAAAATTAATTTTCTCATTATACTAATTTACTTCAGTACATGATATCATTTATTTATATATTTAATTAGTATTTCTCACTTTTTTGGTTCAAAAATTAATTTTATGCTTTTATGATTTTTTTTTATGTGAATTCAAAAATATATATCATGATTTTTAAAGAGTAATAGAAGTGTTGTAATAACCATTTTAATATTTTAATTAGGATAAATGGGAAAGTTTGATATTGTCCAAAGTGGAGTGGGGTATGGGGGAGGGGGAGGGGGAGGGGGAGGGGGACGTTGATTTTAAAAACAAAATTGCAGGGTGAAAATGATTTTCACTCATAATTTTTATATTCAAATATTCTTACGAATTGCATCTAATACGTGAATTCATTAATGTAATAATCCTTAATTAATTTCTTTGGGAAATCACTTTTAACAAATTGTAAATTTTAATAAATGTATACATCAAATCAAATTAATTGCAAATAAGTCTTATTAATATTTGGCAAGAGAGTCAACTTTATAATTACTAGATATAATAATACCTTGGATTGCAAGTGGGAGCTATAAATATGACTCTTGCATTACTAATTTTTCTCATCTCATCACTCATCAACAGTACTAAGTTTGCATCAAATCGTTTCAAATTGATTAAGTAGGTATGACTTCATCAACGGATAAAAGATCCTCTAATATAAATTTTCCTATTTTGGTTATCTAATGATACTACCAGTGGCGGACCTAGGATTTTCGTTGAGGAGGTTCGGAAATTAAAAGTATAAACATCTAACTAAAAAAAAAAAAAAACTGAAACTAAAAAATGTAAAAATAAAATGCCAATGTAGGGATTTGAACCCTGCACGTCGCACATAACTTTGAGCTCAACTATTGCTGGGCTATCTCATCCATTTGTGATTTAGGGTGTTCAAAATATATATATCAATACAAATTCAGAAAATTCACCTTAGGTATACAGTGTATTTTTTTATCGAGGGTGTTCGGGTGAACACCCTGGAGATAATGTGGGTCCGCCCCTGGATACTACATATCTACATAGGATCTATGTAGAAAAGAATTGATTAAGTAGGTATGACTTCATCAACGGATAAAAGGTCCTCTATTATAAGTTTTCCTATTTTGGTTATCTAATGATACTACATATCTACATAGGTCTATGTAGAAAATTCTTTTTGTTTTTATTTTTGTAACCGAGTCTTTAAAATATAAATGCAGGATTTGACTCACTACATCAAATTGTGCTTCTTTTTGTTGTTTTGCAACAACTTCTTTTTTGTTTTCCTTCAAAACCTTTTCTGGCTCACCCTTCTATGCAAGGTAGGGCTTTAAGAACATATGGAAGAGAGGTTGTTGCGGTTGCTGCTGTAACATGAGAAAAGGGTGTTGGAGATAATATTACAAAAGAACAACAAGCACAAGTAGGAGAGGTACATGAAGCTTCTGTCGAATCATGTTCAGCTACACATTTTAAGATTCTTTATATAAAGTTAATTATGTAAGCATATTATTTATATTTTAAAAATACTCAATAAGTGTAGCAGTTGATTTTTTTTTTGAAAAATCTATCCATTTTTTAATCCTATATGTAATATTTTTCTAGAAATATTGAAAAAACTTTTTTTAGAATTAGGGAGAAATATTTGGTTACATGTCTATCATCATCTTATATTTTATTTTTAATCAATAAGTGTTAGATATTTTCGTATTCTAGTTTTAGAAAGAAAAATGTTTATTCAAAACAAAAGAAAGAAGTCTTACCAATATATATTGCATAAAGAGGTTACAGTTTCCATTTATCATATGAAAAAGATATTATTTCTTAATCCTTAAAAGTGAAATTGACATTTCTTTATTAAAAAAAATTGCATAAGTAAATACATGGTCCTTATGTTGCTGTTAATGATTGCCTAGCCTAGATTTTGTCATCTGTTAATTTTTCTTAAAAATGCCTAATCAGGTATCATTATTTAATAAAGGAAAAAATGTCAAAAATATCTCTAAACTTTGATTTATTGTTTGACTTTATTCTCGCCGTTAAAATGAAGTTAATTTTACCCCTCACATTATCAATTTTACCAAAATTACCCCTCATTAGATGAAATCCCCCAAATTGACTCAAATTGATTTAAAAACCCTATTCCTTATTTTTAACCCAATGCCCCGCCCCATTTAGAATAACCCGATTGATCCAAATTTTTAACCCAATGCCCCGCCCCATTTAGAATAACTCAGTAACCCAATTAATCCAAATTTCCTTTACCTATTCACCCATTCTCTCTCTTGACTTCCATTGCATGTCATCCTCAACATCTAAGACCAAAATCTTCATCTTCATCACAATCTTGAGTAGTGCTTTTTTGTGTGTGTGATTAAGAAAGAGGTGCATAATGAGGTTATTGAATAATCTCGTTAATCTGATAATAACTGAGAAAAATCTCTCTATCCATTCTTAATCCACTAAGCATCTATTCTTCTTTAAATTTCTTTTATTTTTGTTTTCCAACACAATGCAATCTAGGATTTTATTTTTGAATTTTGATGTTTGATATCGATATTGAAACTAAATTAACTTAGATTTGTTTTGACTAGCATAAATAACATTTAATCCTAGTACTTGAAATGGAGTTATTTCATATTGCCTTTTTATGTAAATTGATTACAACTTTCACTTATTTTTTGAGCAAACTCTCTTAACTTTAATTTTGTGTTTCTGTCTAGGAATTTGACATGATAAAGGAGGAGTGATGATGAGGTTGTTGAATAATCTCGTTAATCTGATTATTGCTGAGGACAATATCTCTGTATATTCATTCTTAATCTACTGAGCACCTTCTCTTCGTTTTTTTGGGTCTTTGTGTAGGAAGTAGAAACTCGAAAATTTCCCTTGATAGCCACACATTCAATTCAAGATTGTGCATCGGATAAAGATGAAGATTTTGATCTTGATGTTGAGAATGACATGCCAATGAAGCGAAGAAAGATAATGGGTAAATGGGTAAAGAAAATTTGGGATAATGGATAATAGGCATTGGCTTAATCGGATCAATCGGGTTATTCTAAATGGGGCGGGGCATTGGGTTAAAGATAGGGAATAGGGTTTTTAAATCCATTTGGGTCAATTTTGGGGATTTCATCTAATGAGGGGTAATTTGGTGAAATTGGTATTTTAACGGCGAGGTAAATTCAAACAATAAATCAAAGTTCAGGGGTATTTTTGACCCTTTTTCCTTTAATAAATAACCTAATCGTGTATCCTCATCTAGACCTAAATCCACTTTCTTAATTCAATGGACTCTCGTCAGAAATCTAATTTGACTGTCCGAACTCCGAATATCGATTAAAGTTAATCTGAACTCACTTAAAGTTCAAACTCCGAGGGCTCAAATCCACATAAGATTTTGAAATTTAAAACTAAAATATGTCTAGACTAAATTTTGCATAACAGAGCTGATGAAACTAACAAAATTTCATTCCAAGACTCATAGATCCCAATGTTCACTAAAGTCACTTATTTAAGAGTCTCCCATCTCTAAAACTTTAAAAATCACAATTGTTCGATTTTGTTACAAAATTGACCTCATGAACTGATCCAACATGACTCAGAAACTATCAAGAGGGGGCAAAATGATAATTTTTCAAAAATTTCTAAAAATGATCAATATGGTCAACACATTGATGTCTAGTAGGAATGCACCTACGTTTCACAGGTGCAACAGTCTAAGAAGGAAGGCACTATTTCAGACACCTTCTCTTGAAGGTTCTAAATTAAACTGACATTTCGTAGGTGCCAACACCGGCCTCTGATTCTAAGTAGGGGTGTTCAGAGGTCGGTTTGAGTCATATATTGGTCAAAACTAAAACCAAATCAACTCAATCGGTTATAACATAATTAAAACCAAACCAAATCACATATAATATACATTTATCAGTTTGATTGTTATTAATTTGATTCGATTGTTCGGTTATTAACCATACGGAAAAATAGAAAAAAATTCAATCAATATATGACATTAAACTAAAAAATTAAATTATCAAAAAATAAAGAAATTCATTGATTAATTAGATAGAGATTTTTCCAGTGCATCCATCAACCATAAAAGAAAAGATTCTAGGAGATAATTTGATAACCCCTATAAAAAAAAATAGAACTGTAAAAGAAAGGGTGCATCCATTAACAATTTTCCAGTGCATCCATCAACTGTAGTAGTCAATTTGCTCTGCATAGGAGGAGGGGAACTCAATAAGAACCAATAACATTAATGGATGAAACAAAGCCCCAAGGTTAGATTCACTCTTTATACCACAGACTAAACAATGCAAACCACTATTATTATTTTTTTAATAAAAAGATCAAAGTTCAAAGGATCAAAACCATCACATAAAATTCCTTAACATAAAAGAAACAAAAAAACAAAAGTTGTGAGATGACAAAAGTGAAATTACTTGTTTTGTTTCCTTGGGTATATCAAGATTACAATACGTTCTCCTATATGATTTGATTCTCAATAGAGAAAGAACAAAGTTGTCCGGTGATTATCTCCAAGCAGTGCTGTTCTCTCCAAAACATGATAACAATACTAACTACATCCATTATCTTCCTCAAATTGAAGTTCTAAGCGATTCTCAAAGGAGGGTTCGGACATTCTAAAAAAAAGAGCTATCACATTAGGCATTAAAAAAAATAAGAAACATAAAAATATACATATAATTAAGAAATTAACTATGTAAACTACTCTTTTCAAGTGTCTCAAGAATTTGAATTTCTTCTAAGAGATCGATTTTCAAGCTTGCACTCTTTAAAAGTTGACTGTAACCATTGTTAACTACAAATAAGAGTTTTAGTTGTCTTAGGCGATAAAGAACTTCAATAACAATCAAGAATTCGACCTTTTGTGCTAAAAGCCAGTCCAGTGTAACTATAGAAACAGAAATAAGAAGCACATCTCTCACAGTCTTGAAGACAATTGGATATCTCTCAGATGAAGGAAGCCTTCCACCAACTCAATATATCAAAATTCTCGCTCTTCCCCAAATCAACACGTAAGTACTTAACAAGATCCGACTTATTATCGATATCATTTTCATTTTCAAAAAAAAATTCCCATTGTAATTGCAGACCACAATCTTGCATTACATTACTTTGTCTTATCACATTAGCTTGAAATCCCATATTTTCAGTTAGAGAATTTGTATTGTGAGTATACCAGAAATCTAAAGTATTCACCCCTTTAGTAGACCTATCTATTCCCTGCACAAGATTGTTAATCAGTATAAATCAAATCCTGTAATCGCGATAATCAGGATCTCACTCAAGGGAGCTGAAACGGCTAAAACTACAACATCCCCAATCAAAGGATTTGTAAACAACTATAAACAATTGGCCTTAATCAAATCTCAAGAAAGGATAAACAATCATCAAGGAGTAATTAAATACAGTGATCAATCTCACTCGAAAAAGGAAGCTCAAGATCACGAAAAGTAAGCTAAAGATTAGCCTTTGTTCTATTCTTGGAAAGAAGGATTTCCAATTACCTCTTTCCGATGATCAATTCTCTTGGGTTGCTATCTCTTCACAAAAAGAAGATTCAAGTCTCGACTCTCTATAAAAGCTCGAGTCATGCCAAGGAGAGAATCATATATTGAGTCTGACTCTTCACACACTCTCTACTCTACTTTTAACAAGTATGTATTACTTAGTTTTACTGTTTAAACAAAAGAGAGAGGAGAGAAAAACATTGTTGGTAAGGCTGTGCATCGAAAGAGAAATAGAAAGAAAAAGATTGAGTTTAGACATAGGAACTATACTCTAAACTTGTACTTACCACAAAGATTTGAAAGGCTAGAAGAGAACATCCTTGCAACCCAAGGGAACTGGACGTAAGATCCATATTGGATCCCTAACAATATAAAAACATCCCGTGTCAACCTTATTTTCTGCACTTCCATTTTTAGTATTTATTTCTGTATGTAAGTCAACTAGTGAGTCTCACAAGTCGACTAGGCAAATAGAAAAACAAAAAAAGAGCAATTCACCCCCCTTTTGCACCTTCAATGTAAAGTCCTCAAAATTTTCAAAGTGATCTGATAGAAAATTTTAAGAAACTTGATGAAGATCCTCACATTCTTCCAATCATCCAAAGATGAGTGTTTTACCGTTCCTTTCAAGTCTAGATAATAATTGAAGTTTTTATGATCATCTTCATACATTCTTGAAAAGACTTTCAAACTTTTCACCCGTGTTTGGCATTAAATATATATCTAGAATTCCACCTCGTCTCAACATCCAAACTCAAAAGTTCATGGATGTCTAGTTTGACTTTCTCAACATATGACTTAAAGGAATCAGTTCTTCAAGGTGAAGACTTCACATATTTCACAGCCAGCCTTACTCAAGAAATAGATTCATTTTGTTCTCTAAGCCTGATAGCTCCATAGTTGGAGCTTAAAGCATTAGAGAAGTGTAGAGAGGAAGAAAGAAACTGTATTTATTGAATTATATAACTTGATACATTGAATCTGTACACTGTGTACATTGTATATTTAAACTACTAACATGAGCTCGTAACTAACCAATGCCAGCTCGGCATATTTCCAACTAACTCTAGCTGATTAGTTAATATTAGATTGAGAAAGATTTTTATAATTGACAAATACAAGAACATATGAAAGAAATAGGTTGCGCAATGTGTTCCTTACAGACCGAATCCAACTTGGATAAGGAGAACGTCAACCACGTGAATTAGAAGTTATAAAGCTGTGGAATTATTGTTTTTTCGACAAGCAACCAGTACAAAAAGTTTTCTTTTATAAAGGAGTTCAAAGCCAAGTGAAAGAAGAAAAACTAATTCCTATTTAAGAAAATCTATTTAAGGAAATTGTGTTTTCTTATTTATTTAAGGAAATTGTGCTTTCTTATTTAGTTAAGGAAATTTTGTAGAAAAGGAGTCCAAGTAGAAGTCAACAAGGATTTGTAGAAGGCAAATACAAGTTGAATTATACAAGGAGTTGTTGAAGTTCTGATCTATAAATAGGGAGTTATTTGCATCAGAAAAAATTGCGCACTTACACAGAGAGAAGATCAAAACACGATCAAGAGGTTTGAGAGAGTTTTGAGATTTATTGGGAGTGTTGCAATTTGTGAGGAAAAATTATAAGATTGTATTCAAGAGTCTTGTTTACAATCTGAGTTTTGTGAGTAGGAGTTGTTCAACAAGTTATAGAACTTGAAGAACATTAAAAGATATAAAACCGGGTTTTTTTTGTGTCTTTGGGTAGCTAGAAATTAAAGCTTATAATTTCTTAGCTAGGAATTAGAGTTTATAATTCCTCTATGAATTAGAGTTTATAATTCCTTAGGTTACATAGCTTTGTAATCTTTTGTTGATGTTCAAAGTTGAATAAAGTGGAGTTAAATCCTACAGAGGTGTAGGTAGTTGTTTTTACCCTTAAGAGTTGGAATTTTAAAATATTGTGTTATTATTTTATTTGCTTCACAAAACGTAACTGCTGTAATCTGCATAAGAACATATAGAATAAACCTGTTCTTAAGGCGAATTCGAGGGTCAGAATTTCAATAAGTGGTATCAGAGCAGGTTATCTTTGAAGAGTCTAATAACTCAAGATAAGATCATTATGAATTCTGCACCTCCTCTTGGACACGATGAAAGTCAACACATCAAGCATACCACCACTATTCAATGTGCATTATTATGCATGGTGGAAGAAAAAAATGGATGAATAACATTGACAATGAAAAAAGAAAGAAAGAAAGGGAAAGACTGAAAGAAGCATGTGAAAGAAACAGGTCCAACCTATGCAGATTCTAACAGTTATGCGCACTCAGATGATCTAAGGTATGTGCACTACAATTATTCATGATTAAATATAAATTTAATGCACTTGAACCTATTTCTTCCACTTGTCCCAAAAGATATCCATGCCCTAAATACTACCAAAACAAATATCTTCTTAAAAAGGGCCTTAACCCAATGTGATGGTCTGTGGTTGAGATGAATTTGGTGGAGGACGCCTCTACTTTGGTGCCTTATAAAATATAGATTGAGAAAGTAGAGTGTGCTGGTTCTTAGGAGAAATCATTTGTAATTGGTAAAGTTGTGGAGGATTTACTTTGTAAGGGGGAATATTTTTGGGGACACTACACTTGAACAAAGTTCACTTGTTAGGCTCAACTTGGGTTCATCTAGTGAGGGGAAATCGATGAGAGACTTATCTGTTTGAACCTAGTTATTAATATAAAATAGGATTAAAGATTGATGTCAAAAAGTATTAGTACAGTTGGTGTTGCACCTGATAGTACCACGTTCAGGGAACAGACTGAGAGAACGTGTTCCTCTACAAATAATGTTCAAGACAATGTGTTCCTCTTACTGACTCTATTGAAATTAAAGATGAGAGAACTATTGTTTCTGTAGAGGGTACACGACTGATTGAACAATTTTTTTTTTTTAAAAAAAAGATTGAACTTGCATAGACCAAGGCTACCTTTGAAATTGAAAAGGATGCTAATTTTGTTAATCTGGAAGAAAATGTTTTGCTGCTGAAAAATTGACTTTTGATATTACTCAGTCACTCTAGCCTTTGACTTCCAATTTTTTTCCCATCACAAGTTCTTGATTCTATGTTTAATTTTGATTACATTTGTGGTGTATATGTTTTTTGATTAATGCTAATGTTGGATTTGAGTTTCTTGATTTTTAAGTGTTTGTGATAGCCCTAGTGGCCATGAGTATCGAATTTGATTCTCTTAGTGAGGTGTATGCCTTCACAGTGTTTTATGATATCAAAAGGGGAAAGTGCATACTTATGTAATGTTTTTAATCCAATTGGTCTAACTTGATCCTCTAATGTGTTTGCTTTGTGTATTCACACAAGAAGCAATGGTTTGTCTTCATCAAAAAGGGGGAATTGGATAGGTACACATGAATATGTATATTTTGAAGTGTGACAAAGATTGCATCATGGAACAAGTTTAACAAACATGATATGAGTTAAACAAGGCTTACTAGAAGAAGGATTGGATTCAGAAATTAAGTGTAGTTTTGAAATTTGCAGCGTGCATATGAATGCATGTGGTTACTTACCTATTCAATACAAGAACATATTTGCTATTGTCAAAAAGGGGGAAATTGTGAAAAAACGTTGTTTTGAAGTATGACAAAGTTAAGGAGTTGTAGTAGTAACATGACAAAAGAAGGAAGATGTATGTCTTATTTGCTGAGTTCGAAATGTATAATTGTCATCATCAAAAAGGGGGAATTCGTTAGAATGAGAAAGATTTTGATAATTGACAAATACAAGAACATATGAAAGAAACAGGTTGCACGACGTGTTCCTTACAGACCGAATCCGACTTGGATAAGGAGAACGTCAATCACGTGAATTAGAAGTTATAAAGCTGTGGAATTATTATTTTTTCGATAAGCAACCAGTACAAAAAGTTTCCTTCTATAAAGGAGTTCAAAGCCAAGTGAAAGAAGGAAAACTAATTCCTATTTAAGAAAATCTATTTAAGGAAATTGTGTTTTCTTATTTATTTAAGGAAATTGTGCTTTCTTATTTCTTTAAGGAAATTTTGTAGAAAAGGAGTCCAAGTAGAAGTCAACAAGGATTTGTAGAAGGCAAATACAAGTTGAATTATACAAGGAGTTGTTGAAGTTCTGATCTATAAATAGGGAGTTATTTGCATCAGAAAAAATTGCGCACTTACACAGAGAGAAGATCAAAACACGATCAAGAGGTTTGAGAGAGTTTTGAGATTTATTGGGAGTGTTGCAATTTGTGAGAAAAAATTGTAAGATTGTATTCAAGAGTCTTGTTTACAATCTGAGTTTTGTGAGTAGGAGTTGTTCAACAAGTTATAGAACTTGAAGAACATTAGAAGATATAAAACCGGGGTTTTTTGTGTCTTTGGGTAGCTAGAAATTAGAGTTTATAATTTCTTAGATAGGAATTATAGTTTATAATTCCTCTAGGAAATAGCGTTTATAATTCCTTAGGTTACATAGCTTTGTAATCTTTTGTTGATGTTTAAAGTTGAATAAAGTGGAGTTAAATCCTACAGAGGTGTAGGTCGTGGTTTTTACCCTTAAGAGTTGGGGTTTTCCGCGATAAAATATTGTGTTATTATTTTATTTGCTTCACAAAACGTAACTGCTGTAATCTGCAAAGAAACATATAGAATAAACCTGTTCCTAAGGCGAATTCGGGGGTCAGAATTTCAACAGTTAACTAACTCAACCATCTAGATTGCTTAACCATTTACATTGGTTAACACTCCTCCTCGAGCTTATGGTTGGAACACATTAGCCATTCTAAGTCTTCTCATCAGCAAGTTGTGTTGTATCATTCCCAGACCTTTAGTCAGTAAATTAGCCAGTTGATGTGTTCAGTTTTCAGCATTCCTTGGAAAATTCATTCCCTCACAAAATGATAATCAATGTCTATGTGTTTAGTTCTCTAATGAAAAATTGGATTTGCAGCTACTTGAATAGCTCCCTTACTGTCACATATCATATGCAAAAGAAGATTCACACACTCCCAACTCTTTGTACAAACCTATTAACCAAGTGATCTCAGCTGCTCAAGTAGCCATGCTCCTAAACTCTGACTCAGCTGAACTCCTTGACACTGTTTCTTGTTTCTTAGATTTCCATGACACTAAAGCACCTCCAAACTTCACCAAGTATCCGGTGAATGATCTCCTTGTTTCTGCACATACTCCCCAATTAGAGTCACAATATGCAGTGAGTTGTGAAATTTGATCAGCATGTATTAATGTCCTGAACTAGGAGCTTTCTTGATGTATCTCACCACTCTAAGTGCAGCCTCCAAGTGTGAGTGTTTAGGGCAGTGCATGAATTGGCTTAGTACCTGTACAGTGAAGGAAAGGTCTGGTCTTGTCATAGTGAGATAGAGAAGTCTTCCTACTAGTCTTTGATACCTTGAAGGATTTTAAAGTAGATAATCACTTTTTGTCCTTCTATCTGTGTTATTAACATGTTCATCATATTTGACAAAAGTAAGTTTCTGATTTATTTCTAGTGGTGTGTAGACATGTTTGGCTCCTCCTAGCCCAGTTTCTGAGATCAGCTCACTACACCATTTTAGGCCTGTAACTACACCAGAAAAGTGTGGCCTAAAACAGCAAAAACTGTGGCCTTTAATCAAAGGCCACACTTTTCGACTTTAGGCAACACTTTAACAGGTGTAGCCTAAACCACCGTAACCTTTGACTTAAGGCAACACTTTTCAAGTGTTGTCTTATAAGCCACACTTAATAAGTGTGCCCTATTCTATACAATGGCTATGCTTGTAGAACCTTATATAAGAACACTTTTTATGACCTGAAACAACACTTTTTTTATGTGGCCTTTGCTTCTTTATTGGCCACACTTTCAAATGTGATATTTGATACCTCTTCTAAAGTAACATTTTTGAAGTGTAGTCTTTGCTAATGTACATGCCATTATTTATCATAAATGATCCATCAAATTGATGCCACTGTAATCACACACTGATAAAGACTCTCCCAAACACTATATTATCTGATAAATAACACAAAAATACATATATTTGCAATTGACTTAGAAAAAGAAACATCTAGGATTAATACATATTAATAAATCTGTATTTCAAAATGTGCACTAGCAATGATTTTCACAAAATCAAATAAAAATTTAACATTTTAATACTCAAAAAGTTTTCATCAACTTCAATTGATTGAATTGACTTGTGCCCACGATTTTAGTATCCCTTGACATATCATCTCCCACCATTGTATCACCGTTGATGTCCAATCCCAAAATCTGAAAATGGAAACCTACATAAAATAGATTAAATGCTCAACGAGTTTTAAAAAGATAATATACATTGAATCCTTATTAAAATAATTTAGAACTTCCACCTGTTACAACCTAAACTTCATTTTTGTATGTCTAACACAAATTCTACTATATAAAACTTTGTATATCTAAAATATTAAGTTTTATAGTGGTCACACGATTCAATATAATATCATAAAAAGATGAATGTCATCAGTAATGTCACGTCAATACCCATAAAATATAATCTCTACGTGAAGGGTAAAGTTTTAGACCTAATGAACTATATAAAAGTGCAGTCTCTCTACTAGTTTAAAGTCTTATATGATATAACTACACAATTCAACATTAGACCATATACTCTGCATGTTATACTGTATTGTAACACATACCTTTCAAAAAAAATCTTCCACACCATTCATCCTAGAGCATTTGAATCCCATGGATTCAAAAAGCCAAGAATAGCTTCCCAAGGGCACTGATAGACAATGCATCCATCCAACATTTAAGTTATGTCATCAAACAAATAGTAATTGTTGTATCAGATTCGGCGTACATAATTACTAGTAATTCATAAAACAGCAGTAGTTATATTAAAATTCGATTAGTATCATATTGTTGTTATGTTTATCTCTATTTGTGTTGGCATTCAAACAAAGTCTTGTCGATAAGCTTCAATTGCCCAAGCAATAGCTCTGTGCATTTGATCTACCAACCAGTTCAACAAAAGTGCCGTAAGGGTAGCCAAATTCAGCAGAACAACAACATAACCATCTTGAATAAACAAGCATGCATCTCCAAAGAGTTACAATCACAACCCTTTTTGCTGTCACCATGCAGAAAAAATAGTTCCTACCATCATTAGGTTTTTTCCAATAAACGGTCTAAGATTTAGTCTATAACATATTGCTTCAGATGTTTCACAAAGACACATTTAACTTTAATTATAGTTGAAAAACAGTGTATGTAGCTGATAAACAAATTCATTTAATTCCCTTGAATTGTTTGAAAAATGCCCACTGATTCTCACACTTACTGCAAAACTCAACATCACTGTTGGCCTAAATTTATACTCCATTTTTGCATCCGAATCTGTTGATTCAAACCTGAGACATTTAATCCAACAAGTAATGGGACTGATTTCGACATTAAAAAATGCAAGAGTTACTGGTTCTGTGATAATAAGGAAAAAATCAAACTCATCACTTCGAAATAAAGATGATTTGTTTTTGCCTACATGTGGCATAATACAATAACTTTCATCATTGAATCTTGTTCCAAATTCAAGATAATGGCAAGCTAAACCCAAGGCTAAAATACATGGCAGTACCAATTTAGGCTTAAAATGTTTTATCGAAACATCCGTCATGAGATAGTTACATGGGTGCCATGAACATAAATAAGAATGTGCACATCCTACAAGCCCCAAGGTGCAATCAAGAAAATATAGTTACATCTAATCTTCCTTCTTTCTCCCTGTCCCTAGAAGAAGATCCAACAGTAAGGAAGGAAAAATCTTGTGTTCTTCTTTTTGTATTAGACTATTTAACAACTGCTGCTTATAGTTTTTTCTTCTTTCTATTTCAACAAGAAATTATATACTAAAGACGAAGGCCAACACAACACTGTAATTCCATTTATGCTTTATAGTTCCAATACACACTCAGAATCTGAACCAGAAAGAAGAAGAATACAAGCAAGATCAAGTTGATTAAAACACTAAAAGAAATAACTCACAATAAAAATATGGAAGGTAAACCATACCCTAATCAATCCATATCTACATCTTCTCATGTAAGGTATAGAGAATTTTTCAAGAGAAATAATGAAGTTGACAGAGAGACATCAAGTTGTGGTGGATAACATGAAATGTATAAATCAAACAATGAAGCATATAGAGTGAGCCCTAGTTGCCCAGAACCGATGGTGGGGACTGAGAAGACATCTGATTTCTTGATAAAGCTACAAACTTCTTCTAAAGTAGACATTCAATTTTTTTTTTAAAATCAAAACCCTGATAAAAGAAGAGGAACAAAATGACATCTGCAAAGATAGAGACAGACTTCACCAATTTCAACAATTTCAATCTTTCAATGAACATTAGAATTTAGAACAGGTGACATTACGAACATTATACAACTAAATACTAACCATTTTCGATCAAAATTATAACAAGTGTAACACTACGAAAATTAGAACAACATTCTAATCGCCATAAGTAAGAACTCGTCATTGTCACTCCAACTGTTAACAAATTCATCAAACAGAACACATCAAAACAAAATTCAAATCGCCATGGCTACAATTTAACCAATTGCGCTCTAGATAGTACTCACTCGTTCTCATCCATGACCAAAACTTTTAATCATTGAAAACTCATCTGTGATTTGCTGGCAATGTGGTCACAAAGTGGTGCTTAGATTCATTTGAGCGTTCAGGAATGCCACGTTTAGTGATAAATATAGCAGATTCACAAACCCATTTTTAATAGATTCACCCCTTGCCAAGAGCTTCACTTTCACTCCAAATATATCCCTCCGTAAGATCTACAAACCTGTATTGTGGCACATTAGAAACGCGTCAACACAAATACAGTAAGAGGAACAGAATTAAATATGAAGAAATTACCAAGATCACATAGAAAAATGACAATCAGATTCTGAAACGAGCACCAAGGAAGTGGGTACCCCGTACCTCTTACTAGCATTTGAGAGGTTTTTCAAATTTAGGGCAAAAACTGAGAGTTGAGGCTTCAACTTCCGCCATGGATTCGAACATGAACTGGCTGCTAAGCTCCTATGGAGGTGACTGCGGCTAGGGTTTTGAGGATGAAAGGATTCTTTCAGAAACATGGAATGTTTTTCTATTATTATTTTATTTTTGGCCAAATAAAAATAGGAGGGATAGTTAAATTTTTTGGAGGGAATATAATATTTTAATGAAAGTTCTAAGGCCACACTTGACAAGTGTTGTTTTTGTAATTATAAAATAGCACACTTTAAAAGTGTAGTCATATATATAAATAGGTGTGGCTAATTATATCATGACTAGACTACACTTCTAAAGTGTAGCTTATATTACTAAAGAACACGCTTTATAAGTGTTGCCAATATAACCGGGCTCAAAAGTTAAAAGGTTTAGGCAACATTTTACAAGCGTTGCCTAGATTTAGTGTGTCTTTAGGCCTAAAATGATTCCAAAGCATACTTTCTTGTGTCATTAAAATACCCCTGTTTGGATCTAGAGAACTTAATACCTAGAAAGAATTTGAGTTCACCTAGATCTTTCATCTTGAAGTTGGTTTGAATTTCGTGTCTAGTCTTGCATAACTGTTGAAGATTGCTCCTAGTAACCAGGAGATCATCCACATACACTAGCACTGTCACAATATCTCTATTAGCCTGTATAGTGAAAAATGAATAGTCAAAGTGACTTTGTGGGAATCCCATCTGCACCAATGCCTCAGTTAGCTTCAAATTCCATTGCCTAGGTGCTTGTTTTAGATCATACAACGACTTATGTAATTTGCACACCTTCTTGCTCTGTCCCTGGTTGGAAAATCCATCAGGAATCTGCATGTACACCTCTTCATTCAGATCACCATTAAGGAAGGCGTTGTGCACATCCATCTAATATATAGACCAACCTTTAGAGGTAGCCATAGCAACCATAGCCCTCATAGTGACCATCTTGGCTACTGGACTAAATGTATCACCATAATCAGGACTTTCTCTCTAACTAAACCCCTTAGCAACCAGTTTGATCTTGAACCTCTCAACCTATCCTAAGGCTAAAAAATTGATCTTATAGATCCACCTGCACCAAATAGGTACCTTACAAGGTGGAAGGTCAAGAATGCTCCAGGTTTTATAAGCTTCTAAAGCTGCAATCTCCAGATTCATAACTTTTACCTAAGTAGGATCCGAAGCAGCCTCTTTGAAGGATACTAGTTCAGATATAGCTGAATAAACTTGCAAGGCTTGACTATAAGAGAATGACAGATGAGAGTAAGTGAGATGAGATGAAAGTGGATAAAGACAAGAGCTAGCTTTAGCTTTTGCCTGGGTAACAAAATCCTATAACTACAAAGGAGGTTTACTAAGCCTACCTAATCTTCTTGAGGAAGCATTTGGCACTTCAGGAGGAATTGACATTGTTCCTTGAGTGAGAGAATGAATCTCTCTGTGCAATTGAAAATTTCTGGATCCATTAATAGTGTCAAACCTTTCTCTCAAATCTAGCCACACCTTTCAAGCATCAGATGCATGCACTACAGAGCTAAGAAAACCAGGTCTCACTGCATTCATAATCCCGCTCAAAACAATTGCATTGCATTTTTCCCAGTGATCATGTAACTCTAGCTCAAAAATAGACTTAGTAAACCTTCCATCTACAAATCCTAGCTTACTTCGACCTACTAAACCGATTCAAAAAGACCTACTCCGCAAAGCATAGCTCTCTGATCTTGTTTATTGTAGTGAGATTAGAACTACCTGGAATTTCTATATTTTGAAGAAACAGAAGATGATTGTGATCAATCAGAGAAAAATGATGTTGTGCGAGTACCACTACCGGTGCTAGTAGTTTCGACTTCAACTCCAACCATTGTAGTTCCAGTCATGGGAACCTTTAAACAATTTCTTTTGATTCACTAGTTTAGGAATGATGAGATCGGAGCACCTAATACTTTATCTGGAATATCCAGTCTCTATGATCATAGGCTCTAATACCACGATAGCTCCATAACTGGATCTTAAAGCATAGAAGAAATGTAGAAAGGAAGAAATAATTCGTATTGATTGAATTATGTAACTTGATACATTGAATATGTACACACTGTATATTTCTACTACTAACATGAGCTTGTATCAAATTAATGCCAACTGGGCATATTTCTAACTAACTCTAGTTGAGTTGTTAACTAACTCAACCATCTAGCATGCTTAACTATTTACTTGGTGAACAAAGCCCTTCTTTCACAATCAAACTTAGAATATGAGCATTACACCTAACATGTAAAAAATTGTTTTCGAAGATCACACATTTCCAATCTCTAAACCTTGCTTTTAAGTGCTTAATTGAAGAACTATTAGCTTTTGCATTAATCTCTTAAACCCTTCTCCCTCAACGACTTTAAATGGAGTTGTTCATCAAGAATAACAAACTCAGTAGTGGCCTTCTTAACCTCAATTACATTATAAACAATCCTTTCCAAAATTCCTTGTCCCCCTTCTTAAACATGTTTATGTTTTAGCATTGATTGCACCCTATCAATGATTTTTAAAGGGGTTTTGGAGCAATTGCTATTTAAATGTGTCAATAGGTTAGAAGTCCCACTACGACAAGAAAATTCTTTAAAGCAATATTTGCATTTTCCTCTATGTCTACCCTTCTTATCAAGAAATTTCTCAAAGTTCTTCAAAATTTGTGGCGTGTTCCCTAAGACTCCCTCTATGGCTAGGATCTTGACCATGTGCTTGAAGTGGTGTTGGCAAGAGTGTAGTTTCAGTGTCAGTCACCTTTGAACCTTCAATATCCATTGTTTCAATCCAAAAAAAAAATCCAGATTCAAATGAAATATGATATGTTTTTAAAAATATAAATCCAATCCAAACAAAAACCAAATAAAAATCGTTTATTTAATTGATTTGTCTGTTTTTTGATTTATGTTGGTTTTAACCCAAACGTGAACACCCCTAGTCAAACCACTAGAAAGGGACATTCTTCTTAGCCAATCTAATCAATGACAATGATGCTATATTAAAAGAAAACCCTCCACAGACCGCCTATAGTAGCCTTCTAACCCAACAAAGTCACATAACTTCAAACCTTGATAGGAGAAGTAGGTCTAGCCAAGCACACACTGCCCTGTCTTCATTTGATCCACCATAATAATTAAATATGATAAGTCTGAGGTGTTGAACTGTAAACACATGAGCTGATTCATTAACCAATTAACATGCAACTAACAAATGTTGAGCTGGAATATCTTAAAGTCTAGACTAGACTATGGGAGATACTAAAATCGACATATAACTCTCCAATATTACTTTCTACTGAGACACTATTTAAATGAGTGAGACGACCTTTCGGACTCCTTCATGTTCTACTACATCAATAAAGTTTCAGGAATGTTGTAAGAGATACTTTGAAACCAGATATACAGGGATTTGTATGTATGTGATATGCAAGAGGATGTGATCACAACTTTAAGGGAACTACCGAATGACAGGGGCCTGATATATAATGATGGTTTCCAAATTGAGTTCTTTGAGGAGTATTGGGACACTGTAGGTGATGATATTGTTACATTTATCTTGCAATTTTTTAAGAATGGGAAATGACTAAAGACTGTTTTTTAAGGTACTAACACAATAGTACCAAAGGTGACTAATCCTTCATATGTCAAGGATTTTAGATCTATTGCATGCTGTAATATCCTATACAAGTTGATTGCAAGGATAATTTCTACTAAGCTAAAGTTTGTAGTGGATTATATTGTGGGGATACTCAGTATGCTTTTATAGAGGAGAGAAGTACTCTTGACAATGTGATTGTTGGAGATGAACCGGTAAAGGGTTATCAACAAAAGAATGTTTTACCTAGGTGCTTCATCAAAGTTGATATAAGAAAAGTTTATGATTCTATAGAATGGCCTTTCTTGAAGATGATACTGGCTTAATTTGGAATTCCTTACAGAATGATTGAGCTGATTATGAATTGTATATGTACAGTTGAACTATGAATTGGTACAAAATGGGGGTCTTACGGAGATTTTCCAAGCCAAGAGGGTTAGGAGATCCTATGTATCCTTATCTTTTTGTCATGGCTATGGAATATCTAAATAAAGCATTAAAATAATAGAAATTTTATCTAAAAGCATCTCGTGCAATAAAACTAAAAATATTGACATGAATTAATCATGAAATGAATATTCGGGACATATTGTATTCTAAGGGTTCATAAAGATATGGTTTAAAAAAACTTACTTAGAATCATGATAAAAATAAATAGACTGATGGTGAAGAGGAACAAAATCACTTCAAAATTCATGCTGATCAGAAGAACCCTGGAATTTTACATATTTTGTGATTGAAGAACAATTTTCTTTGGTTATCAATAGGTGAAAGGATACCCAATGGGGAAATAACAGATACCTGTAATGGAGGTAATAGCTTGCTTCCACATAAGCTTTGATGTTGAAGAACCTAATTCTTGCTTGAGAGTAAACTTGAGTATAAATATTATGACCTTTTCGGGTGTTAGGCATGGATGGGGAGGTTTTAGTTGACTAAATTTCCATTATACCCACATAGGATAGGCTAAAATGACTTAGTACAGGGACTAAAAGAGTGGGGAAAGATCAAAATGTCCCTAAAAAATTGAATGTGACAACTTCCACAAGACCATCAACGGCCATGGATCGATCTACGGGCCGTAGATACCTCTGGTGGGAATCAGGATAGCTTATGAGTTTCTGAAGTTTGATTCACGTCACCCAATTACGTCTCGTAGTTCCTTCTATGGATTGTAAACCCTGTCCATAAAAGTCAGAAAAAAATCTGAGTTTCAAGACATTAATTTATGAACTAGCCTTCGGCCCATAAATGGTTTTACAATGCGTAAACATGACTCCTAAATCTCAAGCTAATTTTTCCCATCTAGGAACATTGATCAACAGTTCCCATCCACGGCCCGTGATTCTTTTTATGACCCGTAGATGGCCTCCATAAAACCCTGAATTTTCGACAGACTTAAATTTCTTAATTACACTATTTGATTTGAATTTTTATAACTTCTGAAGTGTTACAACCTGGGAAGGAATACATTTAGCCGTGTCCACCTTGACCGCCCGACTTACCTGATTGAGGGCCACCTCAAGTGATTAGGTACCACCCTTGTTATCGTGTGTGCCACCTCTAGTCAATTGAACCAAGCCTTAGGGAACTAAACCTTATGATCCTACTGCCTGATAGAATGACCCTACAACAATCTATGACAAAGTGTCCCAACTCGCCACACTCGTAACAACCTCTACCAGAAGAAAGCTGCTCAAATGACTCGACTGAACCCAACTGACCACCAAGGCCCGAATACCCAGAATGTGAACCCCGAGAAGTCTAACCCAAGGCCTGGATTCCCTGACCAATAATACCCTATAACATCTCGAATTTTGAAAATGAAACAATTGAATTAAATTGCAGCATCAGGTTCACGTCTACGAGACCAGTCTACGGTTCGTATGACTTTTTTACCAGTCATAGACCAGTCTCTTAGAAATGGAGGAAAATAATTTTTTAAGAAAATTAAGTTCCAATATTTCCTTAAGATTAACCAATAATGTTATCTACGAGCCATAGATAGGTCTTGTAGAAAGGTCCCATACTTAGTAAATTTTTGAGGTTTAATTTGGGTTCTATGGGTTAGGTCTATGGATCATATAAGGTTCTATGGGTCGCATATGAGTCTTGTTGAAAATAGGTGAAATTCATGGTCCCAATACTTGTTCTACGACAGACCAATAAGGACCATAGTAGATCGAGTTCGATTGTTATCTTAAAGCTTTTTGGTATTTTCCTAATTGTTTTAAACCAAAATTAAGTCATTTTGGCCTTCATCCTAAGGCCTATATAAAATGTTTTTATTCCTAAATTAACTACTTAAACATCCATTCCCCTTTTTTTCAAAACCTTACCAAATTCACTCCCTGATTTCCCCTCAACCTAAGGAATAATAATAATAATAATAATAATAAGAAGAAGAAGAAGAAGAAGAAGAAGAAGAAGAAGAATAAGCTAGATTTCAATCCATCTCTCCAATTCACCATTTATTTTGGACTTTTATTAGAAAGTCATGTGGGTATTCACCTATGGAGACCATTCCTCCATGGGGTCCAAAGCTTCTAAATTCAATTCCAATTGAACAAGTTAGGGTTCTTTCTAATCCTAAGTGGGTTTCTTCCAAATTATGATTTGTTATTGTTGATTAATTCTTCTAATGCATAGTTAAATGTTTATACATGATATTTAGTTAAATATATTGGCCCATGCAAAATTTGTGATTTTTAACTATAGACCTATGATGGACCTATGAACTATGAATTTTGAAGAATTGTGCATGCTTTATGAAAATGATGTTTGTAATGGTAGGGTGCTTTAAGATGAAAGTATCACTGTTATTGTGAAAGGTTTCTCTCACCTACAAATATGATCATGATTTGTGAAAGGTGTTTCTCACATATGAATTTTCATTGGTGAAAGGTTTTCTCACCCATGATTAATTGCAATTTAAGGAGCAATTCTATATTTTGAGTTTAAAGATGTGGATTGGTATTAATCATTGCATTTCCTATGTTATAATGATATATTACTTTTACCTATTCCATTGAGATTTAGACTTAGCATCGAGAAGATTTGAGGTGGAGGATTAAATAGGGTAGTCTCTGGTAGCAACATCTAGTTCCTAAGTACGTGCCCATCTAGTTCCTAAGTACGTGCCCACGTAAGACTATCTTAAATGACCTAGCTAGTGAATCCATTTAGCAAAAGATGATATTTCAAGATTCAACCTTGGAAAGTAGATTCCCCTTCATTCGGTATAAGGGATATACCAAATTCAGTGATATAACACTCATGTTTTATTTTCAGTTACAACTAATATCCCATGAAATGACTATGTTTCTTAAAAGTTTTTCTTAGGTCTCCAATTTCAATGTATAGGCCATATTTCATGATTTACATATAATTTATTCTTTAAGATTTTAAATGTTCAAATAATGGTCATGCCTACATGTTGTAAGTCATTCATGCTACCATGTCTATTTTTATGCATATTTTTCACATACTTAGTACATTTCATATACTAATGCATACTTGTGCCTACATCATCTCATTAATGCAGGATCTTATGCTCCAATCTCTCACTCTTGTGGCTAGTTCATTCTTTTAGATTCAAGAGTTTGGTGAGTCCTCATGTTCTGAGGACCGAGATACATTTACCTGTTCATGTTTTTCATCAGTTTTCAGACTTGTAGGTAATGTATGGGTTTACGTCCCAATCACTTTCCATATGATGACAAATAAATGGCTTATTGATACTTATGATTAGACTTCCACTTTGTCAAACTCTTATATGATATATAACTATGACTTTCAATTCTTTACTTAAATTATCTTGTATGATGTACGCTAAGTGGATTGTGTTAGCCCTCTCGGGATCCTACACGCCATGTAAATTCTAGGGTACACTTTGGTTCGTGACATACCCACGAAGCCACCATCTTCAATCAACAGTGCCATCCAAATTGACCAACTAAGCTATACTTTTATGGGTAACTTTTGCCTAGGAAACCCCTACCTCAACCCTAAGACCCACGAAAACCATCTTGCGGCAGGGCCTCATGTTGTTGACTATATAGGCCTTATGGCGTATAATATAACTTCAAAAAATGAATAGCCCAATGCTACCATCTACTCTATAGCCAAATGAAATTGTAAAGCTAACCCTCCGGCGAACCTACAAACCCTCTTGAGCTCAGTCACCATAATCACAGTTGCATTCTTACCTAGCTTTTGGAATTACATCTCATGCTCCACCATCGACATCGATCCATGCAAAAAGTCTATAAACTCAACTCAAAACCTCTCCATCAAGTTTCAAGGTACATACATCTCCAAGAAGCCCTTCAAAAACTAAGCCCAAGTCATCAGAGGTGACCCATATGGCTTACACTTAATATAACCTCCACCACGACTTTGTTAGTACATCCATCTTGAAAATTGTGTAAGAAACTCTATATGACTCAACCAAACAGAGGTTATGAAACCTCTCCTAGTAATTCAAAATAAAATCGTGGGCATCCTAGCGTAAAGAACCGGAGAATCTGAGAGGAACCAACCTAATGAATTATCGCAACATCTTCTTCTCTTCAAAAGACATAACCGGCCTAAGTGCAATAGGCAGAGAAACTGTCGCCAACGATAACTTTTCTAAATGAAGAGTTGCAACGGGTTGTGCTCATAGTACATGTTCAGATGGTGTTCTTGGTTGGGATGAAGTTTTGGACCCATTACTTACCTGAGGGCTAGAAGATTTACTAGGCAAAGTCCTTAGGGAAATATCCTCCATGAAGTTAAGGATCCTAGCCAAATTATGCTGAGGGACCGACATGGTAATGAATCATGGCAGAGGTTGGATTGTCCCCATACCATTTGGATGGTGTTGGACCTAATATATCTTATAAAGAGCTCTGGTGTTAGTGCCCGTTATTAATCTCGGGGTAGAAGCTTAGACACTACCTCCATCTCTAGATCGTCCTTGGCATCTACACCTAGTCCGGGCTCCCTCTGTAAGCACCTGAGGGTCTCATCCACTCGCAAACAATCTCATATAAGCCGCTGAGAAAGAATTAAATAAACAAAATTTAGATATTGCTACTCAAGAACACACGATAATGAACAAGAAAACTAAAGTATTTCTAAGAATGCCCTAAACCCTTTCAAAGATAGGATCGAGGGCATCGTATCGATCTGCGAGACTCTACTAAGAACTTGATCTAGTACTATTAATATAGTGAACCTAAACCTCAGATACCCCGCCCTAACCACGGGAAATTGGACTATGATGGCGTTTACCATAGGTAAACCCAAACCTAAATCATAAAGTAATAAGAACTACAAAATAAATAAACCGAAGTAAAATGAAGACATAGAATAGGGCTCATGGCATATATGTGTGTGTGTGTATGTATATATATATATATATATATATATATATATATATAATATACAAAATAGTATCAAAACTGATCGAGAAAGAAATAACTATATACAAAACCAACCCGGACTTCATATCATGGGTATAAGAGCATCTAAGTACAAAAATGTTATATATATCAACTCTTTCTTATAAAATACAAAATACATAGACAATATAAAAAGAAGGAAAACAAAACACTATTCGGATGCCAAGAGTTTACTATGATCCAAATCTATGACGACCATTGCATATCTAAACTCAGCGAGGGTGGCTCAGATTAGGAGCAGCATCAGAAAAAATATAGAAGTATAGTGTGAATACCGTAACACGGGGTCTCAGTAGAAATCATAGGCCGATCGAGCTTAGAAAGACCATATATAATGATGATGATAATGATGATGATAATGATGTGATGACAACGACGACGACAACAACAACAACAACAACAACAACAATAATAATAATAATAATTAGCACGATAGCATTGACAAAATGAATGAATCGCTAATTAGATTAAACCGACATCACTAACAATAAAAAAGATGAAAACCAAAAATCTCGCCATACAAGTCAAGCCACTCCCAGATATAAATACAAAATGTGGTGATGCAATGCGTTGATGCATGAATAATCAAACAAGTTTCAGAAATGTCTTGCTGGCTACATCGGGGACTTCTCTGGATTACTATGGAACCCGCCTCAGCTCAACTGCAATAATTACAGTGATCAAAATTTAATCGGCAAGCCATCAGAGATTATCAATATATATATTATACATGAAGTGCAATTCAGAATAATCCTTTGGTTGTAAGATGTCAAGTAAAATAGTACCTCTTTCAACAAAACTGCAGAAGTTCATACATTTAGGGAAGACCTTCTTTTTATCTGGTTCCTCCTATAAGTGATTTTCCTTCAATTACTAAAGCCTCAACAGTCAACCCAACATGTTTTAAAGTACATATCTCTTTAAGGCACATAACTTTGAAAATGATGCATTTTGTTTCCAAAATCTCAAGCTCCTTCAAGTGAAAACGGTAACCCAATCGCTCAAAGCTCAAAACAAGTGGAAACCATTTCAAAAAAAAAAATCATGTTCCAAATACATCTTTCTCCTCTCTCTAGATAAAAAAATGGCCACATGCAGGTGTCATGCACATAATTTGATACAAAACACAGTCAAACAATTCATAAATTAATTACAACACACAATCAAACAGAGAGATACCCGTCAGACTACAGTCGTACTAACCTCGAACTCCAGCCAATCCAAATCCAAGGCCTCTGGCCGACAAACACAATAATAATACGACCAAAGCTAAAAAAATAACAAAAAAGGCACACATTAATACCAAATTAATTAAAAAAGAATAAATCCAAGTGTAAACAACCAAGAAGCATTTTAAAGACCCTATAACGCCAACCAAGATTAATAATCATCCTAAAATAAGGCTTTATGATTAAAATCTAAACTAATAACTCGAGAGTGGAAAAAATACAACTAAGGATAATGCAACCTGGAATATCATCCTAAGCCCATCCTAACGATCAATACTACTCAATATATATAATCTAGCAAATCCAAGTCTATAAAGAAGTGTTATGACCGAAAATAAGCAGATGTAAACGCAAAAGCTAGCAAAGCAAACCTCGAAAGACTACGAGTAAGAAGACAACCGAGAAATACACTAAAAGACACAAAGATTTAACGTGGTTCGGTCAATCGAACTACGTCCACAAAGGAGATGAGCAATCCACTATAAATATGAGAGTACAAAATACTGAGAGAAACAACCTCAACCAATTCACTCAGAATACATGGAAGGTTCACACAAGTGATAACGTATCAAGCTTGTGACCCACAAATTCTCCCCATAGCCAAAACTCTCAAAGCCCTTAAGACTACATTGTGAATGCTGATTAAGTTCAAAGGAACAAGCCTATATTTATAGAGTCCTAAACCTTTTCCTACTAGAAAAAGGATTACTCAAATACAAAACATTTTCCTAAAAGGAAAACCTATTTATGATAAGAAATTTAGGGCAAAGAAAACCCAACAAGAAGAAGTGTTAACCTACTTCAGGGTTGGAATCACATTTGAACCTCTATTCTAGAGCTTATCCTTTCTAAGAGCCTCCGGTCTATGTCACACTATCAAATTAGCGAAGAGAACATATATATGAGTAAAATGATACCTGTCACGATGTCACAACCCCGGGTTACACCCTAGACGTAACATGACATACAAGACCCCGAGAGGTCTCATATAAGCTACTTAGATTTCATAACATAAGATAATAGAAATGAGCAAAAATTTAAAACATTTTCAATCAACATCCGAGTTTTATATCAAAAGATGAAGTCTATTACACTTTGTCTCAAAATATCTAAAATATGAATATCGTAGGGCACAACCCATATGATATTGTTCAAAAACATGAAATGAAAGAACATATGAGAAATAGTGGTCAAATCCTCTAATGCTATGAGGACTTACCAATCTTCAAGTCTTGATCTACTAAGATCCTAGCCACGGGGATGAGAGTCGAGATCGCTGGACCATACTTTTGGAAGAAATGTAGGCAAGAGTATGCATTAGTAAAAATATGTACTAAATATGATAACTAGCATAAACATCAACATAAATATAAGATTTAGACAATATAAGTCATAAGGCATAATTAATGCACCTAATTGACATATCAGCATAAGATTAATACTTCTTGAAGTAACCTCAAATCAAAATTACTCATCATGGAGGAAAACTCAATCAACAATCCAAGCTCATCATTCATCATAACATAGTCTAGCTTAAATTTTATAGACATGGAGAATCACCTGTTTCCTTACTATAAAAGAACATGGGTAGTCGCCACTAGTCCTTCTTAACATATGGATCATAGGTATTCGCCTCTAGTCCAACATCATGTGACATGGGTATTTGCCTCTTGTCATTATATAGGTATCATGGGTACTCACCTTTTGTCAAAATCATATCTTAAGAACATGGGGAGTCGCCTCCTGTTCAACTTTGAGGAATAAGGGTAATTGCCTCTTTATTTTATTCTAGGGAATACATGTAATCACCTTATATGCATCTCATTTAGAGGTCATAGGTAATCGCCTCTAGCCTCATCACTTTATTAGTCTTTAACGTTAGATTTATTTTAGGTGATCAATCCTTTCAACATATAATCATTGAATCTGAGAAAGACTTTCACATCCATAACATAAGAAATTCATGTGGGAACTATCTTTTCCATAACAATCACATCAATAATCAACAATTGACAACATAGGCTTTAGTCTCAAAGCACTAATCCTCATAGTCATGCTCTATGCTAAATCTCAAGCAATTCAATATCATAATCATATCATAAACTTCAATATCAAAGTATTCCCAATCATGATTCATCATATAAGCTTCAATTCTAATGTATCTCATCAATCCTATAATGAATACATCTAAACCCACAAATTCTCTTTTCATGACATAAAACCCATTTATATCAATTTCAACCTAGAAACATGGGTTAAACATGGGTACATGTATGTTCATCGTAAAAACATGCACTCCTATCAATTCAATCATAAACAATCATAACTCAATCATTTGAAACATCATTCATCAAGACCCACAACATTATAAGAAAACCCTAACTTAAATTGAGCAATTTTGGGGGCTCCATGATTGAAAAGTCATCATACCTTGGTTACAAATCCCACAAACGCTTGAGTATCAGAGACTTAACCTTATTCCTAGCTCCAACTCTTTCTTCTTCTTTTTCAAGTTCTAGAGAGAGAAATATTTGAAAGGAAGACTTTGAGATTTCTTTTGGGTTTTGGAAATAATGACTCGAATGGGTGAATTCTGGAGTTAAAATGACTTATATGGGTGTCCTAGTCTTGGGTAAAACGATATAGTATTAATCTAGTTAAAACCAAAAACGACCCTTGAGCCCTTAACTTATGAAGGCTTGCCCCACCTTAATAATGGGCTCCACGAGTCGTGGTCCCACTCGTGATCACATACCAGTGGCTTGGAAACCACTCATTTAACCCCTAAAAATCAAGTCACCTTCACGACCCCTCCCACAGCCCGTCAAGGCCTTTAAGAGCTGTGAAGTGACTCGTGTGGAGGAGGCTGTTTTGGGTAGTGTAGCCTAGCTACTGCCTAGCCTACCACGAGCCTCACCACAACCCATGGTCCCTAATATGAGGCATCATGGTGGCCTTGGAAGGTTTGACAGTACATGGTGAAAGCTTATCCACACTTCCCTTCCTTGGCTCGTGCCCTCATTTAGCCCTAACTTAGACTACTAGATTTTCGAGGTGTTATACACGATCCGAACCTACGCCTTGGACGTGACCGACATCCGAGAACCATTTATGATCCCCAAGCGAACCCTTGGTCTGGCAGCATGACTTACATAAATCTAAACAATACGCAGAAGCTTAAAATAGATAAACATTTAGACACTCAAGAAGGTCTTTAAATATTGTCTTGCAAATACTCAACATAAGTCATAAGTTAAATAAACATCATGAGAAAACAATGGGACATCTAATTTTATTTGTCGATGAAGATTCTAACGATTCAAGATAGATGTGGGAACCCCAATTTTTTTTCTCAAGTGTTTTTTTATGTCCCCCGCCCCAAAACCCAAGACACTAAAGCATAATGGGAATGGAGTCTCAAGAAAGCAAGGAGCCCACACTAAATACTGACTACGAATGTGATATGATCTCAATGAAGCACCTATTGATGATCCTGAACTCCTGTACTGTAGCTGCATCATAAAATATGCACGTTGAATGAAGTCAGTATATTGAATGTATGAGTATGTAATATAGCTGAGTAAAGCAGAAACTGAACTGAAAGAAACTCAACTAAATCAATACAGGAATAAGACAAGAAAACCTTTTAATATTTACAATAAGATATGCAATAAAAACAATATGAAATTACCATACTTGTGGGGAGTTTCTCTAATCGACAACCATTACTGAAATTACCATACTTGTGGGGAGTTTCTCTAATTGACAACCTTTACTATGAGCCTAACAACAATATAAAGTTTCGCGCACATTGCAAGGGCCATCTTATACCTTGTCAGGGTATATGATGATATTGTGACTGTGGACCCATCTAATAAGCCTTCTCAGAGGCAATGAGGAGTCACATGAAGAATCAATTCTATCCTACACTACACTAGATAGGTAGTTTTATGGGACTTCCGAGTTATAAAAGACTCTAAGTGAAATGAAAATTAAGATCCGTCACCCTTAAGTTTTTATCAAAATAGAGCTTCAAAACTTCGCTTTTAATTTACTCTGACTTTAAGTGAAACAAAAATTAACACACGTGATTAGGACATTTAGGATCTCTCAAGGATTAATGGAACCTTTAGGAGTTAATAGAAAGAAGATAACATAGTCACGATGAAAATAAAACACCGAAAGAAAAGGACCAAGAAACCTTGGTGTACTAAGAAGCATAGGGCTCCACACCCTAAATTATAGGCAGAAGTTTCAGGAGCACTACTTGTGTGGTACGCCAAGCACCAAAATACTTACCAATAGTTCCAGGGTTATGGTGGCACACCGCCTCACCCCTATATCCAGAATTCCCACGAATTTTTCTACTCAATTTTAGGTCCTAACTCATCTAGAATCGAGTGATTTCTTCTAAACACTTTTATAAACCCAACACAAATTCATCAAAATCTCATACAGTCTCGATCAAAAATCACAACACTGTATCCTCCACCCAAGAAACTTAAAACCTCCATTGTTAAAGAATGAAACAACAATCAAGAACTACTCAATAATCTCTTAATATAACGATTTTCATGGACAAATATAGATGTATGGAGTGAGGAAGAACAAGTAAAAAACTATGGACGCCTTACATACATGTAAAGAACAATTATCTTGGCGAATTTCCACAATTCTTGAAGAACGCTTGAACTTAGCCCTTTTTCTCCTCTTGAAACCTCACTCTAAATCCCTAAGTGTTTATGAACGTGAAAAAGTGGTCTAAATCATATTAAACCCTTATTTGGGGTGAAAAAACATTTTATGCCTAGTGGGAAAAGGCAAAGACCAAAGTACCCTTTCCTAAAACAGATGAAATGCCTTAGAGGCTTCACTCAAACGGGTATAACTTTTTACTTCGAGCTCAAAATTAGGCAAACTTGATGGCGTTGGAAAGAGGACTCAAAGACCTTCAATTTTATAGATCATGAGTCACCAAATTTTATGTTTAAAAGATATGTTTGTTTGGAGTTTACCCAAAACTAAGAACCGATGGGTGACTTGCACAAACTCATTCAGCTGTTTCAAAGTTTGAGGTGTTATAATACCAAAGTTGCAATAAAAGATTTCAGATCAAAATATGACCATGGGACTTGCATATGAAATTCAAAAATTGATTTAGTCACAAGATCTCAACTAGCTCAAGAAACTTGTGCCCTAAAAATGGGCACATTTCGAGCACTGATTGAGCTCAAAATAGTCCCACCAACTTTAAGGTCAATAATGATCAAAATGGATTTTAAAAGCAGAAATCAACGGAATATACATGGTGTAAGGAAGATTAATGATCCACAATATGTTCCCATGTCATCCATAGTCAAAATCCAGCAACTCCCAGCTGATTTCTCCTTCAATTTCTCTCCAAATCTCCACAATAATGGAAATTCACTTGGGGAATATGCATGTTAAAAACGCGAGGAACTGATATAATTGTAACAAAGTTTTTCATCGCGATCGCAACTTATTAAATTTTTGAGTGGGTCCATTTCCCTCACATTGCGATGAGATGGTCAATGAGCACGTCTATGTTGACTAAGAAATGTGGTTTTCACATTCGTGCGTCCCAGCTCATGGTCGTGCTGAGAAAATGTTGGGTGCTGGTCAGCACCTGCTTCATCTGTTCATTTTATAGTTAGGAAAAATGCTTGAACGAGATCTCGTGAATCGTTTGGAACCCCGAGAATGCAAATGTACTATGATACCCCACCAGAAACAACATTCCAAACTAAATGGAGTCGAAGAAACAACCAACAAGGTTGTCTCAATAGAATGTTGACCAAATCAACACTTACAAAAGCAATCAAATAAGCATAACACAAAACAACATAAAAACATCCCAATCACCTTGGGGTCTAAACCAAAGGTCATTTTTTCTCAAACTCGGCATTCAGAGCTAACCATGATGATGGAATTTTCATTTGAGCATCTTTACCTAGAATGTTTACAAAAGCCAATCATTTTCCAAACTTTTGGAAACATCTCGCCTAGCGGTTCAAACTCATGCCGAAGACCTAGAGACCTGAACCAACAACACCATTAGTCCTTCAATGTATAGATTTTTCAAATTTAGCTTATATTTAAAAAATTACATGGTCAAACTGTTCATTAAATTTAATGATAGATTTTTGAAACTTTGACCGTAGCATAACAACGAGCATTTAACATCCGATGCCCATTTTACCCCTTTGTGATTTGTTAATTACAAGGATGTACTTGTATATGTGATAAAATAATAAAGGTTTTAAAGGGTAAATTATTTTAAATTGTTTCCTTTACTTCAAGTATATAATCCTTCTTTCTTCCTCGAAAACTCCACAAGAGGTCTATATTTTTCTTAGTTTCTTCCGCCTGGGTGCTTCTTTATTTTCACATTCGAGCAATTCTAATTAGTAAGTATTTTTCGGTTTCTTCTTTAAAGTAAAACTTTGATGTGTAAGTATGATGTTCAATTATTTTCCTCTTGTAACTAGGGATTTAGACATACGATGAGTTTCATTGGTATACTAGTTTCATGACTTCAGTTCTTCAATCAATAAAATTACAATGTATTAATGTGTAATTATTTTCTAGTTGATATGGTGCAGATATATGGCTTCTATCTTTTTTGTTTGCCTAAGATTAAACTTACAGATTTGATGTATTTGCATCTAATATATCTTTTTCTATCTTGCAGTGATCTATGGCTGAACAAAAGGGTAAACTTTCTACCTATAGAAGTGCTAAACAAGAAATGGATCTAAATCTCTCACCTGGTGGCTCTTATAATTGTGAAAAGCCTAATGAAATTTCAATGCCCCAACTGTTTTCACAGATTATGGCATCAGCTGTCAACAATCCTGCCTTTCAGCGGGCTATTGAGGTTATAAGATCTGATTTGCACAACAAATTAGAAGATACGTCTAAAATTTGTGGTATGCTGTATATCCCCCTTTCTCCGTTTTGCTGATGTTAAGTGATTTAGGTGGCCACATTGCTTTCATCTTGTTTACGCCTACTTATGTTCTTTCCATTTTTTAAAAACTTTCCCTATATTTACTCTTCTTGTCTTAATCCCTTTAATCTTATTTTTTCAATGCTTTTATCTTGAACTTAGTTAATGTAATTTAGTTTGTTAAAGGATTCATGAAAAACAAAGAACAAGGAAGAACAACAATATTTAATGTGATTAAGATCAGAATGATCCTACTTCCACCGGAGGACAACTGCTTGTATATTAACAAACAAAGGGAAGAGATCCCAAATACATCTAAGAGAATCGCTCTGTTAATTTTCTACTCTTCTGATGTATTTCTCTAGGAGTTTCTGGATGGATTTCTATAACAGAGAATGACCATCCTTTTATAGGTGGCCAAGCTTGAGCTCTAAGCAAGAAAAGAAATACTAAATTTTTCCTCCACAATTTTTGGCTTGCTCTTCAAGTTCAATTCCTAGCCAAGTAAATTGACACATGAAATTTTGTTCCATTGGGTTTGACCCCACAAAGACCAAACCAACTCTTCTAATCTCCACCTTGGTTTGGGTTTTGAGTTTTTGTATGAAACTCTTGCCAAAACTTCTAACTTCACTGGGAAATTCCGTTGTATGAAACAAGAAGAATTTAACCTTTGTTGAACAAATTAGCTCCACCTAGCATTTGTTTTCTCAGAGTTACATCAGTTGATGCATACTCCCACCAAGTCCTTGCAGTGTGCAAACTTGGTAAGCTAGACTATCTTGGTTAACATGTCTACAGAGTTATCGTCTATGATAACCTTCTCAGCCTTGATAGTTTCCTCTTCAATGACATATCGAATGAAATGAAGTTTGACATCAATGTGTTTGGTGCGTTCATTAAATCTTTGATTTCTAAACAAATCAATAAAACTTTGACTATCACATCATAGAGCTGATTCCAGTTGAACCAAACTCAATTCTGCCACCAATCCTTTTAACCAAATAGCTTCTTTCATTACCTCCGTTGTTGCCATATATTCTGCCTCTGTTGTTGACAAAGCGACAATCGACTGTAAGTTTGATTTCCAACTAATGATACTGTTAGTGAGAGTTAGGATATATCAAGTAGTGTACCTTCTTCGATCACATGCATAACCAGAATCAACCTAATCGAGAACTAAAATACCTTCACTTTTCCAAAAGGTCGGTCCAAGATAAGAAGCTCCTTTGAGATATCTCCATATCCAATAGGCCACTTCCCAATGCCTTTTCCTTGGATTTTTCGTGTATCTTCTTACCACACTTACACATTGAGCAATAACTGGATGTGTGCATACCGTTTCATACATAATGCTACTAACTGCGCTAGCATAAGGAACCTTTGACATATGCTCCACCCCATCCAAAGACTAAGGAATTTGTAACTTCGAAAGCTTGAAATTAGAAACTAACAGTGTACTTACATGATTTCTCATATGCATATTGAATATCTCAAGAACCTTTTTGATGTACCTCTTCTAAGAAAAATGTACAACACCATTTTCTCTTAAAATATCCATTCCAAAAAAATTCTTTGCAGCTCCCAAATCCTTCATGTCAAATTCCTTGCTTAACAGTTTCTTCAAAATATTTATCTCTATGATGTTGTTAGCAGCAATAAGTATATTATCAACCTACAACAATTATAAATCATAGAGTTACCAGACATCTTCTTATGATACATGCAACTATCAAATGCACACCTCAAAAATCCATGTGTATTCATGGATACATCAAACCTCTTGTACCACTATCTATGGGATTTCTCAAACCATACAAGAAATTCGTCAGTTGACATATATGATCTTCATTTCCCTTAGCTAGTAAACCTTCAGGCTGGTCCATACAAATTCTCTTCTAGATCACCATGTAAAAAAGATGTTTTTGACACCAATGTTTTCAAGTTCCAGATCAAATCGTGCAACCAATTCTAGTAGCACGTGGATTGGACTATGTTTCATGACTGGAGAAAAGATCTCATTATAGACAATTTTCTCCTTTTGAACGAAACATTTTGCAACAAATCTCGCCTTGAACCTAGAATCTTCCACTTCTCGAATACCCTTTTTCTCTATATAGACCTATTTGCATCAAACTGCCCTATTCCTCTTTGGCCTTTCAACTAAAACCCATATCTTCCATCATGTCTAGTCCTCATTATGAAGCATCCTTGCAAGAAGTTTCTTCAACATACGAGGAGGGCTAGAGATTCTTAATCTCTTCTTCTACAACTACGAACACATGTACAATCAAATTCAGTTTCTCTATAACACGTTCAGTTTAATCAAATTCAGTTCAAATTCGACATCCTTAATCTTTTCCTATGCAATTTTTTTTGGTTCATTGACAACAAGTTCTTCAAGATCTACATCGTTTGACACATCAACTTTAGTCTCTCGATGCATTTACTTTGTAATGGCATAACCCAATTCCTCAAATCATGATAGCACCTACTATTACCCACTAGTAGATAAGTCAACTCATAACCTAGAACAACAAGTAATAAGTATAAGGGATGAAACAAACATGATCAATACTTTAAGCAATAAAACTAGACATAAGCGGAAGCAAACCAAAACTATATACATAAAAGATCCCTTCGAGAACCTTAAAGTTACAAGTTCAAAGTTGCTCTAAAAAAAGTACAAGTTCAAAAAGTTGACCTTAAGCAAATCTTGTCTCAAAATACAAAACACTAGCTATACAATATATTGAAGGAGACGTGCAATTCAAAATGCCAAGTACTGACTCTCGCCTCCAATCCATAAAGCTGCAAGCTCAAACAATCACCGGTGATAGGCACTACAAGGTTTTGCATCACAAAACAGATGTAAAGTCTAGCATCAGTACCAAAACAATGGGTACTCAGTAGGCATCATATGTTGACCAAGTAAGAAAGCTAAAGACAATATGAAAAGATAGAATCTAGACACAAACAAAGGTCAAAGCGGAATTCAAAGAAAGCACACAGCTGTAACAGAAGTAAAAATTAAGTGCAATTAAACTAAACCTAACTGAACTCATAAGCCCAGAAGGTACACTCGTGCATAACTTTAAGTAAAATCCAAATAGACCCCTATAAGCCTGACAGGTACACAAAATAGTTGAAGTACAAGAGTGAAGTAATTGTGAATCAAGATACCAAAAGTGTAACCCAAGTCTCGAACCCCAAGTAACAACCTCAAACTGTAAGCACTCAATAAAGGGTCCACCTAGCTGGACATTAGACTCTCAGGGGCACCACTCCATATAACAAGAGTAAACTCGAGGTCACCTAACCAGACAATAACTCCTAAGGAATTAGCCCAGCTAACAAAAGTAACCCGGAGGCATCAATATGACTATCCGCCAAGCCAGACAGTAAACTCATAGGGGGTACTAACCCAACTAGCAAGAGTAAACTCGGGGGACTAAATAAGAACATCAAAGAACCGTGTATTGTCAACCATTAATATTGTTGTGGAATGACGTCCACTCCCAAAAAATCAATATGAGACTACTAGCCTGAACCACTTTAATCCCAAGTCATCTAGTGAAACACAAAAACCTCTGATATCACAATGGCCATAGAAATAGGGAGAGTGAATAGAAGCTCGACAAAGATGAAATAATGCTGAAACTAATGCTCATTTTATCAGGCTCAATTCTTTACACCAGTCTATAGGGAACTAGTTCGTTCGACACGACGTCGGAGAAGAAATAAGGCCTAAAGGAAACAAGTATCGCAAATCTATGGATAACACTAGTCTAATCATAGATTAAGGTCAAATATTCTCAATTACACAACAATCAACAACATAAAGTCTCACCATGACATAAATATTATCACACAACCCCAACTAGCGTGGTACTAATATAAAAAAATATTAAAACAAGCCTAATTAGTTCAATTTAAGATGAATTTACATATTCGAGATCAATCTAGCGAAGGAAGGTCGTAACCGATATTTAGGCTGACTACAAGCACTCCAAATAACTTTTTTAGAGGGTTTCCTTTCCAAACGACCTCAGAACGCTACCACTTTATATATGTAAAAAGGATCACAACATTAATAAGGTCATTTCAACACCAAACACACATCAATGAAGATGAACCGATTTTGAAGTCAAAATGGGATCATGCGACCTGCACAAGAATTTCCAAAGTTAACTCTGTAAAAAGGTCTAGCACAGTACCCCTAACTTGTGTTCCAAAATTGAACATAATCCAGGTCTCAAAATAGAAATAAAACCACATAAAAAACAATTCATATTTATAGAAAAACAAGGGACAACAATAGTCCATAAACCAATGATAATACCTTCAACAAGATTTCCCCGATGCTCCCCGATCACACGCAAACATAGACCTAAACCTCTTGATCAACCCATGCTTTGAATCACCCTATTTAAAGCTAAAATAAGCGAGGAATCACCAAAAAAATGTTGAAAAAAAAGCTTAAATTCGATTAAGTCTTTTAAAGATTAGATGAGGGTCGCTTACGCAAATACTTACATCACTTATGCGACCAACCAATAAGAGGCAAGCCTCTCTTCGATGATACCCTGGTCAGTAAAGATAAGCTTGCTAAAGCAGCACCACGGTCGCAAAAGAGACTAGGCCTGGGCTGGTTAGGCTTGCTTGTGCAAGCCCCTATCGCTTAAGCAGAGCCATGGCTACTAAAGAGATTGCCGCCTAAATTGACTAGCTCGCTAAAGATAAACCATGTTCGCTTTAGTAGAGGTCACTTAAGTGAGACCAGGGTTACTAAAGTGACAACACCAACATCAGACTTCAGAAATTTTCAGCTAAGTCCATTGGGCTCTTCCCAGGGGCTCAAGATTAGTTAGGAACCCTGTGCATAATAAAAAGATATGAAACCCAATCAAATTTGACGTTCTGAACTCAATGGACAAGTGTAATCTTCTGTACGAGGCCATCTCGACTAAAAGTGGATCCCACTCCAAACTCTATTATAAACTAAAATCCATAATGGGTTTGGAATTAGCCTGAGAGCCTTGGGATCCATATGAAGGGTCGTTTTAGACCAAAATAAATCATGCTAACACAATTCTCATCTATGTATGTTTACCAAGAGTATTTATCAAAGTCAAACTTAGGCCATAACTTGAAAGTCAAATTGCCAAATTGCACAAACTCGTGCCGAAAGCTTCGAGAGTGTGACTAGCCTAAAATGACCCTTTTAAAGATGATGGAATCATTACCATTAGATTCCCTGATTATCTTCCTGAATGTTTGATCCAAAATGAATGTTTAAGGTTCAAAAGATCTAAAACATAGAAATTCACATAAAACCCAAATAAACGACTAGGTGAACGAACTATCATTCTCAATATGTCATAAATTACTTGGGGTAGATATAGGAACACTTCAAAAGATGAACAAGTCATTAACACATAAATGACCTGGAGGGTCATTACAGGTAAGCTCCAGTTATAGGTTCACCTGCTCGATGTTCTCGTTTCTTGATAAATCCATAGAAAATTTATGAGGATCAAGTTTAGAGGATTCATTAAAGGTAAAATCTCTATTGAAAACAAATTTGAGTTTAGATAAACACCAAAGCTTGTACCCTTTTACTCCATTATATACCTTACCAATATGGCCTTCTTAGCCTTGGTTCAAGATTTCCTTCATAAACATGATAATAAGCTTGATACCGAAATATTCGCAAGAATAAATAGTTCGAGGGTTTTTCTGGACATACCTTGTTAGGAGACTTAAAGTCAATCATGAGACTGGAGATTTATTGACAATATAAGAAGCAATGTGAACTACTTTAGCCCAAAACACTTTGGATATTTTTTCTTGTAAAAGCATACAATGAGCCTTCTTAAGAAGAGCTCTACTCATACTCTCGACAACTTCATTTTTTTATGGTGTGTGCCTTTCCGTCTTATGTCTTGCGATCCAGACCTTGTAGAAATCATTGAAGTCTTCATTGTAAAACTCCAAGCCATCATTTGTGCAACTTTAAGCCAATTATTTCTCTCATGTGCCATAATATTGACTTGTCATCATCATATAATTGTACTAAACATGCATTTACATAGCCAACAATTGTACTTCCTGCTAGTGTGTAGAGGCCATACTCCAGCTTGTCTTTCAGCATGACTAAAGACCCCGTAGTCACTTTCAGAGTTCCTCCTTCACTCATGTACTTGTAGCCATGTTTATCTAGAATACCCTACGGCGATTAATTTCTTCATTAGATTAGGAACATAATGGACTTTGTAATAGTTTTCATGATTCCATCATCGTAGCGAACCCGAGCTGAAAAAATGCCAAATATTCTACAAGTTGCATTATTGCCCATTAATGTGGTTTCTCCACTAGTCCCATAGCTAATGAACCAATCTCTTCCGAATGTCATACGCAGAGTATAACCAGAGTTCACATGATGATGTTAGTATATATTCATGATCTGAATCATGTATATGCCTTTTGTTTGGACTTTGACATAGGGCGATCTTTTTTAAAATGCCCCTTCTTTTTACCACCCCGACACTTTGCATTTTTCTTGGTCACACAAGAAGTTGATATGTATTTTTATTTGTTCCTTCTCTATTGGATAGCATGGCCTCACACAAAGAGTCCACTAGTTTCGTCACGTTTGTCTTCTTCATAATGCATGTGCAAATCACAAGAGTTAAGTACTTGCCACACTTGCTCAAGATTAATAGGATCTTTGCTATACGTACTTGGATTTTCAATATCATGATATTTTAAATTCAATGAAAGTAGCAGAGAACATACAATCGTCTCCTCATTCTTTTTAATTTTGGCAGTAAGTCCATCACAAGTTTATTGAACACATATACATGGTCTTTTAATAAAGTACTTGCCTCCATCTTAAGTGTGTGATGATGCCATTGTAATAACATCCTTGTTGTCACCGACCGGCCTTGGTTAGTCCCTTCCAGCTTTTCCTAACATTGTTTGGTTGTCTCCTTGATACTTGTAGTCACTTCACAAAGAACGTTAGGTACAAGGAACAGTTGGATTACACTCACTGCATCTCCTTCAATCTTTTCCTTTTAGAAATTAGATGTGTCATTCGAATACTTTCTGCAAATAGTATGGATTGAACCTTCCCTCCACAGTAACACCATCATCCAGGTATGGAAGTTGTTGGGCCCACTAAATCCATCAATTTAAAATTTCATGGAACTCATCCTTACTTTTTCTTCCTCTTGTACCACAAAGTATTTGGATATGTAGAAATCAAAATAATTCTTTTTTGATGTGAAAGTTGAGATTGTGCTGCAACGTAGAGCATAAGTAGACAGAACCTTGGCTCTAATGCTAATTGTTAATAGAAATGCGAAGGATAAAAAATGAAGAAAGAACAACAATATTTGACGTGGTTCGGATCAGTGTGATCCTACAACCACCAGAGAACAATTACTTGTATCTTATTAAAGAAAGGAGAGAGATGACAAATACATCTTAGAGAATTACTCTCTTAATTCTCTACTCTTCTAATGTATTTGAATGTTAGTTTCTTGATGAATTTTAACAATGGACAATGACCACCCTTTTATAGGTGGCCAAACTCTGGCTCCAAGCAAGAAAAGAAATACGAAATTTGTCCTCCGATATTTCAGCTTGTTCTCCAAGTTCAATTCTAAGCCAAGTAAATTGGCACATGAAATTTTCTTCCATTTGATTTGATCCCACAAAGATTAAACAAATAGTACTTTTTTCCTAAAAAAATAGTACTTTTTCATATGTTTGTTCTCTCTTAGGTAAGAAAGAAATATGTCGATCCACTAAAGATGAACAATCAAACTAGAATGATTTTTCAAGTATTTATGACATCTTATAATAATGATAATTAATTTCAAATAGTTACTAACTTTATTTAATTTCTTTTTCAATTTTCTTGTTGTATTAGAGTCTACACCATACACTACTGCAAAAGGTAACTCAATAGTTGTTCCTTCAAAAACTATAGAGAAAAAAAACCAACTACTCTATCTTTTGTTCCTATCCCCTCAACCATGACTAAAAGTAAGGTAATTGTGCTTACATGCCCTTAAAATGTTATTTCAATTAACAAATCTCTGTTTTATTCTAATTTATCAGAAAAAAAGGAATCTGCTATCAAATCCAATACGGAAAAAGGCAAGTCAATTGTATTTCCAGAAAGTAATGGTGAAAAACCATTGAAGAAAGTTAAGAATCCTCATTATGCTATTACATCAATGGATACAAGTGACCTGCTAAGGATTATGCCTTTTGTGACAACTTCTGGTGGAATCATAAACGGAAAACTGACAGAAGGATTCCTTTACAAGTATGGAAAACGAAAGAAAACTTCAATAGTTTGCATTTGTCATGGGAGGTTCTTCTCACCAGCTGAATTTGTGAAGCATGGCGGTGGAAAAGAGGTTGATAACCCGGTGGAATTTATTAACTTAGTTGATGATGCATCAATGGGCAATGCTTGATTTCTTATGTGTTACAAATATTGTCAAATTGTTGAAATGCAACTTTAAACTTTAGTTTGTTGTTTTTCGTTTCATGTGGTAGACAATTCTTCGGTTTTTCAAACTGAACTTGCAAATGAGGTTTGACATTGCAAGGACTTATTATATATATAATAATCATTGATGCACAAGAATCCTTCTAATCGTTTATGCTTTTAGCAAATGTTGATACATAAAATAGGAAAATATAGAACCTTACATCAATATATACATTAATTAGTTTAGCGTAGCATCCCTAACTTTCGGTAATGTATTTAAAGTATAACTTAGAAATGACGACCTCCTAAGTTTGATATTGTTTAAAAAACAAAACATATTTAGTTATACTGAGCTCAAGAGGTCAATTTTTTTAGTCAACACAGTCAATTGTTTATTAAAAAGTTGGTAGGAGATCGATTTTCTTTAATATAACATCTAGAAACTATTTTCAATCTCATGAGTACTACCTTGGTGTTACCCTCCTCTCCCCAATCTCAAGCAGTGGGAGAGACTGGATTCAGATGCACAACAATGAAGCATATACAGAAAGCAAAAGGAACTGAAGAGAGTCAATACAGTGAAATTTTCAGAGCTCTTTTCTGATTATTTTAGTACTCTGCAAATTTTTATTAGCACAAATAGTTAACAACGTTAAACAATAAACCTGGAAACACTAACTAATATTAATCCTAAAAATAGGAACCAAATCCATGATAAACTACTCTCCTAAAGACTAGGACAAAGCTGGAAAATAAGACTTCATTTACTAACATTTTCCGTTAAACTGAAAGTTCACAGGTTTCAGGTTAATGTTAGCTACTTGAACTCTTCTGTTATGTCAATACCCATCAACCTCCTCAACTTTTGGAAAGGGACAAATCTGAGAGGTTTAGTAAAAATGTCTGCCAACTGATCTTCACTTCGGCAGTAGTACATCAGCTCTGTTGTTCCTTCATTATTGAGATCTAGTAGGAAATAATATTTCACATCAATATGCTTGATTCTTCGATGGTTCACAGGATTCATAGACAGCTTGATGGCAGAATTATTGTCGCAAAATATTGTAGTGGCTCTTCCCCTCTTGAACTGCAACTCTTCAGGGATTCTCCTAAGCCAAAAATCTTGACAGGCACAAGCTGTAGCATCAATAAATTCTGCTTTTGTACTTGATAATGTGACAATTGTTTGCTTTTTGGAGGACCACGATACAACCCCTGTCCCTAGCAGAAAGGCATAACCTTAAGTACTCTTTCTATCGTCTAGCTCTCCTGCATAATCACTGTCAGTAAAACCAGTCAAATCTGAAATTTCTCCCTTCCTATATAAAATTCCAAAATCCCTGGTTCCATGCAAGTAACGAAGAATTCCCTTTGCAGCTAAGAGGTGCATTTCAGTTGGACAGCCCGTATATCTATGTAACATTTTACAAATTTAAATTAGGTAGGAATAAGCTAAGAAACTATAAATAATCACTTTTGGAAAGAAAGGGGAAAATCTGAAAAAAAATTCTAAGTTAAGGAAGTGAGTTTTGGTCATTTGCAAATGGTCATAACTCCTATCTCAAATGATTTAGAAGTAGTTCTTGATACGGTTGGAAATCCCTTGGAGAGAGCTTTCCAACTTGCCGAGTTTGTGCATTTTCGATGTCGTATGAGGTAGATATGCCTATCGGAAGTTGGATTGTTGACGTGAGGAAAGTCCAATTCCGGATTTAAGGAAGGGCAAACTAGTCTTTTCACCCCTTATTTTCCTAATTTGTTTTAGGGGTTTATTAGGGGTAAAAATAAGCCTTAAGTTAGTTTTGGAAAATCAAATTCACGCTTAGGGCTGGAAGAAGAGAGAAAACAAGAAGAGAAGGGAGAAAAGTCAAGAATTCACCAAGAACGCCAAGAACTTTGAGTGGATTTCGTCGGGGGTGAACCCTATCGAGGTATATGAGATCTTTTGTGTTGGGTAGTTCACCCACACACAAATTTGTTTCAATTCAGCAATTTATGAGTTATATACATGTTAGAAGGTGAAGTTCTTGAAGAACAATGTCGAATTCTTGTTGATTGAATTGTTGGATGCCTATTGTTGTTTAATTCTTGTTTCTCCAGGTTTTTACCAAGTTGAATCCAGTGGGTATTGAGGGTACCAATAGTCTCAAGTGTTTGGTGAAAGAATTAGGTAGGTTTGGAGGTTTTGGATATGAAAAACGAGTTGAAAAATTCGTCAGACGCACCTGGGCAACGCAAGGCGCGTCGCACTGCAGTGCGCCAAAAACTGGCCTCAGTCACTAAGGGTCTGGTGCGGCGCTCCAGAACCAAGCCTCAGTTAATTGAGGCTGGCGCGGCACCTCGAACGCTCTTAGATATGTGTTTTTCGTTCAGTTTTAGTTGTTTAGCCTTTTTAAGTGCTTCTAAGGTACATTAACACCTCCCAATGATTCTAATTACTTCAATTGATTTCTAAACACCTCAAAATTATCAAAGAACTCAAATCATAACCTTGAATCCATAATCCAATTCAAGGAAATTAAGATCAAAGTCAGAGAAATTAAGAGTCAAGTCTAAAGTTAAGAAGTAAGTCAAAGCAAAGTTCTTAAAGATTTTCAAGAGTCTTTATTAAATGTTTTTAACTTCATTTTAAGGCTCAAGATTCAAGTTAAACTGAAGAGTAAAAAGTTGAAGTGTTTCCTTCAAAGAATATAAGGGAACTAAGTAAACCATAAGAGTTGATTAATACTCAAGTTTTTAAGTTACACAAAGAGTAAATAGTTGAGTTCATTTCTCAAAAGTTATAAGGAAAAGTATTCTCTAAAAGTTTATATATGTTTTCACATTTAAGTTAAGAGGAAACTAAGATTTCTCAAAAGAGATTTGAACAAGAAAAGGGAACATTGATTCCAAGAGAGCTTTTTAAAGCTAAGTGTTGAGCAATTATCTCAACCCAAAGAAAGGAAGTTGTTTTAAAAGCATGAGCTAAAGTATATTTTGGGAGTAGTATTGAGCACCGATGTGGGGATGAGTGTTTGTATTAACTCAAGTCTCTATGTAAACCATGAAACCATATGGGTGTTAACGGGTCATACTTTTTAGATGATCACTTAAGTTAAGCTAGTGGATCCACTAATTTGAGGAGTTCTATATGACGGCAAAGTATAGGACAGTTCTGGCAGTGTGGGCAAGACGTTGTATCACCACTTAGGCTCATAATGGTGATTGTCGGTTAGAGAATCTCCCACAGAAACTATATTACTTTCATATATAAGTAAAGTTGAGTTTGTTTTTGCATTTTATTTAATGAACTAAGTTGTTTACATTGTTTTACAAGCTTTATATATATATTGCGTGTGTCATTATTGCTTTATTATAAGTTCAGCATTTCATGAGTTGAGCGGAGCCAAAGTAAGTGTTTCTTCTTATTCTTTTCGAGCTTAAGTCGTTTAACATTCCAACTCGTATACTCGTACATTGTACTGATGCCAGTTGACCTACATTGTCTTATGATGCAGACGCAAGTAACCAGGATCATCACCATCCAGCGCCTCGTTGATCCAGTTGAGCACTCAGAGTCAGTGGTGAGCCTTCTTGCATTCCAGAGGACTCTTTTATTGTTTTCCAGTTTTTAATTATAGGGTGTTGTAGGGTCTATCCCAACATCCATCCTAGTATGATAGAGGCTTCATAGACAGATAGTCAGGCAGATAGTTCAGTTTTGAGTCTCTCTTTATTTGCATTTCAGATATTTTATTATGAGACTTTAGTGTCATTTTGGCCAAGACATTTATTTATCTTTGTGAGAATGTTTCTTGTGTTATATTGAGTTAAGTCTTCTGCTGAGTTACGTAAGTAAGGCCAAGGATTCGCTCACGGCCAGCAATGGTCATGGGTGCCGGCCACGTCCATGGTGTGGGCTCGGTGCGTGACAATCTTTTTACAAGACTAACAACGTAGATATATAATGTATGGTCTTGTAGCAGTTCGATGCATTAAACTACCCACAATTTGCTTGTAAGTTGTTCTATCTACCTTCTTTCCGCTCCCAACTTTGTTTAGTTTTAAGCCAAACTCAACTAGAATGTTGGTTGAATTGTAAATCTGCATCTTAAACCTGTTTAAAATTTCTCGCAAATTCTTTTGAGAAACAAATATCCCATTATCAGATTGCACCACTTCTAAACCAAGAAAATAATTCATCTTACCAAGATTAGACATCTCGAATTCATTCATCATACACTTCTTAAATTCAGCCTTAAATTCAGCAAACACGACACTACTATTCCCCGTGAATATAAGATCATCAACATATAAGCACACAATGAACATTTTCCCATTCTCCCCAATTTTCACAAAAAGTGTATGTTCGTATTGACACTTTTGAAAACCCATTTTCTGAAAATAAGCCTCCATACGGCTATACCAAGCCAGTGGGGCTTGTTTTAGTCAATAAAGAGCTTTTTTTAATCAATAAACCTTCTGCTCATTATCAGTCAAGGGGTTGTTTGATAAATACCTCTTCCTCCAATATCCATGTAGGAAAGTCGATTTGACATCCAATGGAAGATAGACCAAACATTTTTTGCCACCAAGGCAATTAGCATTCTGATAGTGTCATGCCTTGCAACTGGAGAAAAAACTTCAGTATAATCAACACCATACTCTTGCTTGTATCCCTTAGCCACCAATCGCGCCTTATACTTATTATTTTCACCATTTTCTTTCAGCTTTGTCTTATAGACCCATTTGACACCAATGGTTTTTCTTCTCAGGAAGATCAACAAGCTCCCAAGTATCGTTCCTTTCAATAGCTTCAATTTCAGCATCCATAGCCTTTCTCCATTTTTCTTCTCTAACAACGCATTCAAAAGTTATCCGGTCACAATCTGTAAACAATGCAAAATGAGTAATTGCATCATCATTTACATTAATTTCTATTACCTTATAGTTCCCCATCGACGCGGGCTTTCTGTGAGCACGACGAACAGACTGAGTTGCTGCATCAGTTTCTTCTAAAGTTGTTGGTAAAGTTTCAGCAGTTGGTGAAATTTCATCAAAAGTTTGTAGAGTTTCAGCAACTATTGGAGTTGAATTCTCTGCACTTTCAGGCATTTCTGCCACTTCATCGACTTCACTGTTAAATACAATTGGAGTAGACTGCTGCACACTCCAGTCCCAAGTGTTTTCTTCATTAAAAATAACATCTTTACTGATCACAATCTTCTTCTTTTGTTGATTAAGCAATTTATATGCCTTTGATGCTTCACTAACACTGAGAAAGGTACACGTTTCGCTTTTGTTATCAAGTTTCTTTCTCTTCTCGTCTGAAACATGTGCATAGGCAATGCAACCATAAATTTGAAAGTGATCGACATATGGATTTCTTTCACTCCAAGCCACTTCTGGAGTCATGTTTTGAAAAACATATGTGGGCTTCTATTCAATACATGAATGCTCCAATTTATCGCTTCCGGCTAGAAAATCTTTTCCATTCTTCCTCTTGCTAGCAAACTCCGCACCATATTAAGAATGGTTCTTTTCTTTGTTTCCGATACACCATTTTATTGTGGTGTATAATTAGCAGTGGTGATCTCTTTCGAATTCCATTAGATTCACAAAAATCTTTAAAGACTTTTTAGCAATAATCGCCACCTCGATCAGTTCTAAAAGTCTTTATGGCCTTTCCAGTTTCATTTTCTACATGAGCTTTGAAGGTTTTAAACACTACAAAAGCTTCTGATTTTTCATGCAAAAAATTCACCAAAGTTTTTCGAGAGTATTCATCCTTGAAGGTTATGAAATACGTTTTACCTCCAATAGAAATTGGATTAATTGGGCCACATATATCAGAATGCACAAGCTCCAAAAGATCCTTCGCCCTCCACGACTTTTCTTTTGGAAATTGACAATGATGTTTGCCAACAACACATTCTTCACAAACTTGGGAAGGGATGAGAATTTCAGGAAGACCTTTCACCATATTTTTCTGTTGGAGAGTTTTTAATCCACTAAAACCCAAGTGACCATACCTAAAATGCCACAACCATGAAGAATCTTTTGCTTTTGTTGTTAAACAAGATTGAATACTCTCAATATTTAAGGAAAATAATCTTTTTGAATTCATTTTCACAATGGCAATAGCTCCTTTAGTAGGACTTGTTTTAATCGTAAAATATTTTTTATAAAATTTTCGACTTTTTAGAGAGTCGCCACTTAATTTTTAAGAAAATTAAGAAAACTTTTTGTTTACAAAAGACTTAATAGAAAAAACATTTGAAAACATTTAAAGAATTCGGAGATTCCTATTTATATCTTAGGAAGGTGTTAGGCACCTAAAATATCCGCTAATGCGGTTATCCAACAACTAACTTAATTGGCTAAGGGTTACAATTGCGATAAAATACTCTTTAGAGTTTGTTGGAAAAACAAAAGCCAAAATCATTTAAGATTGTTTTTGAAAGTGAAAATTTACCTAAGTGAATTATTTGCAAAATTTATCAGTTTTAAGTCGATAAAATATTTAAGGCATTTTGCAGGGATTTAGATTTTCTAGCTTTAAAATTAACGACAAATAAAGCAGATAAATAATTAAAAGCATATAAAGAGATTTGGGTCCAAATCCGGGTTCTGTTCGCCTTGACCGGAATTTTGGACCCACCTGTTTTGGATTTTTGACCCATTTTCTCTTCTTTCGTACCTGTCCTAAACTAAGCAAATAACAATACAAAGTAAATGCAGAAAAGTAAAAAAAACGACAAAGGCTTAAGCCCATTACAAATAAAAATACAAAAATATAAAAATAAAGGGTCTTCTAATCCCGCTTCTTCGATTCTTCCGACTAGCTTTGGATCTTTCGTCCTAGAAATATGTACGTCAATCTCGTGGATTTATCCCTCGAGTTTGATGGATTGACTCGAATATCGAGATTTGGGGGCCTTTTATGGCCTCTCGAAATGCCAGGAAAAAATGGAGGCTATGGGAGTTCGTGGTGAACTCGGATGAATTTTCATGCAACAAAAGACAAATGAATCAGGAAATAACTTGTTTAGATGAAGCTAAGAGTCTTACTCTAAGAGGGTACTAAATTTATCGAAAGAAATCTACGGGAACACATAAAAACCGATAACATGCTCATTGTTAACCACATGGGACCAAAATAAAGTAAGTCATTTGGTCTATCAAACCATGACAAATAAGAAATAATAGAGAGAGCATTATTACTAATCCAACACATAAGCTAGTCAAATAAAGAGGCAAATCTATAATCAACCGACATCTGTTTAATATTATGACTCAACAAATCACGTGTAAAATAACCAAATTAGCATGATAAACAATGATATTATGGTAAATAAAAATCCATGTGTTGACTCTAATTTTAATGAAATAGAAGCAAGGAAGAAAGTGAGACTCTTTACAGCTTGAAAGCTATTTAGGATGCCTACCATTACCTAACGAAATAGCACTGGAAAAGACAACAGTGAACAGGAAATACACCAAAATTAGGTATGCACAACAATTTAAACTATATTGAATAGAGAAACAAATCAATAAACAAACACGAACTTAAATCAAGATAAACTTAAGCGAGATCTTTGGCGACTCTTTCGAAAATAGAGGATAGAGCACGGCTACGATTTTTAGAAGCAAAGATTCAAATAACTAGTTTTTTTAAAGAAAATGATCGAGTTTAGATAAAAGGAAGCATGAAACAGATTGAACCCATGCATTTTAAAGGAACAATCACAATGAAACCAACTCTTCATTAGGAAAAATGATTAATAAGTAACCAGATTTTTTATTTATTTTAATTATTTATTTATTTATTAATAAAGAAAGTAGAGGGAGAGCACGACGAGCGTCAAATGAATATCATACTTCTTCGATTGAATCATCAAGGAGACATACAAGAGCAAAGAAAACAGAACATCATAATCGACATGCTTCGAAACTAAACCACTTGTACCTCCAAACTATTTTAGCAAATGGAAGGAACTCAGTCAATCCCAAAGAATCCAACAAGTCTGAGATTTTGAGCAACAATAAATAAAATAAAATGTAATATACCAAATAGTGACTTTGCTAACATTCGACACTTCATTTACTGTCAAGATTTGAAGAAAAAAAAAAAAAAAACTAAAGAGAGATTGTTCTATAGGAGGAACAGAATGCCTTCAAACAAAGCTCACGACCAGCACTAAACACGCAACATAAGAGTCTCATCTTGATGACGAAGATATATATTACGAGAATAGAAGGGTTTACCTTTTCTAATGCAGCGAGCTGAGACGAGCGTACTAAACACGGAGATGATCCCACCAACACATGACTCCGAGAACACGGACAGTGAACAAAGATGAAGAAGTGGACGGAATCACGACCTCGATCGACCTAGGTGAAGAAGTGATTTTTTTTTTCCGCCTCCAAACCAAAACACATCAATCTGTATTTGTTCTTCTCTCAATAATTTTTCACTCTCCAAAATCGTTTCTCTAAAAAAACTTTGTTTTGCCGTGAAACCAATTCAAAAATATTCTCTGTTCTTATTCGAGGTGCTTCTAAGAACACTTCTCAAAGCTCAGATTTCAACTTTTTTAGACTCAAAAAAAATTAATCCCCCCTCCTGAGAAGAAAAGAAACTATATATAGACCAAGAATTAGGGTTTTGAGAGTGAGAGCAAAAATCCCAAAAGAAATCGGTTCAAAGCCCATCCCCAATTCAAATTTTGAAAACTTTTTTTCCCCCAAATGGCAGAACACCCTTTTCCTGCCATTTGAACCCATTCCGAAAATGGAAAAGCGGATGGACGATTGGGATTGAATCATTCGTCCTTGGAAATGATGTGGAACGATCCTATGCCAACAAGGACGGAATCGCGTGACCTGCCGTGCTGCCAGAATCGTACTGCTGAACGGAACGAATCGAAAAGGACATGAAGGAGACGAGACGCGTGCATAGCTCACGCGTCTGCCTCTGAGAACCGTTGTCGTCGCGCTCGTTGTTGTTGACGCGCTGGAATCTTTTTTTAGCAAAGTTTTGGGTTTCCACTGAAAGAAGATGAACTGGTGGCATCGTTTGGCTCTTGGCTGTAGCACGTTGTTGGATATTTTTTCTGAAAATTGGGCTTGGGTCGGATAACATAAAGGGCTGGAAATAAAAAAAAATAAAAAAAATGGGCTGGGTGAAATCTGAAAAAAAAAAGAAAGCAAGGGACCTTGGGCTGGGTCAACTCCTTAGAGGAGAAAAAAAAAACGAAATGGGCTAGGAAAGTTTGGATTTGGCTGAGACAAGGATTACATAAATATTTCAAGGGCCCAAAACTTGATTTGTTCAAATGGAATAAAATTAAGCTAGATAAGATGAATTATTATAAATCAATTGAACAAGCTTCTTACTTTAACGAAACAAAATAATCGGCGTAATTAAAAGCTAATTAAAAATCGTGAACTGTTATGTAACTAAACTAATTAGTGGAGTATTTAAACCAACCAAGATTTTTTCTTCGATGAATTTTTGAAAGATCCTAAAACCCATATTATCTAAAATTATAAAGAGGTAATGAGATTAACTTAGAATAAAGTGAAAACCATTTTATATATGTATATATATATTTTAACTTTATAAATCCAATTATTTCAAGTCGTTTAGAATTAAGAAACTCGTTAATGAATTTATATCGGGAGGGTCAAAATTGGGTGTCAACAACTGTCCCTCATTTTACTTGGATTGATGCAAGAAATTCGAGAAAAATGAAATTGACCAAGCCAATTTTGACCGACCTCAAATTCACCTTTCAACAAAATTTGGTTCGGACTTTAGGAATTATGGCCGATCCCAGAGAATGGGTTTCTACATATCTCAGGCTACATGAGAATTCAGGCCACTTGTAGGTCAATAAGCTTGATTTAACGCACAATTTTGAAAGAAATCAAAAGCCACCTCGATACCGAATTATGAAAGTACCGAAATGCTCAGGAATAAAACTTAAGGGCGAGTGTGGAATACAGCCGAGTTTTCAACATTGAGCTCGCCTACATATCCTTAAACATTAGGAATCAGGCTGTTTGTAGTTCGACTCGATCGGTTAAAAAGGAAATCTATTATGCTAGATAACCTTTGGTTTCGGATAAGTGACAAATTAAATCGAGTATGAAAAGGAGGCTTGTAACCTCTTAGCCATGAATGTGGCGCGCTTCACACCCATAATTAAGAACTTACACGGACATAATTTCCAAAACTCTTGGTACATCGTCACTCAGATTGGAAACTTACCTCCGGTAGACCAAAATTTCTGGTGCAAAACTGAAACTGACAAAAACGAAGAAAAACCCACATGCCTTAAGATAGGGGTGTGGTTTGATTGTGGTGGAAGTCGCTCCTCTGCTCGCGTCCTAAGAGTTTGACACTCCTCTTTGGACTATGTCCCAGTTCGCTGCTAAGAAAAAGTTCCACGTTGTGCTGCATCCTTTTGATGTCGTCCGCACCTGTGGTAAGTTTTGGAGAATTCATCCTTCTGGATGCTCTCGACAAAGACTGAGATAAAACTCGTCAGCATAAAAATGAAATTAAAAGGGAGACAGTGTCTTTTACCGTATCGACACTTGATCATTCTCCTCGACATTTGACGTCAACTCGATTGGTTTGACGTAAAGCAAATAAAGCTTATGTCTTGTGTTTGCAATATAATCTTCGATGTACTCTTCATTTGACGTCAAAATAAATAAATGTTGATATTTTCTTTGTTGTTTTCGATGATTCTCTTGGCATTCACTCTTGTCAAATAAAGGTGCAGTTGATGTTGAGGGGTAAATATTTATTTTGTGATGCACGCTTCTACCATGGTAGTGCATGATTTCTTGTGGGGTATGCATATCTCTCGTGATGTATAAATTCCGCAAGGTATGAAATCTTCTTGCGATGTAAAAATTTCTGCGAGGGATGAAATCTTCTCGCGATGCATAAATTCCGCAAGGTATGAAATCTTCTTGCGATGTATAAACTTTTGCGAGGGATGAAATCTTCTCGCGATGCATAAATCTTCTCGTGATGTATAAAATTTGCGAGGGATGAAATCTTCTCGCGATGCATAAATTCCGCAATGTATGAAATCTTCTTGTGATGTAAAAATTTCTGCGAGGGATGAAATCTTCTCGCGATGCATAAATTCCGCAAGGTATGAAATCTTCTTGCGATGTATAAACTTTTGCGAGGGATGAAATCTTCTCGCGATGCATAAATCTTCTCGTGATGTATAAAATTTGGGAGGGATGAAATCTTCTCGCGATGCAAAAATTCCGCAAGGTATAAATCTTCTTGCTATGCTTGAATATTAACTCGCGATGCATGAGTATTAACTCGCGATGCATGATCTTCCGCGATGCATGAATATTGACTCGTGATGCATGTTCTTCCGCGATGCATGAATATTGACTCGCGATGCATGAGTATTAACTCGCGATGCATGAATATTGACTCGCGATGCATGAATATTGACTCGCGATGCATGTTCTTCCGCGATGCATGAATATTGACTCGCGATGCATGATCTTTCGGATAGTATACCGTCTTGATCGGCAATAATATAAATGACCCCTCCAGGTAATGTATAATATCATATCTGACCTTATGATGCAAATGACGTCCTTTACGGAAACCGTAAACTCTTCCTTGCTTGATTCACCTTCGAATATGGCTGGACGTTCTTTATAGACTTCATGTTGTTGGAAATTGACTGAAATAAACAAATCATATTCCCAAGTCCCTGATATAAGCAATAAAATAATTCTTGCGTCTACAGGAACACTGTTAATTTGGGAGAGATTTCTCCTCCCTCGACTTCTCCATATTCATCTATCGAAGGAATTTGCTGATTTCAGAGAAAAGCTATAAACCTGCGTCCACAGAAAAATTGTTAATTTTTATTTTATTTTAAAATGAACTGATCTGTGTCGATTTTTTCAGTTGTCTGCGCCTTGTCCTGCTATCTCCGGTTGATATCCTGATCTCCCGACTCTTGATAGATAAGACCAAATATTTCACCAAAATAGATGAAATGCAAAATATAGAATTTTAAGGAAAAATAAATTTCGAAAAGTAGTATTTTGAAAAGTCACTGCCAAGTGTCATGTCATGTCAGCTAGCGAGCTTCTCTGAGCCTGATGCTTGGAAGTATATCAAATTATTTGCTGGGGAGTATTCCAAGCCACTCTAAACTATCGATAAACCCATATTGAAATTTTGAGGCCGACCTCAAAATTTCTGTCCCAGTTAACTGTATCGGCTTATCTTTCAACTATCGCTGAGCAAATCGCAGAATTTTTGAGATCCCCTCAAAAATTCTGTCCCAGTTGCAAATCTTGAAATATCTTCAGTCTTGGCTTGTTGAGGAAAAATCTTCTTCTAAAGAATTGTTGAGTCCTTCTCAAAAATTCTGTCCCAGTTTCTATTGTAAAGAGGAATAGAAATCTTATGGAACATGACCGAACCCTTGTGGCGCCTACGTATCCCGTTGAGGCAGGAATCAGGTCAAACGTAGTTCCCCTCAGAGCTAACAAAATAAGAAATTTACAAAGGAAACCGACCGAGGCCGACATAGGCCGCCTACGTATCTCATTCTTGAGAATTTAGGTCGAACGTAGTTCAAACACAAAGAAATATAAAAAGGGATAAATGGGGTGACCGAGGCTGACATAGGCCGCCTACGTATCTCATTCTTGAGAATTCAGGTCAGACGTAGTTCATTACAAGAGGGATAAGAATTTAAAATAAAGCAAATGAACAATTACAAGAAAATAGTAAAACGCAAATCGAATCTTCACACGTAGTATCTCTTAACAGCATCTGAGTTGATCGGTTTTGGCCACGCGGTGCCATCCATCTCCGACAGGACCAATGCACCTCCAGATAATACTTTACGAACCACGTAGGGTCCTTGCCAATTTGGTGCGAATTTTCCTTTGTACTCGTCTTGATGAGGAAAAATGCGCTTAAGGACCCATTGACCGATTTCAAAAATTCTGGCTCTGACTCTCTTGTGGAAAGCACGAATCATTCTTTGTCGATACAACTGACCATGACAAACGGCAACCATTCTCTTTTCATCGATCAGAGTTAACTGGTCGATTCTCTTACTTACCCATTCAGCATTACTTAGCTCAGCTTCTTGGATAATTCTCAAGGAAGGTATCTCAACTTCGGCAGGTATGACTGCTTCTGTTCCATATACTAGCAAGTATGGAGTAGCTCCAGTCGACGTTCGGACAGTCGTTCGATAACCCAATAAAGCATATGGTAATATTTCATGCCAACCTCGATGATTGTCGATCATTTTCCTCAAAATCTTCTTGATGTTCTTATTGGCAGCCTCTACAGCTCCATTCATTTGCGGACGATAAGCGGTTGACTTTCGGTGAGTAATATTAAATTGCTCACATATCTCTCTCATCAAGTGACTGTTCAGATTTGCACCGTTGTCTGTAATAATGTATTCTGGTACTCCAAATCTGCATATCAGATTGTTGCGAACAAAATCAGCTACAACTTTCTTGGTTACCAACTTGTAAGAAGCTGCTTCCACCCACTTGGTGAAGTAGTCAATGGCAACCAAGATGAATCTATGTCCGTTAGAAGCGGCTGGCTCTATCGGACCGATGACATCCATACCCCAAGCTACAAACGACCAAGGCGAACTCATAGCATTAAGTTTGTGAGGAGGAACTCGTATCAAATCGCCATGTACTTGACACTTATGACACTTCTGCACAAACTTGCAACAATCATTCTCCATAGTCATCCAAAAATAACCGGCTCGAACGACTTTCCTTGCCAAGGTGAGCCCATTCATATGCGTTCCACAAACTCCAGCATGTATTTGTTCAATAAGCTTCGCGGCTTCAACAGCATCGACACATCTTAGAAGACTCAAATTTGGAGTTCTCTTATAAAGGACTTCTCCATTTAGAAAGAAATTGAGAGCCATGCTGCGTATCGACTTCTTTTGGTTGGATGTTGCATCTTCAGGATAAGTTCCAGACTCTAAATACTTCTTTATATCAAAATACCAAGGCAAACCGTCAGGTTCTGCCTCAACATGTGAACAATGAACTGGATGTTCTCTCAACTCTATATCCAGTGGATCGATATAGTCAGTATCTGGATGTTTAAGCATTGACGCGATGGTGGCAAAGGCATCGACCAACTCATTCTGTATCCTAGGAGTATGTCTGAACACTATCTTACGAAATCTCTTGCATAACTTCTGTACATACTGTACGTACGGTATAATCTTTGGGTTCTTCACGGCCCACTCTCCTTGAACTTGATGAATCAACAAGTCTGAATCTCTGATGACGAGCAACTTGTAGACATTCATGTCGATGGTCATTTTCAAACCAAGAACACAAGCTTCATATTCGGCCATGTTGTTCGTGCAATTAAATCGGAGCTTAGCTGCCATGCGATAGTGCTGACCAGATTCTGACACTAGAACTGCCCCAATACCTTTTCCCTGGTGATTTGCTGCTCCATCAAAGAATAATCTCCAACCAGGATATGCTTCAAAAATATCTTCACCCACAAATGACACTTCTTCATCATGAAAATAAGTCTTGAGCGGTTCATACTCTTCATCAACAGGATTTTCTGTAAGATGATCAGCCAAGTCCTGTGCCTTTATTGCCTTCTGAGTCACATACACAATATCAAATTCACTCAACAACATTTGCCATTTAGCTAACTTTCCTGTTGGCATCGCCTTTTGGAAGATATACTTCAATGGGTCCATTCTGGAAATGAGGTATGTAGTATAAGAAGACAAGTAATGCCTCAATTTCTGAGCAAGCCAAGTCAAAGCACAGCATGTTCTCTCCAACAAAGTGTAACGAGACTCATATGGGGTAAACTTTTTGCTTATGTAATAGATAGCTCTTTCCTTCTTCCCTGTCTCGTCGTGTTGACCGAGCACGCATCCGAATGCACTATCTGATACGGACAAATATAGCAACAAAGGACTCCCTTCTCGCGGAGGGACCAATACTGGCGGATTTGACAAGTAGTTCTTGATAGCATCAAAAGCAGTCTGACACTCTTCAGTCCACTTCGTCGGAGCGTCTTTCTTCAACAGCTTGAAGATAGGCTCACACACCACGGTCGATTGAGCTATGAATCGACTAATGTAGTTCAACCTCCCTAAGAAACTCATCACCTCTTTTCTCGTCTTCGGTGGAGGTAACTCTTGAATTGCTTTAATTTTAGAAGGATCGAGCTCTATACCCCTTCTACTGACTATAAATACCAACAACTTGCCGGCTGGAACTCCAAAAGCGCATTTGGCGGGATTTAATTTCAAGTTGTAACGACGCAAATGATCAAAGAACTTCTTCAAATGCATCAAGTGGTCTGAACTCTCGCGGGACTTGATTATGACGTCATCTACATACACCTCAATCTCCTTATGAATCATGTCATGAAATATGGTCGTCATAGCCCTCATATAGGTAGCACCAGCATTTTTTGAGGCCAAATGGCATCACTCTGTAGTGATATACACCCCACGGTGTAATAAAAACAGTCTTTTCCGCGTCTTCTTCATCCATCAAAATTTGGTGATAACCTGCATAACAGTCCACAAATGACTGCATCTCATGTTTGGCACAGTTGTCAATCAAAATATGAATATTCGGCAACGGAAAATTATCTTTAGGACTAGCTTTGTTGAGATCCCTGTAATCGACACAAATTCTGATTTTCCCGTCTTTTTTAGCGACCGGAACAACGTTGGCCAACCATGTTGGGTATTGAGTCATTTCTACTAGTCGTGACTCAATCTGCTTGGTGATCTCTTCTTTAATCTTTAAACTCAACTCAGGCTTGAACTTCTGAGTTTTTTGCTTAACCGGCTCAAACCCTGGATTAATCGGTAATTTGTGAGACACCACATCGGTACTCAACCCTTGCATGTCACTGACTTCCCAAACGAACACATCAATGTACTCATCAAGCAAGTGAATCAGTCCTTTCCTTTGATCCTCACTCAAGTGAATACTGATTTTAACCTCTTTGACACACTCTTGGTTGCCCAGGTTTACCGTTTCAGTTTCTTCTAAATTTGCTTTATACTGATTTTCAAACTGACGAAATTCCTTGGCAACATACTCTGGTTCCTCACTTTCCTCTCCGTAATCATCAACCTCATCATCACCTGCCTTATTTTGTTCATTCAGCTCGTGACATGACATGACATTGGCAGGTTTAAAATTTACCTTACTGAAACCATAAATAAACGAAGTTAGAAAATCAAAGCATGACAAATGATTAAATAAGCCAAATTAAAAAATAAAAGTGGATTTCATAAAAATTGAAAAACAATGCAAACTTTGGCCATGGCAGAGCCATATTGCCTTTTTGAATATCACGACGGGAATTTAAAGTTCAAATAGTTAAAATGCAAAATGGCGGGTCTCGGGCCTCTTCCGAACTACCACCGATTAAAACATGCATAAAACGATGCCCTTCTACCAAGGAGTTCGGGAGACCAGGATGGGCGTGGAGGTCCAGTTCTGCAGCGTCTCTCCGGGCTCAGCATCACGGAATCCTGTCAGCTCGACCTCTTCTTCAATAATAGCATCTATCTCTTCACAAAGGCCACAGATTCCTTCCCCCAGGTTCTCCTCCTCTGCATGCTCACGAACTGGGAATGATTGATATAGATGAGGGATTGGTTTAGCTAATGCTTTTTTCAGCTTCAAATCATCATCTGTGGGGACGTACCCCAAACCATATCTAGCTCCTTTGACGGGGACCGGAACAGGCTCAATAATTCCTTGGGAATTTCTTCCCAATCCAACACCTGGTTCAAAACCATTCTGCAGCATCACAGTGGCTATCATCTTATACACGGCAGACATATGAGGCTGTGGGGCCAAATCGTCACCAGTGGCATTTACCAGCTCCACTGTATAGAAATCAGTACCCCGAGACACTTCATCAATAATCGGCGCCTGTCTACCAGAGCGATTCCCTTCACCATGAATAACCAACTCTTTATTTCTCCAAACGAGCTTCATCATCTGATGCAAAGTACAAGGCACAGCTCCAGCCATATGAATGAAAGGCCTTCTCAGAAGAAGGTTGTAACTTGTATCAATATCTAAGACTTGGAACTGTGTGCTGAACTCTGCCGGACCCACTTGGATGACCAGATTTACCGCTCCCAAGGTATCTCTTTGGACCCCATCAAAAGCCCTTACGTTGACTTGGTTTTGCTCCAACTTTCCCAAGTCAAAACATAACTGCTTCAGTGTCGACAATGGACAAATATTTAAGCCGGATCCGTCATCTACCAAGACACGATTTATGACCTTCTCACGACATATCACAGTGATGTGTAGCGCCTTGTTATGTGACCTCCCTTCAATAGGCAGCTCATCGTCACAAAAGCTGATTCGGTGCCCTCGAATAACTTGATGAATCATGGCAGCCACGTTATCACTACTTGTACCTGAGGGTACGTATGTGTCATCGAGAGCTTTCATTAAGGCCCGCCTATGTGATTGAGAACTCATCAACAGGGCCCACACGGAGATCTGAGCCGGGGTCTTCTCTAAATGTTTGACGATGGAATAATCCTTTGGTTGCATCCTTCTCCAGAATTCTTCCGCTTCTCCCTCGCTTATCGGCCTCTTAGCCTGGTCCTTCTTCTGTCCTCCGAGAGCAAGCTCGTCAGGAGTGTAACACCTTCCAGACCTGGTCATGCCTTGAGCAGCAGCGGTTTCAATAACAAACTTAGGTTTGACGAGAGTTTCTGACGGCACCAAGGCAACAACCTTTGTAGGTGTCAAAATAACGAACTCTCTTCTTTTTTTGACGCTTAAAGAAGCGACAGCCCTTTCCAAGTCCTCATGCAAAATGGGGGTAATCATCTTTGTGCCACACCCGTCTTCGTCCGTTTCAATCATATTAACATTACCACCTCCATCATTCGGCAACGGGTTTGTGTTGACATTTGGTGCCGCCGGTTGGAGAGAAACTACCTCCTGATCGATCAGATCCTGGATTTTATGCTTAAGGTTGATACAATCTTCTGTGTCATGTCCAACACTGTTGGAATGATAAGCACATCTTTGATCTGGCTTGTAGAACTTTGAATTGACATCCACGGGCTTGGGACCCACAGGGTGGATGTATCCAGCCGCGGCTAGTCTCTCAAATAGTTTGGTCCTGCTTTCAGCAAGTGCAGTGAAGTTCCTTGGGGGCCTTTTTTCAAATCTGGGTCGGGAAGGGTCATAACCACTTTGCTGAGGGGAAGGCACCTGCTGATAATTTCGGGTATTCGGACGAGGAGCTTGGCTTCTAGGATAAGGGTTTGTTTGATAATTTGGCGATGGAGCTTGGTAATTCGGGAGGGTTTTTTGATATAATAGAGCTTGGACTTGATAAACGGGTGATGGTGCTCGGTAGCTCGACTGTATATTGGCACAGTTGGGAGCAATATTCTGATAAGGGGATGGAACCTGGTAAGGTTGAGGGTAATTTGGGTATATGGGGGAAAGATTTTGGAGATTAAAGGGTGGACTCTGATACAACGGAACTTGAGCGTTTGATTAGGTGGAGGTAGTATTATGGTTATTGGGATGATTGGATTGCGGGTAGTAGGCTTGGTGAGACTTAGGGGAAGGCCTGGAACGATCTTGGGAATGTGACGAGTTTCTGGGGGGGTTTCTTCCCCCATACGAGATAGAAGCAACTTCCTCTCTTTTCTTTCTCATCAATCCTGAAGATCCAGGTGAAGCGGACACACGGGCTATCTTCCCCGATTTCAAACCGTCTTCGATAGCCTCACCAACTTTGACTATCTCGACGAATTTAGCTCCGACTAGCAACATGATTCTGTCGTAGTATTCTGGCTCCTGCACCCGCACAAACACTTCCACAATCTCTTTCTCCGTCATGGGCGGCCTTACTCTTGCTGATTCCTTCCTCCATCTATAGGCAAACTCCCTATAGCTTTCAGTTGGTTTCTGCTTCATCTTCTCTAGAGAATACCGATCGGGAACTATCTCAATATTGTATGCAAATCGGTCAATGAAGTCTTTGGCCAGCGCATTCCAACTGGGCCACTGCCTGGTTTCGTGTGACGTAAGCCACTCGAGGGCCTCCCCACATAGACTTCGGCTGAAAAGCCGCATCAACAACGCCTCATCCCTGCCAACTCCCACGAGCTGGTCACAATATGCTCTCAGATGAGCCATGGGGTTTCCTACTCCCCCAAAGGTGTCAAACTTTGGAATTTTGAACCCTTTGGGAAGGCTCAAATCTGGGTGGATGCACAACTCTTCGTAACTTAGTCCAACGACGTCTGGGATGCATTGTAGCTCTTTCATAGCCCTTTTGATTTCCTCTTTTATATCGATCTTCGCATCTTCCTTTGCCTTCCATTCTCTTTCCTGTTCTTCGTAGTGATCCAACTCAGAACCGTGCACCTCGTGCTCGGTAGGAACGGGAACTTGGAAGGTGGCTCTTTTTGGGAGGGGTGGAGCTATAGAGGGACTTGGAACGTTTTGGGCGGTCTTGTAGTTCTGTGGGTAAGCCTGAGGATTGGTGTTCTGATTTAAATGGTGATGAGGTGTTTGGGGATTGAAGGCAGTTTGATTTTGATTTTGGTTTTGATTCTGTGGCGGTGGGGCGGTTTGAGTATTCTGAGGATGGGGTGGTATTTGAGGGTGGTTATTTGGAAGAGGCGATGGAGTTTGGTAAGATACAGAAGCGTATTGGGGGTTTTGGGTTGTTAGATCTATCACAGACGGATTATGCACAGGTGTAGAAGGCTGATTCTGAGTTGGATCCATATTTGATGAAGGGAAGTAGATCGGAGGTCTTCCATCAGCAATATTAGGACCAAATCCAGGTGGAGGCATATCTTGTCTACGTTGCATTTCAACTCTCATTTCAGCGACCTGTTGCATCATCTGCATGATCAGTTCGTTTTGTTCCGCTACGGTGGGCTGAGCCACCACTACATCAGTAAGACTTACTTCGTCGTTGTTGTCTCCCATGACTGTCTTTCCTTTGTCTGTATTTTGTCTAGGGAAGGAATCTGCGGGACCTTTTGATCTGGTGAAGTAAGGATGATCTGCCAGCTTAATTGACACAGATCAGTTCAAAATACCTGAGAAGGAAAACAACTCAAAGACAGATTTGTCAGTTTGGACTCAGAATACAAAACACATAATATAACACATAGAGCAGGTAAACACACAGGTTGCTATGTTTGAGGACATCTTCAACCCACGAGTAAGGACGAAAACAGATTATTATTTTTTTATTTTTTTTTTACAAGCAGGAATTTGCTTGCTCTTTTAGTTTTACACTATCTCAGAAAGGCCAAATCGCGTTGAGCTAAGGTCTTCTTGCAGTTGTTTTTTTATGTCTGTTGATCTGATCTTTGTATCCTCTTGTAATATGAAAAGGGAGAATGAAAATTTTAAAAAATAGGGGCCGGGCCATGGAAGACTGCCTACGTATCTCTCAAGGAGAATTCAGGCCCAACGTAGTTCGAGTTCGGGATAAAATATTTTCATTCATTCTTTCATTACGGTTACAAGGAAATTGAAAGACAACATTGGAATTCTTAAAAGATAACATGATGATGACACGTTAGTCATTTCTCTTCTTGTTGCAGCGTCACTCTCTTCCTTTCAGACGACCCAGAAATGGAGGCTTGTAGACGATTTCCTCACCGTCGTCCTCCTCAGTCAATTCGGGGTGAGCGTTGTCGGGACTACTATTGGCCCCTTGCTCACGGATAGAGTATTTTCTGCGTATTTTCTGAAGTTTGTCTATCATGTCATGGTGGAACGCCTTGTTCTTCTTCCTTAATGCCGACATCCCTTCTTTCATAGCGATGAATTCCGTCATTTCCGCTTTCAGTTCTTCATCTAGTGACACATTTTTGGCCAACAGACTCGCGGTTTCCGAATCTATCTCCGCTTCTCTTGCCTCTCTTTCTTGAATCTGTAATCGAAGCATGTCCAATTTTTGGCTTAGATCCTCTTTTTCTTCCTCAATACTTTTCTTCCTCATTTCTTTTGACATCAATTCTTCGTCCAGTGTCGCAGTCGCAGCCTTGTAGACTGACGTGGCAACTTCGACCCTAAGCCCCTCCTCTCTGACCTCTTGAATCTTTTGTGTGATTTGTTCTATCTTTCTTTGTAACTCCTCTCCAGTGAGCCTCATCTGGATATTCTTACCCTTATCCATAGCAGTGATTTGCTTTTCTGAGACAATAGAGTAATGTTCAGGATTTGTCGTATGAGAGATGTCTTTTGAGTGAGAAACTTAAGACTCGGAAAATTTTGGTCGGACAATTTTGTAACAGTGACTTGTTTGTATTTTTTTTTGGAAATTTCTGAAAAAGAGTGGGTTTTCGATATCCTCATTCACAGTAACACAACACATAAGCAGTTAAATAGCACATATATCGCGTCCTAATCATGCATGTGACCCTTTTGTGCCAAGGGTAGGCCTAGCGAATCTGAAGGATGTATTGCATCATTTGAAACATATTGTTGCACCCCCCAAAATAACTTTAATTAAAATTATAATGCTCGTTACATAACTTCAATCAAAACGGGGTACATTTTCAGGGAGGGGATATAATGCGAATACAGATAGAAAATAATCCCACGCAGGGGAGTTAGAATGTTGATGGCTCTGCTCCTCTTCTGGCTTTCTTTACTTCTTCGCGGATAATGCACTTGCTTGTGAACACGTACGTCTCAGCGAACGCAGCTTTGGAAGATATTGGTACGACTTGTAGAGTGTTCATCTGCTCATCCAGGATCGTGTCCAAACGCATCAGACAAGTCATTGTATCATCTAATTCTTGTGACGTCCCAGCCAAAACCCTCTGATTTTCTAACTCTCGGAACTGGTATTCTTGCTCCTTTTGCTGAAATTCTTGCTCCCTTTTCTGAAATTCCTGCTCTCTTTTCTGAAATTCCCGCTCCCTTTGCTGAAATTCCTGCTCCCTTCGATCCCATTCTTGCTGAAAATGATATGCATGGATTTGAAGCCTTGTCTGTACATCTTCAATTTCTCGACCTGCGTGTGGTGTTGGGTTCACTACACCACAGAGATCATTCTTCAACCATGTCTTGTATTCATCGACATACCCAGCTTCATATTTGTTTTCAGCCATATCCCATTTCATGTTGACACGTCCGGCCCACTCTTGGAGGATGATCTTGGCGAAAGGTATTTTGCCGTTCTCGCTGTAATCGACAATAAAAGAGCTAGCATCCCCCTGGACGGGTAGGATTTGTGTTCTACCAAATTGCCGCATCACCCTAGCTGGGTTGTAAGGCCGTAATCCTCTGATGCCGGGACGAACTAAAAATGGAAGTTTGGCCCCTTGTGCTGCTATCCTCTCGGATTTGAAGTTCGGTAACATCCACTGTATATCTCCTTCTCTCAAATCATAAAATACCCTTGCCCACGCACCCCTGGTGGTATGAATTGGGAATCTGCGGATTCTTAGGTAGAATTCATAATTATCCAGGGGACTCGTCTGGCTTGGCTTGGCCAATTCTTGTGGTCGAGCACCGTCCTTTTTGCAGAGATGTTCAGTCATCCACCATTGAAGTAGAATGTTGCAACCTTGGAAAAACGGAAATCCGTTCTTACACAAACTCAAAGATCGATAAATGTTGGCCAAAATGACCGGAGCCAAACTGCAGTATTTCTTTTCTTCTTGTTTCTTGCCTATCCCTCTGAAAATGGCGTCCACTACCATCACGACTCGGGTGTCGATATCCTTTCCTTCATCTTTAGGGAACACCATAGTTCCCAAAAGGCATGCGGAGAATGCAATGGTTTGAGTTTGTCTCCAAGTACTGTGATCGTGGATTTCGTTTGGAAATTGCTCGAAATAGCTATCGTGCCCCCATCTTTCGAAGAATCTCATTAGTGGTATGCTCTGGGCGTCCAACCAGTTAGCCCTTACCAGTAACAATATGTCTCTCAATTCTCCGGCAGTTGGCCTATCTGGCAGAAGGATATGATGATCGGGACATTTTTTCCTCTTACCACATGTCCCAATAGAGTCTATACAGTCTTTAATTTCCTCTAGTGTTGGTGTTATTTCGACGTCTCCAAATTGAAACACCATCCTTTTGTCATCCCAAAACCGAGTGATAACCTCGATAAACGTGGGCCAAATTTTGAAGTCCATTATTAAAGGTAAGTGACCCAGGTGAATCGAGATTTCTCTCTTTTGACAATCTTTGAGGTTGTCCCACCATACCCGGAGAATGTCTAGCGTCTTGGTGACCATGTTAAAATGAAGGAACTGACTCAACATCTACAAAAACATACAACCAGTTAATTTCCACCACCCACGATACAACAAACATTTAAACACGCAATACATCCTTCAAAACACACAAATATGATCGTCCTACGAGCCGTGGCTCTTTGGACTCAAGGTGGTCTTTCTAGTGGGCCCAACACTCCTTGGGTGTTGGGTCATCTTAGGCCAATGCGCTATATTCGATATTGGGTTACGCTCTATCTTATTTTAACTAAGAATGGGTTATGTTTAGAGTGGAAAGGGTTACCCAAGCGGACTACTTGGGCTGGGACAGTTAACGATCGTTGACTATCAAGTAGCCAACACACTCGTCAGGGTGCCCCGAGAAAATTTTGGTTAACGAACGACTGCGAACCCGCATAATCATCCTTTAGTGAAAAATAGAATAATTGTCGTTTGACGGAGTTATGATATGCCATGAATACAACAATTCAATAAAGCAATAAATAAACAGATAAACAGTTAACTCACATAGCCAAAATACGTTAGTTTTAAGGTTAAAATCCTCCTAATCCCCAGCGGAAGTCGTCATTTCTGTTTTAATCAAAAAATATGTTTTATAAAGTTTTCGACTTTTTAGAGAGTCGCCACTTAATTTTTAAGAAAACTTTTTATTTTCAAAAGACTTAATAGAAAAAACATTTGAAAACATTTAAAGGGTTCGGGGATTCCTATTTATATCTTAGGAAGGTGTTAGGCACCTAAAATATCCGCTAATGCGGTTATCCAACAACTAACTTAATTGGCTAAGGGTTACAATTGCGATAAAATACTCTTTAGAGTTTGTTGGAAAAACAAAAGCCAAAATCATTTAAGATTGTGTTTGAAAGTGAAAATTTACCTAAGTGAATTATTTGCAAAATTTATCAGTTTTAAGTCGATAAAACATTTAAGGCATTTTGCGGGAATTTGGATTTTCTAGCTTTAAAATTAACGGCAAATAAAGCAGATAAATAATTAAAAGCATATAAAGAGATAGGGAGAGAGATTTGGGTCCAAATCCGGGTTCTGTTCGCCTTGACCGGAATTTTGGACCCACCTGTTTTGGATTTTGACCCATTTTCTCTTCTTTCGTACCTGTCCTAAACTAAGCAAATAACAATACAAAGTAAATGCAGAAAAGTAAAAAAAACGACAAAGGCTTAAGCCCATTACAAATAAAAATACAAAAATATAAAAATAAAGGGTCTTCTAATCCCGCTTCTTCGATTCTTCCGACTAGCTTTGGATCTTTCGTCCTCGAAATATGTACGTCAATCTCGTGGATTTATCCCTCGAGTTTGATGGATTGACTCGAATATCGAGATTTGGGGGCCTTTTATGGCCTCTCGAAATGCCAGGAAAAAATGGAGGCTATGGGAGTTCGTGGTGAACTCGGATGAATTTTCATGCAACAAAAGACAAATGAATCAGGAAATAACTTGTTTAGATGAAGCTAAGAGTCTTACTCTAAGAGGGTACTAAATTTATCGAAAGAAATCTACGGGAACACATAAAAACCGATAACATGCTCATTGTAAACCACATGGGACCAAAATAAAGTAAGTCATTTGGTCTATCAAACCATGACAAATAAGAAATAATAGAGAGAGCTTTATTACTAATCCAACACATAAGCTAGTCAAATAAAGAGGCAAATCTATAATCAACCGACATCTGTTTAATATTATGACTCAACAAATCACGTGTAAAATAACCAAATTAGCATGATAAACAATGATATTATGGTAAATAAAAATCCATGTGTTGACTCTAATTTTAATGAAATAGAAGCAAGGAAGAAAGCGAGACTCTTTACAGCTTGAAAGCTATTTAGGATGCCTACCATTACCTAACGAAATAGCACTGGAAAAGACAACAGTGAACAAGAAATACACCAAAATTAGGTATGCACAACAATTTAAACAATATTGAGTAGAGAAACAAATCAATAAACAAACACGAACTTAAATCAAGATAAACTTAAGCGAGATCTTTGGCGACTCTTTCGAAAATAGAGGATAGAGCACGGCTACAATTTTTAGAAGCAAAGATTCAAATAACTAGTTTTTTTAAAGAAAATGATCGAGTTTAGATAAAAGGAAGCATGAAACAGATTGAACCCAAGCATTTTAAAGGAACAATCACAATGAAACCAACTCTTCATTAGGAAAAATGATTAATAAGTAACCAGATTTTTTATTTATTTTAATTATTTATTTATTTATTAATAAAGAAAGTAGAGGGAGAGCACGACGAGCGTCAAATGAATATCATACTTCTTCGATTGAATCATCAAGGAGACATACAAGAGCAAAGAAAACAGAACATCATAATCGACAAGCTTCGAAACTAAACCACTTGTACCTCCAAACTATTTTAGCAACTGGAAGGAACTCAGTCAATCCCAAAGAATCCAACAAGTCTGAGATTTTGAGCAACAATAAATAAAATAAAATGTAATATACCAAATAGTGACTTTGCTAACATTCGACACTTCATTTACTGTCAAGATTTGAAGAAAAAAAAAAAAAAAAAAAACTAAAGAGAGATTGTTCTATAGGAGGAACAGAATGCCTTCAAACAAAGCTCACGACCAGCACTAAACACGCAACATAAGAGTCTCATCTTGATGACGAAGATATATATTACGAGAATAGAAGGGTTTACCTTTTCTAATGCAGCGAGCTGAGACGAGCGTACTAAACACGGAGATGATCCCACCAACACACGACTCCGAGAACACGGACAGTGAACAAAGATGAAGAAGTGGACGGAATCACGACCTCGATCGACCTAGGTGAAGAAGTGATTTTTTTTTTCCGCCTCCAAACCAAAACACATCAACCTGTATTTGTTCTTCTCTCAATAATTTTTCACTCTCCAAAATCGTTTCTCTAAAAAAACTTTGTTTTGCCGTGAAACCAATTCAAAAATATTCTCTGTTCTTATTCGAAGTGCTTCTAAGAACACTTCTCAAAGCTCAGATTTCAACTTTTTTAGACTCAAAAAAAATTAATCCCCCCTCCTGAGAAGAAAAGAAACTATATATAGACCAAGAATTAGGGTTTTGAGAGTGAGAGCAAAAATCCGAATAGAAATCGGTTCAAAGCCCATCCCCAATTCAAATTTTGAAAACCTTTTTTCCCCCAAATGGCAGAACACCCTTTTCCTGCCATTTGAACCCATTCCGAAAATGGAAAAGCGGATGGACGATTGGGATTGAATCATTCGTCCTTGGAAACGACGTGGAACGATCCTACGCCAACAAGGACGGAATCGCGTGACCTGCCGTGCTGCCAGAATCGTACTGCTGAACGGAACGAATCAAAAAGGACATGAAGAAGATGAGACGCGTGCATAGCTCACGCGTCTGCCTCTGAGAACCGTTGTCGTCGCGCTCGTTGTTGTTGACGCGCTGGAATCTTTTTTTAGCAAAGTTTTGGGTTTCCACTGAAAGAAGATGAACTGGTGGCATCGTTCGGCTCTTGGCTGTAGCACGTTGTTGGATATTTTTTCTGAAAATTGGGCTTGGGTCGGATAACATAAAGGGCTGGAAATAAAATAAATAAAAAAAAATGGGCTGGGTGAAATCTGAAAAAAAAGAAAGCAAAGGACCTTGGGCTGGGTCAACTCCTTAGAGGAGAAAAAAAAAACCGAAATGGGCTAGGAAGGTTTGGATTTGGCTGAGACAAGGATTACATAAATATTTCAAGGGCCCAAAACTTGATTTGTTCAAATGGAATAGAATTAAGCTAGATAAGATGAATTATTATAAATCAATTGAACAAGCTTCTTACTTTAACGAAACAAAATAATCGGCGTAATTAAAAGCTAATTAAAAATCGTGAACTGTTATGTAACTAAACTAATTAGTGGAGTATTTAAACCAACCAAGATTTTTTCTTCGATGAATTTTTGAAAGATCCTAAAACCCATATTATCTAAAATTATAAAGAGGTAATGAGATTAACTTAGAATAAAGTGAAAACCATTTTATATATGTATATATATATTTTAACTTTATAAATCCAATTATTTCAAGTCGTTTAGAATAAAGAAACTCGTTAATGAATTTATATCGGGAGGGTCAAAATTGGGTGTCAACAGGACTATAAATCTCACAAAGACCTTTCCCAAAGAGAATAAAATATCCCTTTTCTTGCAATTGTCCAACACTCAATAAGTTACTTTTTAAATCAAGAACATATAGCACATTAGATATTATTTCTTCAAAACCATTCTTTGCTTTGATTTTAATATCACCTCTGCCCATTGCATCTACGGTAGAGAAATCACCAAAACTAACTTTAGAATGAAAGCTTTTCTCTAAATTAGAAAAACAAGACTTACTTCCACTCATGTGATTAGTGCAGACTGTGTCCAGATACCAAACGTCTTGCATGAGTTCTTCTTGTGCTTGTACTTCCATCAACAAAGTCTCTGTTTCCTTGCTTTCAACAAAATTTACTTCTCACCCTTCTCATTAGACAACCTAGTATAACATTCGAATTGATAATGACCAAATTTATGACCTCGATAACATTCTACCTTTGATTTGTCAAAATTCTTTCCTCAGCCTTTGCCGTAGTCATCATTGACCCTAAAGTTTCTGCCTCCATCATTGTTTCCGTGATCTCCTCTCCCTCTTATCTTCCTCTACCTCTACCTCTTCTTCTATAACTGGAAGAAATAAAAGTAGAAGCTTTTAGGGCCTTCTCTTCAGAAGTTGAATTGCAATTCATCTTCTGTTTATGCACTAGTAAGGAACTTTGCAGTTCGTCAAGAGACAACTCATCTATATCTTTTGACTCTTCAATGGAGCCAACAACATAATCATACTTCAGCGTCAAAGAGCGTAGTATCATTTAAAAAATTATGACATCATTCATCTTGTCACTATGGAATCATATTTTGTTGTTGATCTCCATTGTTCTAGCACAATAACTCATTACACACTCTCCTTCCTTCATCTATAAGGTCTGAAATCCCTTCTCAAGGCTTGAAGTTATGCACGCTTCACTCTGACAGTGCCTTGATATTTTTTCTTCATAGAATCCCAAATATCCTTAGAAGTTTCTTTATAAAGAATAGTTTATAGAATGGAACGATCGATAGCCTGAAAGAGATAGTTCTTCGCTTTCAGATTTTTCAACTTTTTTGCTTTCAATTCTGCCTTTTGAGCATTCGCCAAAGTTTCACCTTCCGCCGTAGTGTTGATCCATCCTCGAAAATTTGCCAATACTCCTTTGACCGTAGGAAATTTTCCATTAGCATTCTCCAATGGACATAATAACCATCAAAGGGTGGAATTGCTGCTGGTACGAAAGTACTATCTGATGCCATGAGTTAAAATGAAAAGAGGAAAAAAAGGTTTAGCTGCTGCTATTTTCTTTTCACTCTAGATTCACTGCTTCTTTCGTATTACTACAGAATCTCACACTCGCTCTGACACCACTGTAAACAGATGCACAACAATGAAAAGGGGATGCAACTTGGCAACTGAAAAGGGGATGCAAGAGCTTTTTTGAATGCAAAGAGGGATGGAAACCAAATGGTGAAGTATCATCCACAAAGGAATTAGGTTCATCTAATTTAAATGTCTTCAAGGTTATGAAAAATGCTACATCTGAAGTTAATAATTATGCTACTAATTTGATCAATGAGTTGATTGTCGAATTGGGACAACAACTATCTCAAAACAGAGGTGTTACAAGTGAGAAATCCAACTTAGCTACTATTGTAACGTTAAAATCAACGTTGGTATATTCTAGCGGTGAAAGAAACATCAATAGCTGATTCTGGCAAAAACTAATTAGTACACGTGATGGTTAAGTTGCTAAAAGTTTTGAGTTGTGTAAGGCCAACTCTTTTGGACGGGAAAATGTTGAACAAGGTGGCTAACAACTGATAAATGTAGTGATTTTCAAGCTGGAAATTGGACACTTTCAGTTGGTTTTCATATATGTTCCCATACTAGTCAAAGTAATTCTACAGAACGTGAAAAGGGTGATATTGGAAACTTTCAGTTGCGTGTCGATCCTAAATTTACTAACTCGGAATGCTTCTGAACCATTGTTGATAACTAATAAAAGACAATTGGACCGATGCATGATGAGGATTATGTCAAGCCCCGAGCCTACACCTTGGATGTGGCTGACACTCGAGAACCATTGTTGATCCCCAAAAGAAATCTTAGCATGGTTGACTACTTAGCAAAAGCCTAACTCAAGAAAATTTAAGCTTTAAAATAGAATTTAACTTTAAAAGTATCAAAACTTCTATAAAGTCAAAATATCTCAAATAATAAACTCAAAACTTTTCTGAGGATACTCTGAAAACAATAATAGTTTGTCAAATAATTCAAAGGAAATACCAGAAGAAACTCAACACTAACTACCTATATGAAGCCTCTATAGTTCAACATGGATGTCGGGACAAGACCCATGACACCTTAAAACTGTTCTTCAACTTGTATTCCAAACATACTTAGAGCAAAACTTTGAACATCTTTGTGAGACAACAAAGTTTAAGAACTTTTTCACAACTAGAAAATTAAGACTAGTAGCGAAACTAGAATCAGAAATAGATTAGAAAAAATATACGAAATATTTTTCTTAAAAAGAATTATTGTTAATATGTGTCAAATGAATCTTACTGATTCCAACAAACTTTGTAGAAACACGAAGTTACCAAGTTTGATGAACTAGTGAAAAACAAAAGAATAGAAGAACTGAAATTAATTCACAAATCTAAAATTTGTAAAACACGTACCAGAATCTTGAAAAAATTTAATAGGAAAAAGATCAAGTCCACTGAACTCACAGTGTCCCCTTAAGGAAATTATTCCCCTCTAGTATTCGAGGTTTGATTTGGAATATGACCTCCCAGGGTAAAATGATCTCAATCACCAGAGTATAGATACCAAAAACTCTGGTGTCAGCGAGCCACTCAACGGCAGTAAAGTACACTTAGAATACTAGATTTAGTAGTAGAAGAAGAAATCCATAAATTCTATGTTTAAAATAAAAGGAAATCCCTCAATTTATAGAAAACAAAGGGTAGTGCGAAAAGGTTATTATTGTGCCTTACCGAAAAGGTCACAAACCTTTGAAAAGTCACAATCTTTCGGAAAGGTCGTCACCTTTCATAAAAGTCATAACTTTTCATAAAAGTCGCAATTTTTCATAAAAGTCACAACTTTTCATAAAAGTCGCAACCTTTCTTAAAAGTCACAACTCTTTATAAAAGTCGCAACTCTTCATTTTCCATTCACACCTTTTAAAACCCAACAATCCCCCGCATGAATGGGGAATGACTCTAAGACAAAGAAACGGACAATTATGTGTACTTTACAAGCAAGAATTAATTGCATCTGGATAAGTAGGTTTCCCCTTGGACTTTCCGTAGTGAACATATGTCGGATATACGCGGTCAATCGGTAGATGTGATATCTTTGAACCGTCAAGCTTTGGTGTATACCTAGACAACTATATGTCACACAATTAACTCTTTATCGTTTATGGTTCTTACGGTTGTGTTCGTTTCAGCCATGAACACCTCCTGGTTTTATGAGTGTAGAGAGAGATGGGCTTTTGACATTCATCCTCTTTGAAGCGGCTTACACTTCACACTCACATAGGTGATTTCTAATCGTGTTATCGCGTAGATACACTATTTGGTCAACTCTGCCAAACTTAGCAAATCATTAAAACCATTAAGCTTTATTAACTCATTAACAAGCCTTAATGTTGTATCCTTGTCCCTGAGCATTGTCTTCATCATGAGAATGGATTGAGTTTGTTGACAATGCCAAACCGTCAGTCACAACTTTGTTTTTCTCCTTGAATTTAGCTCTTGGGATCTCCAGTCTGCTAGATAGAGTTACCTCCATGATGACTTGTCCTAAGCCATAAATCCATTCCCTTAGATGATCTTTAAACTTTCTCTCTAGTTAGGCCTTTTTATAAGTGGATCCGACACATTATTCTTTGACTTTACATAGTAAATTCTGATAATTCCACTAGAGAGTAGTTTTCTAACGGTATCATTTTTATGTCCTATATGACAAAACTTTCCGTTATACATCATGCTCCATGCCCTACCTATTGCATCTTGACTATCAAAGTGTACGCATACTAATGCCAATAGTTTGGGCCAAAAAAAAGAATATCTATCAAGAAATTCCGGAGTCTTTCAACTTATTCACCGACCTTATCTTGAGCACCTAGCTCAAAGATCATTATAGAGCTAGCGATACATGTCTCTTTTGAAATATTTCCAAGAGACTGTTTCTCTACCAAGAGTAAGTATATATTCACTCGTGGATTTTACTTCATTTGTCCGGTGATCAAATTTGCATCACTATATCCTTTCAATACAGTTGGATATTGTTATAATGCAAGGTATAGTTTTAAGTATTAATTTTAAATACTCCAAAACTCTATTTATTGCCATCTAATGAGTTTATTTGGGATCACTTGAAAACCGACTCAGTTTATAATAGCAAATGCTATATCTGATCGCGCACACTTCATGATATACATCATACTTCCCAATACTCTAGCACAATTCAATTGTGAGTCACTTTTGCTTTCACTCTTTTGAAATGCAAAGCTCAAATTTATTGGAGACTTGACAATATTTACATCCAAATATTTGAACAAGTCAAGTACCTTTTCAATGCAATGAGACAGTGAAAATGTTAAACATTATGGAGTTCTAAGGATTCTTATATCTAAGATCACATCAGCAACTCCAATATTTTTCATTCCAAACTTGCTTTCTAGCATACGTTTAGTAGCATTTATGTCATTAGTGTCTCTATTGATGATCAACATATCACCAATATAGAAACAAACAATGACCTTATGATTTTAATGTGAAAACATTTATCACTTCCATCATTCTTAAATCCATTTGCCAACATGTTTTTTGGTCAAATTTCTTATGTCATTGTTTGGGTGCTTGCTTTAGTCCATAATGTGACTTAACAAGTTTGCACACTTTCTTTCATTTACCAGGAACCACAAAACCCTCGGGTTGTTCCATGTAAATTTCTTCCTTCAATTCTACATTTAAGAAAGTTCTTTTCACATTCATTTGATGAATTTAGAGGTCATATACCACAACTAATAATTTTAGCATCCGAGTGGATGTAATTCTAGTTACTAACGAGTATATATATAGACAAGATCACAACCTTGTTTTTCTCTAAAGCCTTTGACACAAAGTCTTGCTCTATATTTGTCAATAATTCTATCCACTTTCATTTTCCTTTTAAGGATTCACTTTGAACCCAAAAGTTTATTTCCTGGAGGAAGATCAACCAAACCAATCTCACTATTGACACTATTTGTCCAAAAGGATGAGTCTACATAAGACACAAGAAATTTTACAAAATCATATTTGAAGGAAGTATATGTCCCTTGACATTTACTACGCCTCTTGATCTCTTTATTAAGTACATTCTCCTTTTGTTCTTTCCAAGGTCGTTTAGACCTTTCACTAGACTACTCAAGTCTAATTTTACAGTCCACAGTCTTAGGTCCTATTTCAATCCTTTTAGGAATAGGAACTTAGACTTTGGATATACACCCCCACACTTTGAAATATTTCAAGTTGGATTTCCTTCCTTTCCATTTCTCATATGTAATATATTGTGTCCTGAACAAACAAAATTGCTTTCTTTATCAAAAGACAACTTTTTTTTTTGTTCCCTTTTGCAGTAAGGATTGTTCCTCCACAAAAGTTTTGTGGTAAACCCGAACTTATAAATAATGCATCCATCATTTATTTCAACGTTCGGTTTTTCATTAGATTGAGGTGAATAGCGCATTAGTTTGATGGATAATTCCATTTTCCAAACATATTTCTGCACAAGGAGATTTATACTCTCCATTCTTATCACTTCTTATCTTTTTCCAAATTGATATTCAACTTCGATATTACATTGTCTAGACATTTCTATTGCTTCATCCTTACCATTAAGCAAATAGACAGTTTTCTTTTTAATGCCATTGTCAATTAAAGTAACGAGATACTTTTTCCTACTACGATATGATATTGACTTCATATCACAAATGTCAGTGTAAATCAATTTTAAGGGATTAAAGTTCCTTTCAACAGATTTATAAGAATGCTCAGCATACTTAAATTTCACATAAACTTGACATTTTTATTTGTTGCACTCAAAGTTAGACAAAACTTCTAAGTTGATCAGTTTTCCTTACAAGGTTTTGTAATTGACATGCCCCAAGTTTTGATGTTACAAACATTGACTCAAGCAAGTAAGAACAAATAAAAACATTCAGTTCGAAAAGCTCTTTGCGAGGTAGCTTTTTTCTCACTAATATTTTATTCCTATTTCTTACAATTTTGTGTGATACAAACATTGTTTAGAGTCATCACCTTGTCAAATGTCCTTTTCAGAAGGACCTTTCCATAACTTTCAATTTGATTGTTATAGAACTACCCATGAACAAAGTTTATCAGGTTAAATAAAGACAATATAGTCCAAATGTTACTTTTACAAAAACATAACAAATAACTATTCACCAATATTCATGTCTATGTAAATACTTTCATTATAATAAACATATCTTTTCATGAAAAATCACAACATTTTAAGTGATATTTTTTTTTCCATAAAAGAACACAATTATTTTGAACAAGTATATATATAATTTTGTTGTTTCATACTAGTCACACTATATACTAGTAATAGAGAAACTCAACAACCACAATACCAAATATACTCCAAGAATTTTGTGGGTATAACATAATACAAAAGTATCATTGAATTTCATATCTTTTGCTCCAAAGTAAAATTAGACACCAAGTCTAATCATAAGCAAAGAACCCCCACATTTCATATGTGATATCAAAAATATGTTTCAAGTATTTGAAAATAGTTTTTCCACATATTTTAATGTTGGAAACATTATTCTACGAAAGAACTATAGTGTTGCAATTCTCTTTGACAATGTTTACACAATGTCAAAGTTCATTCCATAGAGAAACAAAATCACAAATTCTAAGTCATTGGTATTTTTCCTCCATCATAAATAGACATACCACTTAGTATTTTAAATACTAACAATAAGGACCAAAAACAATTGTACAATTTATTTCTATATTACATTGAAGTTTATAGAAAATCAAAAGTACAACACTGACTTATATGTGAAATTTTCATATTCTTCAAACCAATTGCATAGTCCAATTTATCTAGAGTATAAAACCACAAAAGTTTTTAGTCTACAAAAATCAGACACACTAACATTTCTCATGGAGTACAAGACTACAAAAGTCTTTTTTTTTCCCCAAACAGAACAACACATATTCTTTATCACATAGAAATATTTTTCTGATCAAATAGTCTTCCAACTATAACATTTTGACATACTATTTTATCAAACAAAAATATGCATCTCTTATTTTTGCAAACTAAAGAATTTTAAAAACAACAATATTTGCCAAGTAAAATTCATTCCACAACATATGGTTTGTAGATTTTATTTTTTTTCAAAGATACATATGATAAAAAAAAAAATCAAAGATGATTACTCTTAGAAACTATTTTCCTCCTTAGACAATTTAATAAGAAGGTTACCTGGTAATCTTTAAACGGAATACCACAAAAATTATCTGTTACATTCTCACTTCGACCTTGCTACACAAAGCAACGAAATATGGAGAAGTAATGCATTTATCTTCTACTTCCATGATCAGATTCTCTCAATCAGTTACAAAAAATATTAAAGTATAATAATTTCCTTAAGATTGTTCTTCATCTTGTATTCCAAACATACTTAGAGCAAAACTTTGAACATCTTTGTGAGACAACAAAGTTTAAGAACTTTTTCACAACTAGAAAATTAAGACTAGTAGCGAAACTAGAATCAGAAACAGATTAGAAAAAATATACAAAATATTTTTCTTAAAAAGAATTATTGTTAATATGTGTCAAATGAATCTTACTGATTGCAACAAACTTTGCAGAAACACGAAGTTACCAAGTTTGATGAACTAGTGAAAAACAAAAGAATAGAAGAACTGAAATTAATTCACAAATCTAAAATTTGTAAAACACGTACCAGAATCTTGAAAAAATTTAATAGGAAAAAGATCAAGTCCACTGAACTCACAGTGTCCCCTTAAGAAAATTATTCCCCTCTAGTATTCGAGGTTTGATTTGGAATATGACCTCCCAGGGTAAAATGATCTCAATCACCAGAGTATAGATACCAAAAACTCTGGTGTCAGCGAGCCACTCAACAGCAGTAAGGTACACTTAGAATACTAGATTTAGTAGTAGAAGAAGAAATCCATAAATTCTATGTTTAAAATAAAAGGAAATCCCTCAATTTATAGAAAACAAAGGGTAGTGCGAAAAGGTTATTATTGTGCCTTACCGGAAAGGTCACAAACCTTTGAAAAGTCACAATCTTTCGGAAAGGTCGTCACCTTTCATAAAAGTCATAACTTTTCATAAAAGTCATAACTTTTCATAAAAGTCGCAACTTTTCATAAAAATCGCAACTTTTCATAAAAATCACAACTTTTCATAAAAGTCGCAACCTTTCTTAAAAGTCACAACTCTTTATAAAAGTCGCAACTCTTCATTTTCCATTCACACCTTTTAAAACCCAACAAAAACTACTACAATAAAACAAAAAAAGTAAAAGTCCTTTGGAATGCAAGCAAGGCTCATGAACGCTAACAAAGCGCTTGCTGATGATCCTAAACACTTGTATCTGCATCATGAAAAATTACAGGTCGAATGAATCAATACATAGAATGTACGAGTATGTAATATAGTTGATGAATATAAATAACTAAATGGAAGAAGCTGAAATAGGATACTCAACTGAATGTAAAGCATAAGTAGAGATTAAAACATTTAAAAGCTTTAAAAATAAATATGCTACCTAAAGGAACTGTACATATATAAATATGATAATGAAATATTCTCTACTTTATCTCGGAGATTCTCTTACCAACAACCATAGCGATGAGCATCGTGATGATATAGTGACTCGTGCGCACTGTCAGAACTATCATATACCTTGTCGCGGTATAAAACATACTTAACTCATGGAGCTTCTCAGAGGTAGTGTGGAATCACTCGAATGTTGGTACACTCTATGGTTGAGATAAGTTCTAAAAAAGGACATCTTTAATAGGTAACTGTTCAATACTCAATCTTTCTGAAAACTCTTTACTTTTCTAAAAATAATACTCCTCTATGTAAAAACGAAACAATTTGGGAATCATAAAGTTTCCTTCAACTCTTCTCAAAATTAGGCTTAAACTTTACTCTTGAACTTACTTTTAGCTTCTCAAAATTCATTTATGACAAAAGATGCTTCTTCGAAAGACTCTCAATCAAAACTCAGAAATTAGGGTTCACGTGGAATATAAACATGAACAACAATTAAAGGATATCAATATATAATATATAATAACTCAAGATCAAGAACCCTTGAAACTAAGGGTATAACTGTAGATTAACTTATACGGATTGAATTGAGATGTAGAGCATGAAGATAAACTAGTCCATCAATATTATTAGTCTTACATAACTAGAAGAACAAAGTTCATGGTAAAACTAGAAGAACTTTTGAAAACCATAGTTTTCTCCTCTTGGTCCTTGCTCTTAGACTTGGAAGCGTTAATGAGAGTCATAGGGTAGATTTATACGATTTACAACATTATTAAGGTGTTAAAATGTTGGGGTTTAGGCTTAGAAAAGGTGGGAAAAAACTCAACTACCCTTCATAAAAAGTTTTCGAAAACCTTCCACGGGGCTATCTACAATTTGTGGTTTGATCTACGGATTGTAGATGTACCATATTCATATTAAATTTTAAGGCTCAAAATTTCATTCTATGAAAGAGTTGGTTTTGGTTCTTGTAGAATAAAACTAAATGGAAGATGAATTAACATGAATATTTGGTAGGAAGATAATTAGTACAAAATAAAAGTCAAAGATTGTGTCTTGGTAGGTGAAATTTAGACAAACCATAAAATGGTTTCATATTCTTAACCTTGACAATTTTGACACATAGTGATGTCATGGATGACATTAATAGGATGAATTTATTCCTCTAAATAGGTAGCTCTTAATTCATTTTCAAATCATCCTCTCACTTGCCTTCTCACCTTCTAAGGCATTTGTGTTGTCTGTCTTGTAGTATTTTACTTGTATTCTTTGTAGAGTGAAATAAATATTGGTGAAGTTGTTCTTTGGTGGACGTAGGATCATTTTGATCCGAACCACGTTAAATATTGTTGTTCTTCCTTGTTCTTTAGTTTCACGTTTCCTCTTACAATTGGTATCAGAGCCAAGGTTCTGTCTCAGTATGCTCTGTGGTTGCATCATAGTCTGAACTTCCACATCAGAAAAGGATTATTTTGTTTTCTGTAGTTCCAAATACATTGTAGTAGAAAAGGAAGAATATGTAAAAAAAAAAAAAGTTCCATGAAGTTTGAAATTGATAGATTTAGTGGCCGCAACAACTTCAATGTCTGGAAAATCCAGATGATAGCGTTACTGTAGAGGGAAGGTTCAATCCATGCTATTGACGGAAAGTACCCCGATAAGATATCGGATTCCGACAAGGAAAAGATTGAAGGAGATGCATTGAGTGCAATCCAACTGTTGCACCTAACGTACTTTGTGAAGTGACTACAAGTACCGAAGAGACGACCAAAGAGTTATGAGAAAAGCTGTAAGGGCTTTACCAGGACCAGTCAGTGACAACAAGGATGTTGTTACAAACGGCGTCTTCATACATTTAAGATGGATTCAGGTACTTTGTTGCAAGACCATCTAGATGCATTCAATAAACTTGTGATGGACTTACAAACTGCTGGAACTAAAAAGGACGAGGAGATGCTTGCATGTTCTTTTCTATTTTCATTGACTTCAAAATATCGTGATATTGAGAATTCAATGATGTATAGAAAACAACCTATTAAACTTGAGCAAGTGCGGCAAGCACTAAACTCTTGTGATGTGCGGATGCATTTTAAAGGAGACAAAAGTGACGAAGCTAGTGGACTCTTTGTAAGAGGTCGTACTAGCCAACAGGGAAGGAGCAAACCGAAGTACAGATCAAAGTCTCGTGTGAACAAGAAGAATGCGGAATGTTGGGGCTGTCACAAGAAAGGGCACTTTGAACGAGATTGCCCTATGTCAAAGTCCAAAGAAAAGGCGAGCGCATCCATTATTGAGCAAGTACATGATAATGATGATGATTATGTACTAACAACATCATGCAATAGTGGAGTCTATGACAACAAATGGGTCTTAGACTCTGGTTGTACTCTGCATATGACATTCCGAAAAGATTGGTTCAGCAGCTATGAAATAAGCAGAGGAACTGTATTAATGGGCAATAATGCAACTTGTAAAATAGTTGGCATTGGTTCAGTTCATGTTCGCTGCCATGATGGAATCGTGAGGACTAGTACAGAAGTCCGTCATGTTCCTGATCTAAAGAGAATTTGATATCCCTGGGTACTTTAGATAAACAAGGCTATAAGTACATGAGTGAAGGAGAAACTATGAAAGTGACTAAAGGGTCTTTAGTCATGTTGAAGGTCAATGTGGAGGTCTCTACACACTTGCGGGAAGCACCATTATTAGCTCTGTAAATGCATCTACAGTAGAGTTATCTAATGATGACAAGGCAAAATTATGGCACATGAGACTAGGCCATATGAGCGCACGAGGATTGGAGATGTTGAGCAACCACAACCTTTTGAATGGTGAGAAGATCAGCACATTTGAATTTTGTGAGCACCGCGTCTTAGGGAAGCAAAAAAAGGTCAGCTTCAGCACTGGCAAGCACAAGACGGGAGGGGTGCTAGACTACATACATTCAGATTTATGGGGTCCCTCTAATCTTCCATCGAAGGGAGGAAAGAGGTATCTTCTCACATTCATTGATGATTTTTCACGAAAGGTTTGGGTACGTTTCCTGAAGACAAAAGGTAATGCTTTTGAAGCATTTAAAGAGTGGAAGATTTTGGTTGAAAATCAAATGGAAAGGAAAATCATGTATCTTCACACGGACAATGGCTTGGAGTTTTGCAGTGAAGAGTTCAATGATTTCTACAAGGTTCATGGGATCGCAAGGCATAAGACGGTCAGGCACACACCACAGCAGAGTGGAGTTGCCGAGAGAATGAACAGAACTCTTCTTGAGAAGGCTCGTTGTATGCTCTTACAAGATAACATGTCCAAAGTATTTTGGGCTGAAGCAGTTCATACTGCTTCTCATATTGTCAATCGGTCTCCAGCATCAACGATCGACTTTAAGACTCCGAATGAGGTCTGGTCAGGTGAACCCTCTAACTATTCATACTTGCGAATATTTGGGTGTCCAGCTTATTATCATGTTAATGTACGAAAGCTTGAACCAAGGTCTAAAAAGGCCATATTCGTAGGGTATGTAGATGGAGTAAAAGGGTACAGACTATGGTGTTTGTCTTTACTCAAATTTGTAGTTAGTAGAGATGTTACCTTTGATGAATCCTCTATACTTGATCCTCGTAAAGTTTCTGTGGAGTTATCAAAAAATGAGAACAACGAGCAGGTGGAGCTACCGGTGGACCTTACCAAGGAACGGGAATAAGAGACTCAAATTGATGAGTCAAAAGATGCAGATCTTGAAGAACTTGCTTCCAATGAACCATACACAATTGCGAAGGGAAGGGACAGAAGGCAGATACGGAAACCGAAACATCTTATATAGCAAGAAAATCTTATTGCACATGCATTCGTAGCTGCAGAAGAAGATATTAAAGATCTCGAGCCCTCTTCGTATGTTGAAGAAACTTCTTGCAAAGATGCTGCACAATGGAAGTTAGCCATGATGGAAGAGATGGAGTCTCTTCACAAAAATGAGACATGTGTCTTAGTTAAAAGGCCAAAGGGGATGAGGACAGTTGGATGCAAATGGGTCTACAGAAAGAAAGAAGGTATTCCAGAAGTGGAAGATGTTATGTTCAAGGCGAGATTGGTTGCAAAGGGTTTCAGTCAGAAGGAGGAATTGACTACAATGAGATCTTTTCTCCAGTCGTGAAACATAACTCAATTCGCGTGCTACTAGCATTGGTTGCACAATTTTATTTAGAGCTTCAACAGCTTGACGTCAAAACTGCTTTCTTACATGGTGATCTAGAAGAGACAATCTATATGGATCAGCCTGAAGGTTTCCTAGATGAAGGAAAAGAAGATCATGTATGCCAACTGAAGGAGTCTTTGTATGGTTTTAAGCAATCCCCTAGACAGTGGTAAAAGAGGTTTGATGCATTCATGACTACACATGGATTTTTTAGGAGTGCATTTGATAGTTGTGTATATCACAAGAAGATGTCTGGTAACTCTATAATTTATCTATTGTTGTATGTTGATGATATGCTTATTGCTGCTAACAACATTACAGAGATAAATATTTTGAAGAAACTGTTGAGCAAGGAATTTGACATGAAGGAGCTAGGAGTTGCAAAGAAAATCCTTGGAATGGAAATTTCAAGAGAAAATGGTGTTGTACATCTTTCTCAGAAGAGGTACATCAGAAAAGTTCTTGAAAGATTCAATATGCATATGAGCAAGCCTGTAAGTACACCGTTAGCTTCTCATTTCAAGCTTTCAGAGTTACAAATGCCTCAATCTATGGATGCGGTGGAGCATATGTCAAATGTTCCTTATGCGAGTGCAGTTGGTAGCATTATGTATGCTATGGTATGCACACGTCCAGATATTGCCCAATCTGTAAGTGTGGTAAGCAAGTACATGGCAAATCCAGGAAAAAGGCACTGGAAAGCTGTCAAGTGCATATTGAGATATCTCAAAGGAGCTCCTGATGTTGGCCTAACCTTCCGAAAAAGTGAAGGTATTTCAATTCTCGGTTATGTAGATTCTGACTATGCAGGGGATCTTGATCGAAGGAGGTTCACAACTGGATACATCTTTACTCTCGTTGGCAGTGCCGTTAGTTGGAAATTGACTTTACAGTCGATTGTCGTTTTGTCTACAACAGAGGCACAATATATGGCAGCAACGGAGGCAGTGAAAGAAGCTATCTGGTTGAAAGGTTTGGTGGCAGAATTGAGTTCGGTTCAGCTTGAATCAATTCTAAAATGTGATAGTCAAAGTGCTATTCATTTGATTAAAAATCAAAGATTTCATGAGCGCACCAAACACATTGATGTCAGATTTCATTTTATTTGAGCTATCGTAGAAAAGGGAGCTATCAAGGTTGAGAAGGTTATCACAGACGATAACGCTGCATACATGTTGACCAAAATAGTCCCGCTTGCCAAGTTTGCACACTGCAAGGACTTGGCGAGAGTATGCATCAATTGATGCAACTCTAAGAGAACAACTGCTAGGTGGAGCTGGTATGTTCAACAAAGCTTTGATTCTTCTTGTTTCTTACAAATGGGATTGCCCAGTAATCTTAGAAGTTTTGGCCGTAGTTGTTTATACGCATGCTTGGAACACAAACCAAGGTGGAGATTGAAAGATTTGGTTTTGGTTCTTGTAGAATCAAAATAAATGGAAGATGAATTAACATGAATATTTGGTAGGAAGATAATTAGTACAAAATAAAAGTCAAAGATTATATCTTGGTTAAGTGAAATTTAGGCAAACCATAAAATGGTTTCATATTCTTAACCTTGACAATTTTGACACATAGTGATGTCATGGATGACATCAATAGGATGAATTTATTACTATAAATAGGTAGCTCTTAATTCATTTTCAAATCATCCTCTCACTTGCCTTCTCACCTTCTAAGGCATTTGTTTTCTCTCTCTTGTAGTATTTCACTTGTATTCTTTGTAGAGTGAAATAAATATTGGTGCAGTTGTTCTTTGGTGGACGCAGGATCATTTTGATCCGAACCACATTAAATATTGTTGTTCTTCCTTGTTCTTTAGTTTCATGTTTACGCTAACGAGTTGACATTACGGGTCGTAGTTCAATCTACGACCCGTAGAAGGGATTCATTTTTCATGACTCACAAAACTGTATTGTGGTAGTGTCTAGCTAGTAAAATGGTGATATTCTATTACTCTAAACTCGAAATGAAGCAAACAGGGTGTAGTTAGAAGAGGACATATAAACCTTCAATTTTATAGGTTATGGGACACCCAATTCCATGTGTGCTGAGAGATATGGACATTTCAATTTGACTTAAGTAGAATTTTTTGTCAAAACATAATCGGTAAGGACACTTCAACTCAACTTTGTGCTCCATTCACATACTAAATAATTGACTTTAACACCTTATAACAATTTAATGAATCCTCTGATATTATCTTACACACAGATGAAGAATAGTTTGTGCCTTAGCTTAGAAATTTTTAGAATGTTACAATATCTCCCCCTTGATATCATTTGTCCTCGAATAATGGCTTAACTGATCATGGAAGGGTAGGAAAATGTTTAACAATCCAATTTATTGCAAAATACACATATAAACTCATGAACTCAAAACACTGAAGGAGAAACTGAATTGAATGATTACATTAGAAAAAGTTAATACTTGGACTGGAACTGAATTATAGGAAAAGAAAAGAGGGTATCTTGTTTTCATATCCTCTTCGGCTTCCTATTCTCTTCATTTGGTGTTTTTTGGTTATATTATTAAAGATTTATTTATAATTGTTGTATTATATTACTCATTACCTGCTCTTTACATCTATGTGTCCATAGCATTTTAGTCATTCTAACATATCTATAAAAATTCACATGGAACACACGTTCCAAACATGTGTCCAGAAATGAGTATACATTTACATTCTTGCATCTTGAATAGTCAAACTATGTGATTGGAGAACTACTCATACAATATACATATATAATGACTGATTATTCACTCCATGAACTTTTACAGATCTAACTCGGATGGAGAGTATATTGTTAGCTTAAGTCAAGTGAAAATCAAAATCCTAGTAACATCAATGCAATCATATATTACTCAGTTTTGAAGAATTAATGCAGATTATCAAACTAGTCATTAAATACATAATAACTTGTATTAAATTCATCCGATAGGGAGAAAGGTATAATCAAACACATAAACATAATATTTTATTACAATCAAGAATTGTGGCAGCTATCATTCTTTATAGTAAAAGATTCCAATAATTATTAGGAGGATTGCTCACTATTGCGTTTAGAGTTGTCAATAGGGGCTAGCTTATACAGATGTTAGAATTTGACGGGTAAGGCTGGGCTGACTCATTTTTTGCGGGCCAGAAAATAGCTAGCCTAACCCACCAGCACGTGGATTGCGGGTCGTGTTGGGTCAGTTCAATTTTTTAAAGGGAAAATTTTCAAAACAACAATATTTTAGTATTTAATAGAATCTCTTATCAACACTTTCATTATTTATTTAAAATGACAATATTTTGATTTGCTATAAGACTGACTTTTGTATTTATTTAATTAGAAAGAACACAAATCTTTAACATCAGGATGGAGAAAATCATGGGAGAAAATATTTCAAAAAGGTAAATCGCTTAAGTCTCTAATTACTAATTAGTTACAATTGGAAAAAGATGAAGTGTCATCTCTCTCTTGTTCTTTCGAATAGCTTTCACCATTGTTCTACATATTTTCAATATCCATTTTGAATAACTCCATTAAAATTGAATTTTCGTTTTTGTTGATTTGCCCCACTTTTTGTTGGATAATTTTTTTTGAATTAATCAATTGTTATTCAAACCCCTTTATCGATTTTCGATTCTCCATTAATCCTCATGCTTCGTAGAAGTCAAGTCGATTGATCATCATTTATGGACAAATCTCCTGTAAGAATTTTCATTTTTATTTGTCAAGAGTCATGGATCAGTTATAAAAAAAAGAGTTCATCATCCTTCTCTCCTAAAAAATACAAAATTGCATAACGAGAAAAAATATGTGCATCATCAATAAAATTCAACATTGTATCTGCTCATCATCGTTTTTCTTGGAAAATTCAAAATTGTTGATAGATTTGGGAAGCAATTTTGAAATACAAAAGTGAAGCAATTCATCATCGGCGTTCCTACAAAACTAGAAATTGATGATTGATCAAAGAAATTAATTGAAATGTACAATAAAAAAATCACATTTATTTTTCAAGATATGATTGATCTCGTATTATCTCAAATAATTCATCAAAATTAGTGGTGATGCAGCGTGAGAGTAGATTTTTGAAATTTTATTCAAATACAATTTTATTGTTGTGATATCGTATATTGAATAATCGGAATACAAATTAGTTTAGATACAAATTAGATGATACTATGTATTGGATTATTAGAATATAAATTTATTTTGAATATAATTTTGATGATGTTACGTTATCGATATTCTATGTTGAATTATTATGATTTTATATATTGAATTATTGAAGTATAAATTTGATTGGAATACAAATTTGTTTAACAACTATAGATATCAACTTATAAAATACAATTTTTAAAATACAAATTTTGGAATGGAAATCAGGTTAGAATACAACTTTTTCTTAAATAGAAAGTTACAAATAAAAGTGAATAATGAATTTAATCAACAGCTAGGAAACAACTTTTTGAATACAATTTTTGAAATACAACTTTTAAAATATAAAATCAGTTTAGAATATATATTTTTTGCTTAGTCAAAAGCTAAAAATAAAATTACACGAGTACAGATAATTGATATACAACATACAAAATACTTTTATTTTAAATACAATACATATAACTGAATTTAAACATAGCATGCAAAATGATTAATTTGAATTCACATGGATACAATATGCTCAAATAAATATAATATTGCTGAAAATATAATTAAAATATAAAAAATACATTATATGTATATATACTAATATGAATACAATTTAAGTAAGAACATATATCATTTTAGTCGTCTATAATTTCATCCAAATAAATACAATATTCTGAAAATACAATTGACATATAAAAAATACAACTAACAATATTAATATGATAATAAATTAAGTATGCAATTAAATAAATTAAATATTAACTAAAATTGAAAAAATGTAAACACCAAAATACAAAACCTACCCTAAACAGTAACGAGATCTACTTAAAAAATCAAACTCAAAAGGAAATTTACTAAATAAATAATTCTGAAGTTGAATAAATTTGAACACAAAAATACATAAACGGTCAAAGAAAATACAAATCAAAACTAAAAAATTTCTGATATCGACCCAATAAATACAAATCAAATGAAAGTTATCAAATTAAATGAGAATATGATGCAGATATTTTATTTAATCTTTTTCCATTTTAATTAAAAAAGAAGAAGAAAGAATCTGAAAGCACAAGAAGAGGAATAAAATTAATGAACAGAGAGAAAGTGGAATTGATGAGGAGTGACAATATACTGTATTTTAGGAGGATAATTATAAATATATATAATTTGCTATTAAAACAATATATGAGAGACAACATGTGATTAATGTGAAATAAATCAATTAATCAATATATATATATATATATAAAGGAGGACCATAGACAAGGCGATGTGGCACTTCTCTATGGCCTCCATTTGCATTTAGCTTTTTCCTTTTTAAAAAAATAAATAAATTTATTATTATATCATACAAAAATTACTTAAATTTATCACAAATAAATATTTTATTAATGGAGGATCATCTATAACAAAAACTCTTCATATTTTTTTATTTATTTATCTCACTTATAATAAAAGGAGAAACATAATTTATTTATTTATGACTTTTTTTTAATTTAAATTAATTATTCTATTGTAAAAATATATTACTTTATTTATACAATAAATATTTTATTAATATAGGAACATTTATTTAAAAAAAACTCTATAATTTTTTTCTATTTGTTTGTCTCACTTCTAATCATGAAATCATAATATATATTTTTTACATTTTAAGTATTTTTATTTTTATTTTTTAATTTATTCACTAGGAGTTACTACCCATGACTTGCCCCTCTTTAATTTTTACTTTTAATAATATTCATAACTCTCATAATTTTTATGTCCATAACTTCCAAATTAAATTTTTAAGTTTATGATGTCTTATGGTATTCCTTTATTTTGCCTATAAATTCATATTAGTTTCATGAAGATTCACATTCACAATTATCCTTTCTCTTTTCATCATATTGATTTGGTTTGTAACAAAAAAGAAGTATATGAAGGTAAGAAATGTTTCATTGCAAATTTTTATTTTTTATTTCCTCTATTTTTGTCTATATAAATTCGTATTTGGTTTGAGAATGAAACTAACATGTAACAAAAAAAAAGTACATGAAGTTAATAAATATATCATTCTCAAGTCCTAATTTTTTCATTTCCTTTATTTTGTCTATATAACTTCATATTTATTTTCGTGAAGATTCACATACAAAGTTATAATTTTCCTTCTTCATCATACTTGTTTGTGAATTAACTAACATGTAACAAAAAAAATATATATGAAGGTAATATATATTTCATTATAAAGTCTTTCTTTTTATTTTTATGTACTTAGACATGCTTTCTTAATATTGTTTTTTTTATATTTGTATTATCATTTATCAAGTAAGTATGATTTAAAATATCTCTGTAATTCTTAACAAGGTGTTGTCCGTATGCAATTGTTCTTTCTAATAGTTAATTTTCTAGATATGATATAGTTTGATTATAATATTTGTTAGATTTCAAGAAATAATTATTATTTAGTATTGTTACTACTATTGAAAAGATAATATACAACTATATGGCATATAGTTTATATTTCGTTCTTTCTTTTGACATAATTATTTTTAATTGGTATATGATTTTTTTTATTCAGAAGGTTGCATATAATGAAGAGTTTGACATATTGAAAAAACATGATGGCGGATCTCTTTGCAAAGGAAGATGGTAGAAGGAAAAAAATGAAGCATAATTATAGATTATTTTTTCACTTTGAATTGTATTAGCAACTTAGTTACTTTTGCTAGAGTTTTTAAATTTTGATTTATATAAATAATTTAGCTAAATGTATTATATTTCAATACTAATCATTTGATCCTTTAGTATTCTACTTTCTCTTTGTTATGAAGAAAAAATAATATAATTATTTTATTTTAACAACAATAAAAAAAATTATGATGATTAGGAGTTTTATTTTTATTATAATCATAAAAAAGTAATTGAAAAATAAAATTATTTTCATGATGTCATTTTTTGCGTATGTAACAATCTGTCGCCGTTCTTTTTTCTTTGAAATATGTTTATAATTTTTATGTAGTCACTAATTATTATATTTTCTCTGTTCATTTTTTGTATTTTCACCCCTTATTTTCATTTATTTATTTTACAAATAAAATCAATACATAATTAGTAATACATTTAATGTCTAATAAAATTACACATTTGAATTATCTATAACTCATGTCTCTTCATCTTACTTGTAACGTTTAATATTAAATATTATCATAATTTTGTATGTTTCATTTTTCGTAAGTCTTATAAATACTTCATTAATGTTTAAAAAATATAATAACAAATGTAATAATAAGGAAATAACAAAAAAATTAATTTTATTTTGACGAAATCAGAGTTTGAATAGAACATTAGTACTCCAAAAGATAGAGAAAATCAAAGCATATAAATATTTTCAACCTAATACAATATATTGTTATTTCAACAATATTATCTCTTATTTCATTTACTTCACCACGGTGAATATTTTGTTCTAATATATACATATACAAAATAAATAAATATATTTTATATGTTTTAAAAAAATCTATGATATCACAGACGAGGAGAAAATTAATATTATCTATGTATTCGATACTGACCTAAATATTACATATTTCATATTATCATCTTATAAATATTTTATATAGTCGCGCGAAGCGCGAATAGTTTCATTAGTTAGGAACTAAACTAGGATACATTATATTTTTTAAATATTGACATAATAACATTTTTAATAATTATTTAAAGTGTTGTTGTTATTAACAATTATGTTTGAAATTTTGACTAGTTAGCTAATTTTTCCTTTTTAAAAAGTATATATTTGTATAATTTTTTTAAATTAAATTATAATTCAATAATATTAACATAAATATCGACAAGACAATATTACGATATTACATTATGTTACGTTTATAATTACTTGCTAACCAAATCCACAATTAAAATAATTTTTATAGTACTTATTACGTTTAATGTCAAGTAAAAATAAATATAGCTAAATAGAAATATTAACCTAATTGTTTTCTAACGATCACAATAAAAAACAAAAAAAAATGAAAATATTCCCAACCATTAAAAGGTGGAAAATGAACTTCTTAAAAAAATTCATGGAACTTATGGCGTATCCAACACCAACACATCATTTTCATTTAGCACATATAAATCAGTTTGTGGCAAGGTTGTTTTGACATCTTCATTTCATATACTGTTTATATGCAATATCAGTTAGTTGGACATTAACTAAATACTCCCTCTGTCCCATTTTATGTGGACTTTTCAGATTTCAAGATTTTAAAAAGTCTATCTATGATTATAAATTTTTCATAGATGTATTAAACATTTTGAATTATCAATTACAGTGACTTATAATACCTATTACGTAGTTTACCAATATATAAATTTTACTTCAAGAAAATTGAAGATTCCATGCGCAAACACCCGACCAGTCTTAAGTTGTTTGACGTTCGAAAAATGAAAAGTGTCATATAAATTGGGACATGTGGAGTAACTAAATTTATGAACTAGACATAACATTTAAATGTAAACAAAAAAATATTACCAGTTTGAGAAAAACAATGCAACTAATTGCGAGAAGCAACAAGTGTTCGGATATTTTCGTGATAGATGCAACTTTTACACTTGGTTAGAACACATCCACCAACGTTGAATGATGCTTCTGATGATACGTGACGTACACAAGTTTTTTGCATAAGCAGTGTCACATTTTAAAATAAAAATAAATAGTTAAAAAATTATAATATTATATTTAAAAATTAAGAATTTGTTTTAGCATTTTTATGTGTGTAGCGAAATATATTTAGATTAAAAGATTAACCAAGAAAGAAAAAGGCGGTATAGAGGTTCGAAGGCCCAAAATTCAAACAAGAAGTGAAATATCCTGACCAATTGAGCTACACTCCTATTTGGTTTACACTGTGTTTGGATCATTGTTACTCATTGTTTTATAATGTATTGTATTGTATTGTACTGTATTGTATGGTAGATACAATGTTTGGCTAGACTGTATTGTTTGTTGTTGTTAATAACATTTTTATTGTTTGGTTTGATTGTATCGTACTGTATTGTAACTTATAAATTTATCAAAATATCCTTAATTATTCTAGGATAGGAGGTTTGACTGGAATTAAATAATATAGGGTAAAGGGTAAAAAAATATTATGAAATATTATGAAAGGATATAATTGGAAAAAAATAAGTAACAATGGGAACACACCAAATCGGTTGTTCCATAAAATGAGGGTTTTCATTGTTACGTAACAACGAAATTTAACAATACAATACAATACATTTTAAGTAACAATCAAATCAAACATTGTAGGTATGGTAATGATACAATACAATACAATAGGTAACAATGATCCAAACAGAGTGTTAAGGAACTTTACTTTATTCTATTTGTTGTTTATTTACAGTTTGCTTTTCAGTTATTTATAATTATTTATTAAAAAATTTCGACGAAGCCGTGTAACGTGACACACCTTCACCAAAGGTATATCCGCCCCAGCAATAGTATAAGAATACCAAGTACGTCATATTTGATATTTCAAAATTTTAATATTTTAAATTTTAAATAGACTTTGTGTTTGGACTTCTGTTATTTTAAAATTTTAAAAAATACTCTATTTTATTTTTAATTTTTAATTTTTTAATTAGCCCACGGTCCAGCCCAACCAATATCATTCAAGCCCAACAGATCAACGGGATTATCTGGACAGAGATAAAAAAATTCTTTTCTTTAATGAGCTCAAAACATATTAGCCTAACTCTATTAAATCATGAGTTAAGCCAGACCGGCTCAAGGGGCCACTACTCATTTCTTTGATTTTTTTAAAACCAAAACCAGTCATATAATATATTTATATAAAAGAGAATCTTAGGCTCACCTACGTGGCGACACCACAAGCAAAATTTTTACTTTTAAATTAATTTATTTTCAAAACTAGCTTTTTTCTTTCATGAGAAGATATGATTTTTATGAAAAGTTGCGACTTTTACGAAAAGTAGTGACTTTAGTGAAGAGTTACGACTTTTATTAAAAGTTTTGACTTTTATGAAAAGTTGCGACCTTAATAAAGAGTTGCGACTTTATGAAAAGTTGTGATTTTTATGAAAGGTTGCGAACTTTCCGAAGGGTTGCAACTTTTTTAAATAGTTGTAACCTTTCTGATAAGGCACAATAAACATTTGTTCACATTACTCTTTATTGTCTATAAATAGAGAGATTTCCTCTCATTTTAAAACAATTATGATCTTCTTCTTCTACTTCCGGAAAATTAAATATTCGTGTACTTTGCTCCTGTTGAGTGACTTACTGACACCACTGTTTTTGTATCAATAAGTTTGTGAATAACATTGTTCCATCCTGAGAGGATGTAATTCTTTAAACTTCTGGTATTGGAGGGGAATAGTTTTCTTAAGGGGACATTGTGCATTCAGTGGACTCGAGTATTCCTTTCCATTTCATTCTATTTTTTCATATCCTGTTATATTTTTTTACACTCATTAATTTATGCTTATGATATAAATTGTTATTTTTGAGTACATGTTTTAAATTCTGTTGTTTATATTTGTGCAAAGTTATTGTGTCTGGTTAAATTGAATATATATACATATAATACGCATATTCATTTTGCAGAAAATAATTATTGTACTTAGTTCGAAGAACTCATGTTTTGATATTCTATATTAAATTCTATAACTTAAAAATACTATATATAAGTTTATGTAATATCTATTTTTACATAAATATGAAAATCTAACTTATCAATTGAAGAAATTCATTATGAAAGTTCAAAAGTTATAGTTGCTTTCATGTTTAAGCGTAATTTCTTTTTTGAATGTGTTAACAAATTTTTAAATTTTCTCCCAAGACATATATCACAATTGTATGATCAAGGCTACTTAAATGTTTCTTTTTATTATGAAATGCCTTTGTGTGTGTGTGTGTGTGTGTGTGTGTATATATATATTCTTTTTTTTTCTTCTTTATTTTCCTTTTAATGTTGATTAAAGAACAAATGAATTATTATTTCTTGAATAATTCATTCATTAGAGGTTCTTGAGTTATGTGATAATGACAACTAATCAAATTAATGTTGGAATATTGCTAACATTTTTTAAGAAACTCTTTCTCCATTATTTTTAATGTATGGATATTAGTAAAAAATTATTTGCAAGTTCAATGCAATTATTATTTATTACCGCGCAAAGCATGGGTAAATTACCTAGTATCAAATCTAGAATCACCGAGCCAAAATGAATTGACGTGACACCTGCGATAACGGCTAGCATGAGACAAAAACTCAGAAATCTCCCTAAAAATCCTCATTATGCAAAACACCTTCATGCCTTGATATTTCAAACTTACCCCTTAATACCAAGTTCGATATCAAGAGTTCTACTCATCCAAAATCGATTTCGAAAAGCCCTACAGACTCGATAATGTCTTAACTAATAGGAAAATCTACCCTTTCACCCAATCCTTTCTCGGATTTTCCTAGACCTTACCTTGCTTCTGTTAACCTCAGATTCAAACATTTTTAATAATGACAATATTGACCAGTTTCTTGGTGCAGAAAAGGGAACAAGATACAACACAAAGTACATGGGTATCTAGATGACAATCTGGATGATTGCAGGGATCAGATTGATGATTGGCAAAACCAGTTAAGAATGAAAAGTAAATAGTTGATTAACTAGATCAAATCTCACAGCTTGTGAAATCAAAGTTGCATACAAGGAAAAGCAACCAAATCAATCAAGGACATCGAAGATAAAATCAAGGGACAACTTAAGGAAATATCATCAGACCAACATCTACGAAGAGTACAAGACAAATTAACTTAAGGAAATAATCAAATCAAAGACGACTATCAAGCCAAGACTCAAGACCAACTCAAGATCTTCACGCAAGGAAAGAATTGATCTATCATGCACATATCTAATATGGACATGATTCGGCAGATCAATCACAAATGAATCAAGGATAAGATCAAAGATCCTTGATTCAAACACCCTTGGGTTTCTCATAAGAGCTTACATTGTATAATCCTCCTCTGTCATTAGTGTGAAGTACGCAACTTCACTTGAACTTATTTGTAATCTTCTTTCATCTTTGATAAAGCTTTGTACACGTGAGTGAACCAATTGTTAAAGAAAAAGAGAAGAAAAGATTCTGAGAGTAGGTTATACAAGTAGAGGTGTGTCAAAAGTAGAAAATCTGATTTGCATATTAGACAGATTTGAAAGACTACTCATTCTGTACAATCAGTATAAACGAGCTCTGAAGGAAACCCTTGAAACCCAAGGGGACTAGACTAGACACCACATTGGTGATCCGAACCACTATAAAATTTCCCGTGTTCATTTACTTTCAGTCAGTTACTTTGTTTTACTCTGTTGAACTAACTTGCAGGATTAGTCAATTGTCGGTGAAGTCGACTCTCTTACACCGACAGTCGACTGGACAAATATTTCAATTCACCCCCCCGGCCCCCCTTCTTTACTTTCAGCTTCTAATCTGAAAATTTTAACTCACAACTCCAAAAATTTCCTCCCGCAATTTTATTCAAGATTATTTCACTTATAATGGCAGAATGGGCCCTTACAAAAATGATAATAATTAAAGAAATTTTGAAAAAAAATCCAAGTAACTACTAACAATATTAAATTTAATTTTCAATTTTCTTCTCTGTACACCGTTGAAGAAGGTAAGTCAATAGTTTTTTCTCCAAAAGCTATTGAGAAGAGAAAGCAACTACTCCAAGTTTTGTTCCTACTCCTTTAACCATGACTAAAATTAAGGAAATTGTCCTTATATAACCTTAAAATGTTATTTCAATTAACAAATCTCTCGTTCATTCTAAATTATCACAAAATAGATGATTTTCTATCAAATCCAATACGGAAAAGGGCAAGTAAATGTAATTCCATAAAGCAAATGGAGAAAAGTTATTGAAAAAGTTAAGAATCTTCAAAATGTTGTCACATTGATGGATACTAGTGACCTACTAAGGACTAAGCCTTGTGTAAAAACTTCTGGTAGAATCATAAATAAAAGATTGGCAGAAGGGATCCTTTATAGTTTTGGACAATAAAAGCAAATTTCAATAGTTCGCATTTGACATTGGAGATTCTTTACGAAACTTAATTTATGAAGCATGTTAGTGGGAAATAGGTTGATAATTCATGTGAAATTTATTTTAAAAGTTGATGATGTGTAAATAGGTAATGTTTAATTTCTTATCTTACAAATGTTGTCAAGTTGTTTAGGTGAAACTTTAAATTTTAATTTGATGTTTTTCGTTTCTAATGGAGTTTTAACTGATTTCTCATTATATATTTTCACTAGTAAAGCAAAAAAACATATTCTTAAAATAACTTGGCAATGTATTACACAATTCATTAATAGATCATATACAATGTACAAAATCGGTAGAGTTCTCCAGTTTTTCCAACTATGTAAGTATCTATCAAGATCTATAGGAAAGAATGCGGCAACCCTAGGAAATGAAGAATCAGTGTGATGTTATGTGCCGAGTATGAAAAACAGTAAAATAATTGAGCATGAATCATAATCTGAAAGTAATCAGAAGGAGTGAAGAATAAACTGAGTGTAATGACCTACTCTTGAATCTAGCAAGCAAACACTGATAAAACAACAACCTACCCCCCCCCCCACCCCCACATAAGATCGGCACATGCAAACAATAAACAATACTACCTACTTGATCCCTCATAAGCTCGACATGTGCAATTCAATATATATACCCTATATTGTTAATACTATATCCTCATAGACAATCAAAATGTCTCAAGAACCCCTTAGGCACTCCGTGTATCACCCCGAAGGCAATCATTAACCATTTTTATCCACTTAGGCATAACATAAAGGCATTTCTGTGTCTAACACATGAATAACATAACATGGAAATTATTATGACATTCGTATCATATAAAAAGATTGGTATCATTTAATCTATAACTTGCATGAAGCATCCATGCATACATATTGTAACATCTCGCTAACTAAAAGAACCAGAAAGATTTATAGTCATTTTTGGAAAGAATATAAAAATCGGAAAATTTGTTTAAAATAAGAATGAGGTTTTGGTCAACTTCAAATGATCATAACTCCAATCTCAGGATGAGTTAGGTGCGTTTCCAATATCATAGGAAATATCTTAGATTTATCTTTCCAATGGCGCCAAGTTTGTGCGATTCTGAGTTCATATAAGTGAGATACAACTTTTGAAAGTCGGGTTGTTCGGATAAGAAAAGTTCAATCCGGATTTTCAATTGGTGTTTTGGTCTTTTTCATACTTTATTATTTTAGTTTCTTTTTTAGTAATTAAGTTAGGTCTAATCAGCAATAGTTTAGTTTATGGCTTTACCAAAATACTCTAGGACTTGAAGAAAAGAGAAAAGAAATGAAATGAGAATAAAAGTTCGTAGTTCGTCGAGTTCTTGGAGATTTTTCGTGTTGATTTCGCCAAAGGTTAATCTCTACAAGGTATGTGAGACTTTCGTAGCGTTGTGTTCGTTCACTCACGCACCAATCATGTTTGTTTCAACGTAATTCATTTCTAGAAAGTTTAAAGTATGATGTTTTTAAACTATGTTCTTGAAGTTTGCTATAGTTCTTGAGATTTGGTGGGATTTTGGAGTTCTTGATGAAATCGTATCGGTTTAAAGGTTGCTTTGAGTTAGATTCTTGTGTATATATGTTGTGTAGTTGAATCTAAAAAGGAATTGAAGAAAGAATTTTACGCGAATTGGGGTGAAAAAATGAAAAAGGAAAAAGTCGAGCAGGTTTTGGCACGCGGACTCCTCTTTTTCACATAAATCACCTCCGCGTCGCGGTTAGGAAGCGGATTCCTCTGTTTCAAAATTAAATTTCACAAACAAATATTTTAAATACATTTATGTGTCGTGGATTTGCTCTAAGACGGTGATTTCTTGATTGTTTCTCATGTTTAACTATCTAAAAACATTCATAAACATCACGAGATCCTTCCTATCACAAATCACATTTCTTGAATCCATAATTCAATTCAAGGAAAGTTAAGAGTCAATTCAAGTAAAGTTAAGAGGCAAGTCTAGAAGTTAAGAAGCAAGTCATGAGAAGTCTTAAGGTTTTCAAAAGTCTTTCACAAACGTTTTAACTTTCTTTTAAGATTTGAAGTTCAAGTTAAGTAAAGAGTAAACAATTGGAGTTCATTTCTTCAAAGAAGCATATGGGGACTAGGTATTCCCAAAGACTTTAAAATATTTTTTTTCATTTGATCAAGAAAGGGAACATCGATTCCAAGAGAGCTTTTAAGTTAAGTTTTGGGTAGTAATCTCAAACCAAAGAAAGAGTTTTGTTTTTTTACAAACATATGAGCTAATAATATTTTGGGAGTAGTATTGAACACCGATATGGGGACGCGAGTTCAAGGTAACTCAAGTCTCCATAAACCATTTACCCATCATGAGTAGCAAATCATCATACTTTTTAGATGACTCCTTAAGTGCTTTTTAGCATAAACCAGTGGATCCATTTAGTTAAGGCGTTCTATATGACGAAAAAATATAGGATAGTTCTGGCAGCGTGGGCAAGACATTGTATGACCACTTAGGTTGTTATTAGTGATTTTCGGTTAGAGAATCTCTCACAGAAACTATATTACTTTATTATATGAGTAAAGTTGAGTTTGTTATCACATTTTCTTTAACGAACTAAGTTGTTTTCTAATATTTTAAAAGGTTTCTATATAATACGTATGTTTTATTGATTTATATTGAGTTGCGTATTCATGAGTTGAGTAAACCCAAGGTAAGTAGAGTTTCTTTCAGATTCTTTTCAAGCCTATGTTATGTTTAACATTCCAACTCACACACTCGTACATTTAATGTACTGATGCCAGTTGACCTGCATCGTCTTATGATGTAGACGTAGGTAACCATGATCAATATCCAATGCCTCATTGATTAGGTTGAGCACTCAGATTCAGTAGGTGAGCCTCCTTGCTTTCTGGAGGGCTCCGTTTTACATTGCTTTATAGTTTTTAGTTGTTAGGATGATCGGGGTTCTTGTCCTGACATCCCGCTTTGTTTTAGAGGTTTCATAGGCAGATAATTATAGTTCTTTAGTCTTATTCTATTTTAGTTATATATGTTTAAGACTTGAGTTGCCATTTTTGGCTAAGTCATTAAATTAAGTTATTGCATGAGTTTTATTTCTTATGTTTCAGTCTTCCGCTGAGTAACTAAGTCAGACCAAAGGTTCGCTTGGGGCCAAAAATGATTCTCGAGTGCTAGTCCCGCCCAGGGTGTAGGCTTGCGGTGTGACATATATATTAAAAACATCTTGTTACCTTACCTTTTACATTAACCTATTTTAAACAAATATAATTTCTCGAACATAAGCTAACATACTCAATGTACATAACACAATTTATTTTTGATATGTTAGTATTTTAATTTGAACAAAACCGGACATACTAAAACATTGATTGCAAGTCATATTAGTTGCACACTCTCATTTTTATCATAAATCATATTCAATGATTCAATATATGGTACTTATCAAGTTATTGGAGTCATTAGCGATAATATCGAACTCATTCTTAATCCATTCCCCTATTTATCATTCAACCCATTGATTAATTTATATTTCTAATTCATAATTTATTACAAAATCTCATGTCACTGTCATAACTTAAGGTGGCGCTAAAATGGACACTTTACCACTTAAATACACTTCTATATCACACCATCTTTATGTTATAGTTTCAGTCACCTCTACATCATCTTGTTTGTTGATTCAGTTATTAAGGATATTTAAATAATATAGTTAATTTATCTTAACTCCTAAAAGTTAGGCTTATAAAAAAAATTCCAAAAAAACTTTTCTACAATAATATTTTCCTTTTATTTATGTGTTTTATAATAATCGATCAAACTACTGTAAACCTAAAGTGGTTTATTTAAAAACTAAACGGTAATAGAAAAAAAACTGTTGTCTTAAATTTTATTGGTTCAGTATCGACTCATTGTTAAGTTTATCTTGACGAATTTAAACGTAATCAAAGTATAGTCTAACTAGGTTACAAGCACCCTTCATTTACTGATATGTTGGACACATTGTACTATTCTCATGTTTATTCAACTCAACCCTCATTTGAATCTTCTACCTAAAACAAAGTAAATTAGAATTAATGTTATTATATGATATACAGAATAGCACAATAACATCATTTTTTAGATAACTGAATACCTACCATGGCACCATTCTAGTAAATTTAACATGTTTATAATGTGAAAGTCTCAGTTGTGTCATAGTCTAAGTCCTCTTCATTAATGTAGATTGTATTAACTTAAATAATCTTAGACCATTTTTATATTTAGGCCATTCTATTAAATGAATACATTGTTTAAATTCAACTTAAATTTAAAAATCAACATGGTCAAACAATGCATTAAATTCAACTTAAATTTGTAAAACGCATTTAATATTACATACCGATTGTACCCCTTTGTGACTTGTTAATTACAAAGATGTATATGTAGAGGTTGATAAAAAAATAAAGATTGTAAGGGTAAATAAGTTACTATTTCCTTCACTTCTACTATATAATCCTTACTCCATTCATAGACACTGCATAACATATGTACATTTTTCTTAGTTTCTTCCGCCTGCTTCTTCTTCATTTTGTGAGTACGAGTTAACTTAGACATATGATGTGTTTTATTAGTGCACTAATTCCATGTTTCTAGTTCTTCAATAAATAAACTTAACATGTCTATATATAGCTATTTTCTAGGTTGATATGGTGCATATATATATAAACAATCTGTAGTATATGTTTTCCCTAAAATTAAACATATTATTTTTTCAGTATTTGCATCTTATGTATTTGTTGTTTTTTCTTGTAGTGATCTATGGATACACCAAAGGGTAAAACTTCTACCTATAGAAGTGATGAACAAGAAATTGATCTCAATCTCACACTTGGTGGCATTTATAATACTGGAAATTCTAATGAAATTTCAGTTCCTCAACCTTTTTCACAAATTATAGCATCAGTTGCCAACAATCGTGCATTTCAGCGGGCTATTGAGATTATAAGATCTGAGATGAATAACAACTCAAAAGATAGGGAAGAGATGCCTGAAATTTATGGTATGATGTATATCCTTTTTTCTACATTTTGTTAGTCTTACATGATTTTAGGTTGTTGCATTTTGTTTTTTTAGATCTTGTTTATGCCTTCTTATGCTCTTTCAATTTTTTTTTTAAATTCCCCCCTTCTGCTTTTTTGGGGGTAGAAGGCAAAAAGAAAATGTAGGTGAGGGATAGAAGATTGAATTTAGCTGACAACCATACTTAGCGAGCTTAAAAACTTTCTCCTTTCTCCAATTGCTTTCTATTACTCGTCAACCACCAACTAAATCTATACATTTTAAGTACTCGTACATGCTTGACCTAGTTAAATTGAATTGACAAAATTGATTTTTTTCTATTAATCAAGAATGCCTTCCCTATATTCCACATATTTATTTGCTCTATAGGTCTTAATCCCTTTAATTTTTTTTATTCTCTTGTAATATTGGAGTCTACACCGTACATCCATGAGAAAGGTAACTCAATAGTTGTTCCTCCGAAAATTACAGAGAAGAGAAAAGCAACGAATCCAACTTTTGTTCCAGAAAGCAATGGAGAATCTGCTATCAAATTCAATGCGGAAAAGGGTAAGTCAATTCTCTTACCAGAGATCAATGGAGAAAAGCCATCAAAGAAAGTTGAGAATTCTGATGAAGTATTGGATAAGGGTAAGTCAATTGTATTACCAGAAAGCAATGGAGAAAAGCTATAAAAGAAAGTTAAGAATTCCGATAATGTTGTCACTTTGATTATGCCTTGTGTTACAACTTATGGTGGTATCATAAATGAGAGGTTCTTCACGGCAGTTGAATTTGTGAAGCATGGCGGTGAGAAAGAGTTTGTTAATCCCATGAAGTTTATTGAAGTAGTTGATGAGGCATAAATCAATGTATCTTACAAAATGTTGTCAAATTTTAAAAAATTCAACCTTAAACTTTATTTTGATGTTTTTCATTTTACATGAAGTCTTAATTAATAATCCATTATATATTTTTATTCGTGAGGGCCTCCTCACTGTGAAGTGATGTACTGAGTATGAAACGAAACAAAATAATTCAGTAGATATAATAATATAAAAGGAATTTGGTAACGGAGTCAAGAACAAGTTGAGCATTGTGACAAACTCCTAAATCTAGAAAATGAACACTAATCAAACAACAACTTACCTAGGGCCCTATAAGCTCGATAGATTCAAACAACAACAAATATTGCCTACTTTATCTCCCATAAGTTCAGTAGATGCAAACCAACATATATACCCACATTGCTAATACTATATCCCCATAAACAATCACTATGTCTTAATAACCCCTTAGACACTACATTTATCACCCGAAGGCAATCATTATTCCCTGATAGCCCCTTAGGCAGAATAATCATAAAGATATTTCTTTTGTCAACACATGGATAACTTAACATGAAAATCAATATACATATTGTATAAAAAGATCAATATGATTTAATATATAACTTGTATGACACGTGAAAAACACATGAATACATTTACATTAAAAACATCTTGCTATATAATGGAGATTCTTGGTGTAAATAAAAGATTTGTGAAAGGTATATCTCACCTTACCTTTTCTATTAACTTTTTTTAAACAACTGTTCTTACTCGAACACAAGCTAACATACTCTATCTATATAATACAACTAATTTTTCTATGTTAGTATATATATTCAATCTCAACAAACCCTAATCGACTAAAACATTGATTGCGAGTCATATAAGTCGCGTCGCCTCCATTTATAATATAAATCATATCCACTGATTTAATATATATGGCACATATCGAGTTATTAGAGACTTAGGGATAATACCAAACTCATCCTTAATCCATTTCTATATTTATCATCTTTTTGCATGATCTTTCAACCCATTGATTAATTTATATTTTTAACTCATAAAATGATTATAGAAGCTAGTGTCACCATCATTATTGAATATGGAATTTAGAATTTCTATATTGAAAGAATCGTTAAAATCTCATATTTGATTTTTTGAGTTCTTGGGTGTTTTCCAAAAAGTATTGATATCCTAAGGGTTCAATGTTAAGTAAGCATTACACACTTAAAATCTACCCAAAATATCTTTTAATTCATACCTTAGAAGTTACTTTACGTTCATTATTTTTAGGAAAACACTTTATTGCATTACTGTAAAACATATTTCAGATGTCCATAAGACACCGTTGCATCCTTTACAACACAACTTGGGAAGGCAGAATCCCAAGAAATCCTGTTTATACATTAAATAGAATATTTTGCTAGATTATGGGCTAATACATTCCATATTGTTCAAGGAATATATATAGTTTCAATTTCTTCAAAAGACTTCATCAATCGCCACACATCTTCACAAATGTTCTCTATTTTCGAAGAGGTTATCAAATTCTTTTGCAACATTAATTGTATGAAATTGTCAATTCCAGCTGAGATAAATCCCTAGATTCGTCCTCCTTGCTCATATACCATGTAAAATTCAATGAACTAAGGAAGAAACTTCGATTTTGTTTCCGCACAATCAATATGAATTACAAACTCAGAAAAGAGATAACTGCTTTTATGAATTAACTTCCGTACATATATATGAAAGAAAGCCTTTCACTTAACGACTTAATACATTTTTTACAGAATTACATGTATTTAATTTAACTAACACATTGGTTATCAACAAACAGTTGTATCTCGAACTAACTTCTCAACAGATAATTCATGTAAAATTTATTTTAAAAGTTGATGATGTGTTAATAGGTAATGTTTAATTTGTTATCTTACAAATGTTGTTGAGTTGTTTAGGTGAAACTTTAAATTTTAATTTGATGTTTTTCGTTTCTCATGGAGTTTTAACTGATTTATCATTATGTATTTTCACAAGTAAAGCAAAACAACATATTCTTAAAATGACTTGGCAATGTATTACATAATGCATTAGATCATAACAATGTACAAAATCGGTAAAGAATTCTCCAGTTTTTCAAACTATATATGTACGTATCATTCAAGATCTATAGGAGAGAATGCAACAACCCTAGGCAATGAAGAATCATTGCGAAGTAATGTACCAAGTATGAAAGACAATAAAATAATAGAGTATGAATCATAATCTGAAAGTAATCATTTAAAGGAGTGAAGAATAAACTGATTGTAATGACCTACTCTTGAATCTAGCAAGCAAACACTATTAAAACAATAACCTACCCGCCCCCCATAAGCTCGGCAAATATAAACAATAAACAATACTACCTACTTGATCCCTTAAAAGCTCTACATGAGCAATTAAATATATATACCATATATTGTTAATACTATATCCTCTTAGACAAACAGTACGTCTTAATAACCCCTTTGGCATTGCGTATATCACCGCAAAGGAAATCATTAATAATTGATACCATTAGGTATAGCATAAATATATTTCTCTGTCTAACTCATGAATAACTTAATATATAGAAATTATGATAATATTCATATCATATAAAAAGATCGATATTGTTTCATATATAACTTGCATGAAGCATGCATGCATACATATAAATTAAAAATATCTTGTCACCTTACTTTTTACATTAAACTATTTTTAAAAACTATTATTACTCGAACAGAAGCTAACATACTCAATTTACGTAAAACATTTTTTTTATGTTAGTATTTATTGAATTTCAACAAAATCGGACATATTAAAACATTGACAGCAAGTCATATAAGTTTCACACTCTCATTTGCATCATAAATTATATTCATTGATTCAATATATGGTAGTTATCAAGTTATTGATTCATTAGTGATAATATTGAACTCATTCTTAATCAATTTCCCTTTTTATCATGCAACCCATTGATTAATTTATATTTCTAATTCATAATTTGATTTCAAACTCTCATGTCACTATCATAACTTAAGTTGGAGTTATTTTGGCCATTTTACCACTTAAACACACTTCTAACTCACTCCATCTTTATGTTATAGTTTCAGTCACCTCTACATCATATTGTTTGATGATCCAGTTATTAAGAATATTAAAATAATATAGTTAATTTATATTAATTCCTAAAGGTTAGTATGTATAAAAAAATCCCCAAAAAAACTTTTCAACAATACTATTTTTCTTTTATTACATAGTATTATCATAATCGATCAAACTACTATGCACTTGAAACGGTATAATTAAAAACTAAATGGTAATTGAAAAATAAACTATTATCTTAAATTGTTATAGGCTCAATATCAAATCATTGTTAAGATTATCTTGACATATTTAAATCTAATCAAAGTATAGTCTAACTAGGTTAGAAGCCCCCTTCATTTACTGATATGTTAAACACATTATATTATTCTCATGTTAATTCAACTCAACCCTCATTTTATTTTTTTGCCTAAAACAAAGTAACTTAGAATATGATCATATTATATATATAAAAGAGTAGCACAAAAACATCATTTTCTAGATCAATATGAATACCCACACCATGGCACCATTCTAGTAATTTAACATGTTTATGATGTAAAGTCTCAATTGTGTCATAGTCTAAGTCCTCTCATTAAATGCAGATTGTATTAATTTGAATAATCTAAGAACATTTTTATATTTAATCCATTCAATTAAAGGTAAACATTGTTTAAATTCAACTTAAATTTACAAAATAACACGGTCAAACACATTAAATTTGAGGATAGATTTTCATAGCTTTGAGTGTATCATCAAATAAAAAAGCATTGAATATTTCATACCGATTGTACCCCTTTGTGACTTGTTAATTACATTGTTGTATGTGTAGAGGTTGAGAAAATAATAAAGAATGTAAGGGTAAATAAGTTATTATTTCCTTTACTTCTGCTATATAATCCTTACTTCATTCTTTGACACTACACAAGAGATGTACATTTTTCTTAGTTTCTTCCGCCTGGTTCTTCTTTATTTAGTGAGTACAATTTAATTTAGACATATAATGTGTTTTATTAGTGAACTAATTCCATGTTTCAAATTCTTCAATCGATAAACTTAACATGTATATATACATATATACCTATAATCAATCTCTATTATATGTTTCTCCTAAAATTGAACATATAATTTTTTAGTATTTGCATCTTAAGTATTTGATTTTTTTCTTGTAGTGATCTATGGCTACACCAAAGGGTAAAACTTCTACCAATAGAAGTGATGAACAAGAAATTGATCTCAATCTCACACTTGGTGCCATTTATAATACTGGAAATTCTAACGAAATTTCAGTTCCTCAGCCTTTTTCACAAGTTATAGCATCAGTTGCCAACAATCTTGCATTTCAGTGAGCTATTAAGATTATAAGATCTGAGATGAATAACAACTCAAAAGATAGGGAAGAGATGCCTGAAATTTATGGTATGGTGTATATCCATTTTTCTACATTTTGTTAGTCTTACATGATTTTAGGTTGTTGCATTTTTTTTAGATCTTGTTTATGCCTTCTTATGCTCTTTCAATTTTTTTTAAATCCCCCCCTGTAACGACCTGCTTAGTCGTTTTGAGCAGCAGATTTTATTTCTGGAAAAACTGTCTGAGACGACGTATCCAACGACGGACCGTCATGGGCACGACGGACCGTCGAGGGTGTCTCGTTCCAAACACTTGGAATTCTTATATTTGAGTGCTGAAATCGACTCCTGAACTCTGTGACGTACCGCAAGAGAAGACCGTCACAGACATGACGGACCGTTGTTGAGGTTCCGTTTCAAAACACTTC